>QKWP01000156.1:397966-468830 GCA_003550325.1 Gigaspora rosea | reverse complement strand
TTTATCTTTATATTATTTATCCTCCTCTCTTATTATTAATAAACTCTTGGGATTTCTAAGGAACAGACACCTTGGAATAGCCCTCTTGTTAAATTAATAAACTGTGTATTATCTCTTGTTGTTTTATACCGAACTGCCTCAGAGAAGTGTGTAGTTTCTTACAGACATAAAAGAAACTATACTTCCCTCTTGCACACCGCTTCACGCCCAAAGTAAGGGATCTCAGGAGCCGTGTGATTGTTACTCTATCGGAATTAAAGAAGGCTTCCGGTACTGTAACAATATGTATATTTTGATCTTCTGAATAAGTCTACTTAAGTAATAATAATCAAGTTGTATAGTAGAATTTGGACTTTACTATGTAGCAAATTTTGTTAATTGTGTGGTAGTATAAAATCATTTTTGCCTAATTGACCAATCAGAATCCAACTAGTAAATCCATCTACTAGTAGCTACTAGTAGAATCATGACCATTTGGTAGAATTTCCATCACTTGGTAGAACTCAAGTTACAAATCTTATATCAACAAAGATCTATCTATTAATATAGCACAAATAAGTTTTTTAATTGATAATCCGTTTCCGAATGAGGGAACCATATAAACCATATATAGTAAATTGTGACGCACATGACTATGAGATTTACTATAGTCAAAAATACTATTTCACATAAACAATAGTAGGTTTACATTAGTCGGCAAATTATTTTATACCAATATCTCTGCAACTACTAAACAGATTTTAATGATATTACTATATTAAAATCAGAAAATAATGCTCTACAAGATTACTTAGAAATTGAAGATATATTTACATAGTAGAAAAATGACTTCACTTTGTCATGAAGTGGCATTTGTGGCTTAGCAATTTTATATAGTAAATCATATAGATCTGCGCGTCGCAATTTACTATGTATGGCTCCCTCATTTGGAAACGGATTATCAATTAAAAAATGTCTCTAGTGGATTTAAACTTTGTACCTTATCTACAAATTACTTAAGAGGTAACAACTTTACTATATTGCCACACCCCTTACCAGATTGTTTTTTTAATTATTTTCTGAATAAAATATAAATATATTTATTATTAATAGTTAGATTACTTTATAATTATTTTTATAAATAAACCAAAATATATCTTAATTATAACAAAATTGTTTTGTAATTATTTTTTGAATAATATATGAATATATTTATTAACTTTTTTATTTTTAAATACTTTGATAAAAGTAAAACTAGCTATTCATATAGGGAAATTAGTAGAAAAAAACAAATTTATTAAATAAATTTGTTTATTTTTTACTAACTTCTTTCCATATACTGTTATAGAATAAAGTTCTAATTTTGTTACTATTATATTCTATAGATTTTTACAATCAAAATAAGCTAGAAACATGTTAATTCGTGATTTGCCTAAGAACTAGTAAAATAACATGGGCCCTCAAAAGTAGAAACCAAGAAATTTAGTTGAACACGGGTTTTGAGAAAATCGGCAAAAACTATTTTTTTATACAAAATCAAACCAATCAAAATTAGGTTATTCATAATTAACAAACCTGTTTAAACAGGATTATTAGATCTGTAGATTCTGTATTACTATTAGTAAATCTTGGTAAATCTATTTTTTGATTATAGCGTCGAAAGTTTTTAACCATTGTATTGCAAAAATTTATTAAGTAATCAGACTTACATTATTAAGTAAAAAAGATTTGGCCTAAAATTTTACACCTAATCAATCAAACAGATCAATATTCAAAAAATAGTCAAATTCCTTGTTTCTACTTTTGAGGGCCCACATAGTAAATTATAGGGAAATTTGCTATTGTTTTTTGCCTTTTTTGGAATCTGAAGTTTCCAAAGGACAAAATGATTTTCTACTAAGTAAACAACTCTTATTAATTAAATAAAATTGCAAAAAAGAAAATTCTGGTCATAATGGTAGTTTAATCATTAAAATCAGCCCAGTGGAAGGGTGTGACGATCTAGAGAAGTGGCCAGGTTGTCACCCCCAAGCAGCAGGTCGACAGTTCAAATCCCACTGGCGACGATAACGAAAATTAGGCCTATGTTACAGTAACTGTAGCTTAACATCGGTTGGGTGAAAAAACCTGTAACCTTGGTTCCACCATCTTGAATAAAAGCTCTCAGGCGCAATAAGTATTTGTTACACTGAAAAATCCAAGGAACCGAAAAAACAGAAACCCGTTTGGGAAGACCTGAGTAAGGAGGTAGATTAGGATCTCGACGGTGCTACCATAAATAAGGTCGGTGCTGGGATCTGAATGAACCTTACAAGGGCAAGGGACGTACCTTGTGATTCAAATATCAGACCGCATGGTACCAAATATCCAGGGCATAAAACGATGAAATGGGACAAAGTTGCTCGACTGGTACTGGATGCCTGTGGGGTAAATTAGCCCTATGGCTGTTTGTGTAAGTTAATTAGTGGATTCGTATATTTAGATTAGAGGGTTTTGAATAGGCAATACCTGTAGCAGGTTGCAGATATAGCAGCTAGTGTAGAACCTGCAGGCAGACTACTTAAATTAGGCACCAAAAGTGCATGTGTGGCTAGTTGTACCCTCATCTTTGTACACAACCATTAATTAATAAAGTGGCCCAATAAGCCAAGCAAGGCTACAGTCTAAAAAAAAAAAAATAAAAAATCAGCCCAGTGGATTATGAGATATGAGCATTTTTGTCTTTGCACTATATGATGTAAACAAAACAGTAAACATATAATCACGAAAACAAAAATGCTCATATCTCGTAACCCACTGGGCTGATTTAATAATTTAACTGTAATTTTCTCCTTTACAACTTTTACTTAATGTAAAAGAGATATTTCTTAGTAGAAAATCAGTTTGTTCTTTGGGAAACTCCAGATTTCAAAATAGACAAAAAATACATAGTAAACATATCTCCACTGTTTACTATGTTTTTTCACTAGTTCTTAGACAGATCATGAATTAATAGTTAATTGAATAATAATAAATTAACACTTGTACAACATATACTTTTATTCTTTTTTTAATTTTAATAGTAAGACCTTTCTCTTATTTTTATTAAAAATTTAATAAAAATTTTTACAGTTGAAAAAAATTTTATAGTTTAAATCTAATGCTAAAAAAATAATCTCAGATATATAGTAGATATATAGCTATATAAACATAAGAATATCTAGTACTTATCTATATCCTAAACCAACCAGAGTGGCCAAGGCACATCAAATTTGATTATTGTTTAATATACTTAAAGGGTGTATAAGATATTATTTAATCCAGTAGAAGTACTAGTATTCTATTTTTTGGATTAAGTTATTTATCCCTTAAACCATATAGCGTACATATTTGTATACTAAAATTTTTAAAGCCTTATTGTATAAAATTTTATTAAGCTTTTACTCCTACTTTCTAAGCTAAAATAAAAGCATGTCACATGTTAAATACTATATAATTCCTATTTCATAAAATTGTTTTTATAATTTTTAAAAAATTAGTATTCTAATATGGATTGTAATAGAATCGTAATAGGACTTTAAACTCCAAATTTAATACTAAAAAAGGAACCTGCATGTGACACTTATCAAAATTCTTTTCAATCATCACATACAGGTTTTTTTATAATACAATATTAAAGTTGATCATAGATACTTCATAACAACCTTATATAATTGGTTTTTGAGACAATGCTATAGAGATATGGTGGCCCCAAAGTTTGTTCGCAAAGCATACTTTATGGCTATTAGCTAAAATTTTACTTGATGTTTAGGCCATACAAAGTAATTCATACTGTAACTATGGAGTGTGCTGTGTAACTTGAGTTTATAAAAGTTACTATAACCAATTAGAATAGAGGTTTATTAAAAAAATTTTTTTAGAGCTTAATTTTCTTTTAAAAATTTTAGCTTACAAATATGTATGCTAAAATATACAGTTTAAGGGATAATAGAATTATTATTATTGGTTTGGATTATACAGAAGATTCAAAGGCTATAGAAAGGCCTAATAGAGTTGAATATAATAAAAACTTGTATAAAAAATGATGAATTTGAAACTATCAAATTTTAAAATTTTGAATAAAGATTTTTAGTTTGAGTTGAAGAGATATTTAGTTTGTTAGAACTAAGGAGGCTTCCAGAAATTAGCTAATTTCAGGAAGGGGTGGGTGGGTCTGCTGAAGTATCAGGTATAATTCCGGCCAAAATTTTATAAAACTGGCCAAAGTTACAAAATTATTTTTGACCAAAATTATAGATTTATTAACAATATTTAATAATTAATAACTTTTAATTTACTGGGTCAAATTTAATGATTTAACTACCAAAATGATCCTCTCAATAAGAGGATTCTAGCAAGGCAAAATCATTAAAATCTAATCACTGGATCCTAAGATCAGAATAGATATATATTACTATAAAAGTTTTATAATTTATTAAAAAATTATAAACCATTTATAGTAATACAAATTTATCTGATCTCTGGATCCTGTGATTGGATTTTTATGATTTTGGGATTGCTAGCATCCTCTCATTGAGCTGATCATTTTGGTAGTTAAATCATTAAAATTGGTCCAGTAGATCAAAAGTCATTAACAATTAAAAATTAATTTTCAAATTGTTAATAACTTGTGATCTACTGGGCCAATTTCGATGATTCAACTACCAAAATGATTAGCTCAATGAGAGGATTCTAGCAAGCCTAAAATCATAAAAATCCAATTACAGGATCCAGAGATCAGAATGAATTTGTGTTATTATAAATAGTTTATAATTCTTTAATAAATTATAAAACGTCTATAGTAACACAAATCTATTTCGATCTTAGGATCCAGTGATTAGATTTTAATGATTTTGGGCTTGCTAGAATCCTCTCATTGAGCTGATCATTTTGATAGTTAAATCTTCGAAATTGGCCAGTAGATCAAAAGTTATTAACAATTAAAAATTAATTTTTATTTGTTAATAACTTTTGAACTACTGGGCTAATTTCGATGATTTAACTGTCAAAATAATCAGCTCAATGAGTGGATTCTAGTAATTCCAAAATCATAAAAATCCAATCATGGAATTCAGAGATCGGAATAAATTTGTGTTACTATAAATAATTTATAATTTTTTTATAAAACTTCTATAGTAACACAAATCTATTCCGATCTTAGGATCCAGTGATTAGATTTTAATAATTTTGGGTTTTCTAGAATCATCTTATTGAGAGGATCATTTTGGTAGTTAAATCATCGAAATTGGCCTAGTAGATCAAAAGTTATTTACTATTAAAAATTATATCTAACTTTTTAATAATCATAAAATCTGATTGGCTGATTGGGGTATCAGGTGGGGTAGGTGGAGTAGGGGTAAGGTAGGCTCATAGTAAAAAAAAAATTAGGCGATTTCTGGAAGCCCCCTAAGTATTTAGTCTAAAAAATTGTTTATAAGGTCTAGTAATAAATTAGTATTTGAACAAGTAACCTGGTGCAAAGCATAACTTGCCTGTTGGCATATATAAAGATATGAAAAATATTTTTTATAAAGAATATATAGAGAAAAAGCTTATCTACTGTAGTAATAGCTTAATTCTAAAAAATTTTAGAGTAGAGGATTGAAAGCTATGTAAAAAGTTGCTATTTTTTGGTTATTATTAATATATAGCTATGAAGTATTCTAGTTAATAAGTTGTGAAATTAAGTTCCATTGCTAAAAGCAGTTTTGTGATATCTACTATGTAATTATATGCTTTGCAAATTGTTCTAATGCTGTGATGAATAGAAAGTTCTATTAGATAGTTATCTGAATTTGTATATATAGTCGCCTCTCTCTAATCAGCATGACAGAAGTTTTATTTGATTGGCCATGGCAGATCATGCAGATCATGCAGATCATAAATGTGATTGGTTAATATTTTATCACGGGTTATAACGATGATTGGCTAAATGAAAGTACCAGTGGTGCCCCATCACCTATTGTACTTTATAAAAAAAATTTTGCCTCAAAAAAAAAAAATTCTGACGTTGCGTAAAATGATAACAATAAATCTTGCTCAATTATTAACTGTACCTATACTAATGTTAAGTTTCGTAAACTTACGGGGCTTGCATATGAAAAATGTTACAAGAAACGAATGCTGGAAGTATACCCTTACCTGGAAGTCGGAAAACAACTTTGCCACCCACATTATTGTAAAGTTGTAGAAGCTGATAGAAACCAATGAAGGCATAAAAAAAAAATATGTAATCGGGAAAAAATTCTGAAACAATTAAACCTGTATTAAATAATAATACGGGTATGATATTTAGTTATATTTTATTTTATTTTATTTTTTTTACAAACCAACATTTGCTTCATATATAGACATCTTAACCAAAGCATTATATCACATACAACGTAGAGATGGTGCTAGTTTGGAACTAGATATAGCAAAATTTGAACGTATGATCGAAGCTACTAATCCACAACTGAAGGGTTTTTTAATTATATTATGAATGCAATTATTCCAAAAGAACGCTCTGCTTATAATATAAACGAATCAAAAAAGTCAATTGTTGGCTTATGCTATATGTTAGCAGGTTTGCGCAACAAATTTGTAAATCAACACAAACTAGAAGTTGGGTTATATTTAATGGCGTCGGGGGCGACATGGGAGGCAATTAACACGATGTCAACTCTTGGATATTCGGTGTGCGCTAAAACTGTGGAGGAATATCGAAAACAAATTCAAAAAGAACATGTATCTAAAATTGAAAACCATTTTATTGAAAATGTAAATGTAAATTAATGTATTATATATTTACTATATACATTTATTATTAATAAAATTTAAATTATATATTATATAAATAGAAAAATTTATTTCACATTTACAATATTGACGATTATCATGCAATCCACGAAAATCGTAGACCTGATACTGTATCAACTTCGACTGCAAATCATTTTGCTACTTGCGTAGCAAAACCAGTAATCGAATCTTATTCTGTACAACTTACATCTAACGGAGTGTCTGTTCATAATCCAGAAATTGTCGAAGCCTCAAAGATTTGCTAGTATTTACTAAATGTATATACCGAGGCTTTCGATATTTCATATACAGACCGTCAATCGTATAAAATTTCGCAAGGTTTAATAATTAATACATTCGATCCAATTGAAATGCTAACCATTCATAGCTATGCCAATAACATAGTAGAACGTAATGAGGAGAGGTCAATGAGAGGACTTCAACTTGTAGGAT
Source organism: Gigaspora rosea (assembly GCA_003550325.1). Taxonomy (NCBI): domain Eukaryota; kingdom Fungi; phylum Glomeromycota; class Glomeromycetes; order Diversisporales; family Gigasporaceae; genus Gigaspora; species Gigaspora rosea. The sequence goes on along the minus strand of QKWP01000156.1, from coordinate 461,603 downwards.
TTAGGGAACAACATTTGCATTTGGTAGAAGATTATCTTAATGCATTAAATATTATCCTATTAATAAATAATAAAATGCGGCATTTAGATGGACAAGTCGCACCTGTTGTGGCTGACTGGCCCTGCCAGCTCTTTATTAGAAAATTACTATATCTATGAAAATCATCCAATACAAATTTCGTTATTCTACAACAAATTGAATTATTTTTGCCCATGCTGGGCCTGCTTCATTTGTCGTTAAATAGTAGGGAACATGTTATACTAATTTACCATTCTTTTTTTGAAAAAATGTTCCATTACGTATTTGGAAAAAAAAAATTGGCAAAGAATCCTCGACCGTGGAGGATAAACCTTCTATTGTAACTCGCGCTAAATGGTTGGCTAAAAATAAAGGACAAAATTATAAAAAAATTCGGAAAGACATGCAAAGATATCGAGTATCGAACGATGATCGACTTACTTGATAATATAATTCCGTCGACACTCGAAATCTATACTACTCTATTTTGATCGGGTTTGTTCAACGAATATGTAGAGAATGTCTTTCGTATTTGGACCTTCCCTCTGCGATGGAAACAGAAGAACTATAATAAGGCCCTCTTATGTTTTTGTCTGATTTATTCTATTAGAATGATAACAATCATCCTTTTTTAAATGTTATAAAAAATCATTTGACTAGTTTTAACAAATATTATGTAGAAAATACCCACAGTCGAATTCGTGCCAATATATCGAAAAATACAACAGCAGATAATATTATAAAGCAAGCATATATTATAATGGATCATGATCCTGTGCTTAAAGACACATATGCTAAAACAAGATGATATCCATATAATGCTACAACTCTTGATTTCTTATATGAAAAAATGACTCTTTTTCTTTTACAATATTTTCAAGACATATTTCATAATTATGGGAAAAGCATTCCAATTCTCAACAAAAAAACTACAGAGAATGCCAAGAAAATAAACCTACAAAAAAAAGCACCCCAAAAATTCTACTAACAAAATCTCCACCAAAAAAACCTCTACCAAAAAAACCCCTACCAAAGCCTCCGCCAAAGCTTCCAAAAAAAAGCTACCAGAAATATACCAACTAGCTACTCTGAACGAAGATGTAGATCTATGATACCTACCAACGGCATACAGTACATCTCATCCACCACATCCCGAACTATGTGATTGTTGTGGTCTTCCATTAAGCGATGATAACAGTATGGTATACGTTTACGGTCACGGCTACCATGTAGCTTGTTATAATAAAAAGTGTAAATACTGCGAAGAATATTATAAGAGAGGGATTTTCAAAAATGTTAATTCATTTCTAAAATGAATTGAGAAAGGAGAAAATAAACTTACCAAAGAGGATCTTGATAACGATGAAAATGATATAGAGGAGAGTATAGATGAAGTTTCAGAAGAAATAGAGGAGGCACTAGACACTTTGTCTAAACTAGCAGCAGAGATATATAACATAGAGCATTGGTAAATATGTACCATTAGAAGGAGCAATAAATACAGCTCTGCATTACACTGTTAAAACCACTAACCTCTTTCTGAATCGTTGCTGAAACAAAAAAAAAAATTAAATTCATTTATATGTTACATATTATCACCTGATATAAAAACTACCTCTATAGTAAAAGTTTCGCGAATCTGATGATCTCAATAATGGGTCACCGCAATTCTCTTGCAATGTACCACAAACGATCTGGCAAAGTTTTGTCTGATTTTTTTTATGTGCGGTCATATAACATACCTCCCGTCACTATGATTTTAATATGCAAAATCTTGTGTAACCTTCGTGCATAAAATAGAATTTCTGTCATGCTTCTCTAATCCAAATCTCTCTAAACTGAACACTATTAAATTCTCTTTAAACTAAACAATATCTTCTAGAACATTTGTAAATTTTATTATAAAGTTCAGATAAGCTATAGATAACTTTTTGAAAACTGAACTTTTTCAATTTTTATATAGTAAAAAAAAAGCAGTTTTGGCAGTTCAGATTAAAGAGAGTTGACTGTACTGAGGATTATATATATTATTTGAATTAAAAATAAGATAAGTGCAATATGTTAGTTGCATGCTAGTTGGTCAGCTTTATTGTTAAAATTGTTATCTTCATGTACATTTACTTTATACAAGATAATATTAAAATTGTAAAATTTAATTAAATTGAGTAATGTGTTCCATATTAACCAATAGAGTATATTTAGAAATTTTGAAAGTAGTATAGCATTAATTAAGCTTTGAAATTTAGAGATAACTGATTGTGAGTTAGTATAGATTTTTTTTTTAATATTAGGAGTGTAGCTCCTGCCCCAGACTTTATTAATACTTAAGCAAATTGACATATGGTGGTGCTTTTTATACATACATATTATATACAAGTATTGAAACTAGGACTTCAAGCTATAAAACCTTTTATCCACGGCTAAAACCCACCAAAGCCTTCAATATTCCTATTTATATAGTTGACCTGGATTTGTATGTCCCTTTCCAACCAACAATCAACGTCCACATGTTCGCCACTTTACCCACATTCCTAATTCGTCACTTCCAATTTGGTGTGTATTGCCAGGTAGGCCTTTATGCTTCCAAGTTGGTGTACCCGAAATCTGGTTACCCAGAAAATCCCTTACTAGCATACTTCTCAGGGGTTCGTATCTCAAGCCATGCAGCTGCCTCTACCACAAGAGTAAATATCTCAAGCCTGCATGCTGCCGCAACTAGCCGGTTTCCTGCGACTTGAGGACCCAGGATTTAATATTCTGAATTTGGTGAAATGTGTGATCGACTGTACTTCCTGCTATGGTGGCGAGGTTCCTGGGCATGTTTCGCAAATACTTCCAGTGCCGAATATAGTTGGATAGCATCATGAGGCTAGTGGAACCCGATTACTACTGCATGCACTTATACCAGCATATACCCGTATTGGTGGTCCCAGATCCTCTTAACGTTCGAAGACTCCCATATAGATACGTCCATAGCTCCATTGGGTCTTGACACATACATGCCTCCATGCTTCCACTTCTTATTGGCTGAATAGTTCTGTCTGCCCTTGTGAAGTTCACTAAACCATAGTACCCGGTCAGTCACTCTTTGGATCCTTTTCCCCAGTCATTCCAGACTACCAATCCAGTTGGCCCGGAAGGATCGGTCTGCCAGGCTTTAGGTGCCTAAGGTCTCCCTTTCCTTGGTTCATGCTTTTATGACACATGCCCTTTTCCTCCAGTACAACTCTGGCGGCCAGGTTGGTGGGCCCCCTTTGCCATAAGGGCTCTTGCCCATCCAGATTTTCCGGTCAGTCACTGCCAAGATCCTTTTCCCCAGTACTGTCGAAAGTCCAGCTACCTCTCCACTCGGGACTTGCCAAGCGGGTTTCAATTGTTCTGGTCCCTTGGATTTGTCTGTGTAACTACACAACTATGCCAAAGCTCCTATTCAAGATGGTGGTACCAAGGTTACAGGTAATATACCCAACCGATCGATGAACAAATGTTACCGTAACACAGGCCTATTTTTCAATTTGTCTCCAGTGGGATTTGAACACTAGACCTGCCGCTTGGGGGTGACAACCAGACAGCTTCTCTATGTCACCACGTTAGTATAGATTTGAATAGTACAGTTTCTAGAAGCTGTAATTATTGTAGCTAAAGTTGCAAGTAGTTCTATTTTGAATAAGCATAGCCAGAATTTGGTTTGTGTTTAAAAGAAATATATAATATTTTGGTTAGCTATTTAGATCCAACCAATTCCCATAGAATACTAGAGACTGCCTAAATTAATAAAAGAGCTATTTGTATAGAAGATAAGTTCTAAGAAACTACTATTATTATATATAAAAAACTAAAGAGTATCATGAGCTTAACTTGGTTCAAATATAGAAAGAAGTTTATAGTATAAATATTAAGATTGGTAATAGTAGAATATAAATTGGATTTCTAGATATAATTGAATATAAGGTCTAAAATATTAGCATTTAAGTTAATTATTTTGTTAGAATTCAGTTTGCCAAAAAATTTTGTAGCATAATTAGTAGGTATTAGAATAGTGTATTTTTTTAATTATTTTAGTATTAAGAGAACAGTTACTATATAGTGATATAGTAATTTGTCAAGTGGAATATAAGTTTGTAAATTGTGTTTGGATAGAACATTGCCAATGAGTTATTAGTGTAAAGTCTGATACAGTTGATTGTTAGCAGGCTTTGCCTGTAATTATTTAATTATCTAATAATGTAATAAGCCTAGGCTTAGCATGTTTTAAGGGTAGAGTATACGTAGATTATTTTTCATATGATATGCATGGTAAATTTTTTTTGTATAACATATTGTGATAAACACAGAAATTAAATATCTAGAATATTCTATGACCCATAACCTATAATTAATACTTAAATTTAAGGAATTAATATTTATTAATATTATTAAGAAGACATATTATACAGTAGTAAAAATATTTATTATTTATTAAACCGATTTGAAAAAATCTTTATTGCTAACGAACTCTTGCCTATGAAATTCAACTATTATAATATAAAACCACTTGCCTGATATATAAAATGGCGAACTATTACAATTTATAGCTTTACTTTACTAATATTTGAATCGTGTTTATCTGATTTATAATTCAACATAGTAAAAATACTATATAAAAAAATCCTAAATAGTTTTAAAATACATCACTTGTTAATTATGAAACCCCCTAGTAAAAAAATTAAATAACTTTAGAATCATTCAAACTATAAACTGACAAGTCCAACATGAGCCTAATAAGAAAATAGTATAATAAATTTATAATACTTAGCAAAATACATCCACTAATGTTCTTCTTCAGAAAGCTCAAAAAGTCCATGTGGTCCTGCAAATGGTACCTAGAAAGCTTTTTTTTCCTTCTGATCCAAGTTAATGACCTGATTCAAAAATATCAGTATGGTATTTGCAAAGTGCCTCTACTAGAATCTTGAAAAAGCTTTTTTTTGGAAAGATTTTTACAATATGCATTTATAAAAGGTCTAGAATTCTTGCAGGTCATACACCTCTCTAAGTGCATGCCCTTGGAACAGTCTTGGAACCATACTTAAACAATGTGTATTTAGAGAATATTAAAAAAAGTGCATTTATAAAGGTCAAGCATATATTTGAGCCAGAACATATGCGCTTATAGAGTGTACACTTAGAGAAGTTTGACTATATATGCTTGACCACTTTTTCTTATTATTTTCTAAATGCATACTGTTAAAGTGTAGTCCTCATGTACTTAGAGAGATTTGACTGTATTAGGTATCAAATGTCTTTAGTTTTTTATTAAATCTGATTGGGCAACTATTTGTTCTAGAAACATGGTACCCTTGCTTTTTTTGGCTTGTACAATCGGGGTTACCGTAGCAAATTTGGGGTCACTGCGACAAATTTAATAGTATATATAAGTATATTTTTTAAAATAAAATAGACTTAAAATTTTACTACTATAAATGAAAGGTTATAATCTATGTGCCACAAAAATTTGGAAAAATTAATTGTGTTTCTGAAAACTTCTACTAGTGGCATATTTTTATTATCTATATAAGGTCTTGATTTGCCATGCATGCCATATAAAAAATGATCTACACATACTCTACCCTTAAAAAATGAGCAGTAGTATAGCTATAATAGTTTGTAAAGAGTAAATTTATATATAGGTAAATAGTACAGTCATAGAAGTAACTAGTGACTTTATTTTTCAGAAAGATAAACTATTAAGGTTCTACCTTTATAAATTTTATATAGTTTGAGTAAAATATGTTTTTAATCTAACAATTATACATTGTCATATTTTGTAAGTTGATTAAGAAAAAGTAGATGGTGATGCTGAATTTGTTTTTTAAAAGTTGTATATTTAGAATATAAAGCAAGAATTGATTCCAAAGAAATTGAATCTTCTATTAGGGCTAATTGACCAGTTAAAATATTTGAAAAGCTGAATAATCTTAAAGATTGTAATTAATCTATTAGGGCCATTAATTGTAGAATTAGAATATAAGAAAATACCAATAGGTGACCAAAAGTTATTTGAAGTTGTTAAACTCTAATAATAGTAGTAATGCTTATAAACTATTGTATTTTAATCTTTTAATAAAGTTAGATAGGCAGTATTAAAGTTGAATATCCTAGATATTTTTAATATTGTAAATTTGAAGACAAAGTAGAGTACTAATAAGGATTGTGCAGTTAAGTTTAGCTTTATACTTGATTAATTCTATATACTGTGTTAAATTTTATTACATATTGACTAGCTCAGTATAATATTTTGTATCTGATATTCTATTGTAGGAGTAACAACAATATTAATAATATAGTATGCTTGGGTATCTGTTATTTGTTTTGTACAAGCAATTTGTATAAGCTGGCTTGATTTAGCAATAATAAGTTTGGTCTGCTGAAATTGTTTATTGTCTAAAGTAAACCCATATTCAAAAAACTTAAAATGCTTGTTTTGTTGTTAAAGAAGAAGTGAATGCTTGTTGTATATTATTGGGCTATAGTTTTGTTTTTTAATATTGGTTAAAAGTATTAATTTGGTTGAATTAACTTGGATGTTTGCCATGAAATAGAAGAATTTTGCAATAGTAAGTATCTTAGAAATCTCTGTTTGGAATAAAGCTATTCATAAAGTATCATCCATATAAGCTAGAACAGAACATTTGGTTTGTAGATTGTCAGTTGTAGAATTTTGAAATTAGTAAGCCAGAATAGGACCCCTAATACCTTTCATATAGGTCATAACTAGATTTTGGCCAATTTTGATCTAATTTACTAAAAATAACAAAACTATATTTACTTAAATAACTTTTGACCCAGTAATCAGAATTGAATGAACTTTTTTAGTTAGATGCGTCTTACTAAGAGCTTTATTATAAAAAAAGATTTATTCAAATTGGACTACTAGATGCCAAGATAATTGCTAAAAACTGTTTTTTTCTCAAATTTTGGAGGTTTTTGCTAAAATGCATAACAGATGATCTCTGTACTAAATATCTGGGTCCTGCCAGGATATTTCAATTGTATAGCCAAATGAATTTGAGTATATATATAAAATAAAAGAATCCTAGCAGCTAGTAAATTCCCTATAAAAGAGATGTAATTGTTTTTTCTTGATCAATACTATTTAGAACTTGATAGGGTTGTGTAAGTCCAAAATTAGTAATAAAATTGGTTTGTTATTAGTTAAAATATTTAGAAGAATATTAACAATATTAGTAGACAAAAGTAAATGTGCAAGGGCATGTTCTAAAAGAGTAGAGCTTACAGAGTTATAAGCTTTACTTATATCTTGTGATAGAAGCCAAAATTCTTTGTGATTGCAGTTGGAATTTTTATAAAGTTGTTAAGAATATGAATAGGAATAGAAGTACTATTTCCAAAAGGGCAACATAGTAAAATAGTAAAAAGATAGAACATTGTAAAAATCTTTAATTTAGTCTGTTAATAATAATTTTGGTATAGATTTTTCTGGTATGTTCAATAAGGCTTATTGGGTATATAAGATTGAGATTACTATCAAAATTATTGTTTTTTGGAATAGAAAAGATTCTTCTCTTTTTTCATTGTTTGGAATTGAGTTTTGTATGAGGCAATAGTTAAAAAGGAATGTAATATACTTTTATTCTTTCATACTTTTATACTTTTATACTATACTTTTATACTTTTATACTCTTATATCTTTACTTTTATACTTTTTTAAAAGATATATAAACCTAGCTTTCTGCCCTTTTGTACATGAGACTCAGACTTAGATTACCTTTCCTCTTCTTTTTAATATTTTAGAAATTGTACTTAAATAAATAAAACATATCTTTGCTAAATAAATACTTACTAGTTCTTTAACAAACAATATAATATTCTACTTGCACACTACTTTATATCTTCTCTGATTCTAAAAGATTTCTATCACTATGTGTTGTATTACAAGTACTATATTAAAGACTATAGTCACTTGTAACAATACTTTTGGTATTTAATTTAAGTGGTCTTTCTAAGGTAGTAATACAAACAGCTCAACTCAGCTTGGCTTATAGATTGCATTGACCAAGCTGTGCTATTCTTTTTGCTCCAAAGATCAGAGCCAAGCCATTTGTGAGCTGATTAATTTTTGAGCTAAGTGAGCTACAAGCTGCATCTATATAAAAAATAACTATTTAATTAGATACAAACATAATATCTAATATTTAAAATTGATAAATTGATTGAGTAAATTTGAATTTGCAAATATCCAGTTACTTTTTTTAGCACTAATGCAAAAGCTTATATAGTACCATGTTATCTAAACTATTAAATAAAATTATAGTAATTAATAATTTACTATTGAATAATGGTTATGTAATACAAATTAATCAGCTCTCAACTTTATATTAGCCTTAAGGTCTAGAGCTAAACTATTTTTAGCTAATGCTTGATTAGTAACCCAGAGCTGAGCTGTTAATCAGCTTAGCTTAGCTATTTAGTTCACAGTTCAGCTTGAGCCAATTGCATTACTACTTTAAGGATCTATGCTAGCTGCTACACTTGCAACCCAACTATAAAAATTGCTTATTTAATTTCTTCAATTTTCTACTCTTTGACTATTTTCAACTACTTTTAGTTACAGTCTGATCTTTCTATAATTACCAAGTTGGTTGTACCTTTTTGTGGTATTATATAGAGATGTGACTATAAAATATCTTATAATAATTATATGATCACAAACCAATAAGTGCTGTAGTTATAATATATTTTACATATTTGAAATACTAGAAATTAAATACTTTTGATCTAATGACCAAATTTGGATAAAACAACTATTAGTATGTTCCAATGAGATAATTCTATAAACTAAAACTAATTACAGAATTCCAAAATCATTAAGGAGTTTTTATTTAGATATTTAAATTTAATCAATTCCTAAATACATGAAGTAATACAAACTCTTAATAATATTAGAAATTTATTAGATTTTAACAATTTTAGACTTATTAGAATTGTCTTATCAAGATAAACATTATTTTAGTTGTTTTATCCAAATTGGCTATTGGTTCAATAGTTATTTGTTGCAAACCTTTAAAAATATTTAATAGAAAATTTTAAATATGAATGAATATGATATTGGCGAATTATATTTTATAATCTATATTTAGTTGAAAATTGGTAATTATAATAAAATTAATAAAAATTAAATTTTTATAATAATAGTAATTATAAGTAACTTGTTACTATAATAAGGGGTTGTTTATTATATTTAAATCTGTTGCACAAATTAATGCTTATAGAGAGGTATAACTATATTGGTGTGACTATAAAGAGGGCAGACTGTATTTCTAGAATCAGTTTTAACCATCCTTAAAATTATTCAATGTATTTAGAAGTAATCTATTTTATGCAGATATTTCATCTACATTTTGGTAACTTGCACATCTTAGTACTTATAAATATATTATTAAATACAAAAAATTAGTAGTTTGTTGTTTGAGCAAGTTCTATTAGATAAGTAGTAGAAATTCCTTTAGTAAAGGTTGCAGCATGTTTTTGTTCAAATTAAAAGGTAGTAAGTTCTAGTTCAGGTTATATTAGTTTTTCTTTCTATTATTACAGCTGTACCTGAGTTATATCTCTACTCAGTTATATCTCAACTTGAGTTATATCACCAGATTTAAACAAGATAAATTTCTTTTTTTTTATATGTTTTTATAAATTTTATTTGTTGAGTTATATCTATACCTTAGTTATATTTCCAAAAATGCTCTAAAAAAGAGTGTATAACTCAGATATGACTGTATTTGGTTCAGGTGCTAGAAAGTCTTTAAAAAATTTGGCAAAAAATAATTATTGTCTTTAAAATTATACTTTGGTTGTCTGTATTAGATAAAAGCTACATGTTTTGTTTATACCAGTTTGAACATAGAAAAGTGCACGTTTTTCTAACAAGTAGCTTTCTGTTTTTCAAAAAGTTAATTTAAGTAAGTAAATTAATGAGGTAGTAGTTTTTTATATTCTTCAATATGCTTATTTCCTATATAGTATTTAATATAATTATAAACTTTTGTTTACTAATATTAGTAAATTGAACTTTGTAAGTTTGATATAAAGAAGTGGTTTAAGTGATAGAATTTGAAAGATTCTATAAAATCATTTTTGGAGATATTGAGTATTGTAGCAATATTTAATATATTGTCATTTGTAATTTCAAAGAAATAAAATGGAATTACTTACCTTCATTGCCAGATTATGCTTTACAAAGTAGGTGCTTTGCAATACCACAACTATGAGGGCATAGGAATATTCAGAAATAAAGGTGCAACATCAGTAATATGGAACTCAAATTGACCCAATCCCCATGATTGAAATTTAAACTAATCATATTTAAGCCCTCATAATATTGACACATTATGCAGTACAAATATGACAATAATTTACCTTAGAACTTATCAGATTCACTCATTTTAACACTATTTGACAAATTCAATAAAGGCTTAAAATCTTTCTCTTGAAAAATAGTGCTGTTAACGGATAAGAGCAATTTATTTGATCAGTTTTTTTGACCCCTGATTGTTTAAAATTTTACTTCTGATCAATTGATCTAGGCGTTTGAGAACACCCATAATTATCTGTTGAATAAGTATTGCATGTAATAGAAATAGATATATATAGTCGATTCTCTTACAACGAACTGGTGGTTTGAATAGTAAAAAATTTTCAATAGTTTATTATAGAGTTCGTTATATCCAGATTTAACTGTGTATATCTTTTATATCGATCATCCAAAATTACTAATCTGAATCTGCCAAAAAATCATTCGGCAAATTTTTTATCAGGCATTTAGAAAATTATGAAAACAGTTGTAAATTAGACCATGCAAATTAATTACAGCTGTTTTTATAATTTCTGGGACATCTGGCAAAAAATAGACTGATAAATATTTCTGATTCGTAAGCGCAGTGAACATTTCTGAAAATATTCGGTCAATATTTTTTACAAAATGCNAAAAAAAAAAAAAAAAAAAAAAAAAAAAAAAAAAAAAAAAAAAAAAAAAAAAAAAAAAAAAAAAAAAAAAAAAAAAAAAAAAAAGAAAAAGAAAAAAAGCTAGCTGGCCGGTCAATTTGAGAGTGTCTCAAGTTATAGAAACCAAAATATAAATTTGTATAGCCTTAATAATATTGTTAATAGAACAAGAAGCAGAAGCAACCCAACAGTTACCAAAAGATCAAATTCAACTTTCCAATATCCCTGCCCCTTTTAACTCAGCATACTGATTGTTTGTTTCGTAAACATTTTATTCCAAAGTAACTGCGTTGCTGTTTTAGCAACTTTGTGGCGAAAAAGGTTCATCTAGCTAAATTATTAGCAAACTGTAGAATAGATTTAAAAAAAAAAATTCAATTTATAATAAAAAAACAGCAGATTTAATTTTAAAACCCAACCCAATGATATCTTATTATTTGATCGCATAATGTATTTGATTTTATTCAAATAGAGTTAAAATTTTTTAAAGTAGTTGTAATTCTTACAATAGCATTATAAAATTCAGTGAAATGCTTTATTGATTGACAGAATTTATAAAAATTTTTAGCCAAACATGAAAATTATTAAATTCCTAATAAAGATTCATATTAATATGGTAAAAAATATAAAGTTTTGACTATGTAGCAGATCAATTAATAATGCATTATAAATTAATTAATATACTAATTAAATTTTAAAAGTAAATTGCTCAAATTGAAACAGATAATGTTTAAATTTTTGATATATACTATAATATTTTTTATTTGCTTCGCAAAGATCTCCCAACTATGAAACCCACAACATCTAATTCTAATATCTTTTACTATTAAATGCTACAATGCAATTCCATAATATCCGTTTATGCTATCTATCAATTATATTATATTTTACATACTACATTAGTTTCTTCAAAAATTTGAAAAATTTTAAAAAAATAAATTCAAAACTTACCAATTTTAAAAAAAAATAATTTAATATTCTTTCTTTATAACCTGAAAAACCTCAAATTCTTCAATAATAAATTGGTCAGCACTCTGCCTTAAAGGTTTTTCATAGCTAGTTTGTTTACATCCACATGGTTGCCCAATCTCAAAATGACCTTTGGGGAATAAATCACCTTTTCCAAATACTGGTGAACAATAAACATTACAATAAATTGAATCTTTAGGATCTATCACTCTACTCAATATATCATCTTTTTCATCACTACCCAAACTAAAGACAAAACTATCTTTTAATGGCGCAGTATTTTGAGGTTCTTTATTTGATGAAATTGATTTTTTACTCCAACTCAATGGATTATACCCTCCGAAAATTTCTGTTGAATTTGAAGGCTTAATTATGACTACAGCTTGATTAGAAGTTAAAGTGTGCTGAAGAAATTTTTGATCTCGACTTCCTCGAACTACAAGTTTAAATTGATATGGAATATGCCATGATTTGTATAATTTGTCACCATTTTCTAAAGGTGTAATATCTAATCTGTCAATCCAACTTGCAATTCTTGTTGCTTGATCTGGATTTATTAAAACAGATTGAATTCGTGAGGCTACAGTAGAATAAGTTGGTGATGTATAAAATACTGATGAACCACTAATATCAGGATCATGCAATTCAGGTGGTAAAAGACGTTTAAATATTGAAACTTGTTTTTCAAATTCAGCAGCCGGAATGTGACGCCACCTGATATATGGAATACAAGGACATAATATTTTTTCTAACGCAGCGAATTCTTCATCAGACCACTTTGTTACCTCAGGGTCTAAAGTAGTTTGAAGTTGACCAATTCCCCATTCGACAAGACGTCTCCAAAGATCTAATTCTGACATTCCTAGATCATCACGTTGTAAAAGCCAGTTAACAGTTTCAACTTCCAAAGACTTGAAATCATCAGACTTGAGTAATAATTCAGGTTCTTGATAAAGAGCTTCTTGCATTATTTCAGATAATAAAGTACAAGTTGGATATTTTTGTCCTGCATTATAAATTAATACAGATTGTTTGTCCATCCATAAATGCTTGCGTTCCATTAATATTCCTTGCAAAACTTCAACAAGCACATTAAGACATAGTTCATCAGCTGCACCTAAAACATTTACAATCTCAACTTCACTAAGCGTCTCCACTTTGATTGTTGATGAATATATATACCTGTAATTAAAATAAATAATAATATATATGGAGAGATATATCTTTTGTCGAAAAATTGCTTTATACAAATTAAATCTATTTAGAAAAAAAACTTGGTTCACTTACTTTAAAATGATGCTAAAAGTTTCTGGAGAAATATTTGGTTTTTTAAAAATATATATACCATTTTCTTGTTTAGCCCACCTACTGGATAAAGCTTGACGGAAGTAAGGTGATCTCATTCTCAAAATATAATAATGAGCTTTAAATTTTTTAACATTTGGTTCTTCACCGGCTTCGATTGTTACATTATGTTCATCATCTTCTTCAAGTAATGTTATTAAATCTTTTGTTAACTCGTCAGAAAGTTTTGTAGTAAATGTTTGATTAATAATCGGTATTGATGTCATTTTTTAAAATTTTGTCCATAAAAATTGTTAAATTTCGTCCGTAAAAAATTGTTAAAATTTCGTTCGTAAAAATTATAGATACAGTAGTTATTGAATTTTTAAACAATTAGCCCGTTTTTTTTTATTTGTTCTACAAACATGTCGCATGCATAGGGACGATGATTTCTGCGTTTCACGGCACGGAATGCCGGAATCGCATGTCGAATCATGACCAAATTTTGTAGTTTCATGTGATCTAACCAATGAAAATAAAGTAGTTGGGGACCCGGAAAATCATGGGTCCAAAACTTTAGTTAAAATCTGGTCGGAAGCTTTAGGAATTGTTGTGCGTGTCTGTCGGGAAGTTTCGGAATTGAAATAGCTTGTCCCAGTTACACAAAAATTGGGTTATTTGATTGGCCAACGGTGCTTTTCTTAACTCAAATATTTATTTCGAGTTGACGGACGTACCACGTACGTAAGTCAACGGATCGAAAAGATGGCGTAGGCGCATTAATGGGGTCAAGAAGTTGTTATGTCATGAGATTCCAAATAGGGATGTGCAGACAGGTTAGTATGATGCAGGATCAATTTCCGCAAATGGCAACTAGGGGACCAGGACAGGATCGATACAAGATGTAGCAAGTACAAGTAGAAAGGGAGCGGCTCCAGCAACTACGTCAGGAGTGGTCAACTGCGAGGAAAGAACATAATTGCAACCCGATCACGCCCGCCCGACATTTTCATAATAATTGCCAAGTTCTTTTAGTCACATGTCTCATTAATGGCCTGCTTGCATTATGCAGGCGGGTACATTCGCAAAATCAATAAAGTATTATCCCGGTGTACTAGACCGAATTATCCAAACTAAATCATGCGTGCAATGCTTTTCGTTCCAGGAAGTTGATCTTACGATTGTTGTTATAAATAATGCATTAATATAAATTTGGCCTTGTGCCTGCTATTTCAAGTTTTTCCAAACTAACTATAGTTGCAAAATTTAGTAACTCTATTAGTGAATTACCCTGATAACTATATAGAATGGCGCTTTACAATTACTTATCGTTATTTATTTTTCTCGTATATTAATTACTCAATTTTGCTGTTTCCCGAATCACATGAATCAAGTCATCTGCTTATTTCAAACCAGAGTGACAGGATATTTTATGCTTGGCCCGAAACTAAAAATGTTTTATTAGCCAAATTTCGCTCCCACCCACTAATGAATCCAGTTTATAGACCGAGTCCGACCAATAAAATACATTCTTGTGAAGGTAAAATATTAACATACTATTGGAAATAATGAAAATAAGTCTTTAAATTTGAATGTAGCCATTACCAAAGCTAGATGTTAAGAGGTAGAAAAATTTTGACAGTAACAAGAGTCTCAATGAAGTTAGTTATAATTGAACCAGCTTTTAAACCGTTTACGCCATATACTTAATTGTATTTACCCGGAAAGTTGGTGTAAGTTCTTTATCGTTATGATTCATTATGACATTTTATTTGCCTTAATTTGGGCTAGTTTATTTAAACATACTTTTTTTAGTATCTTAGAATTAAACTCGTCATAATAAAGAAATTATGCCAAATGATTTAAACCTAAACAAAGTGTATACGGTCGGCATTGATTAAAATAACATTGGATCAGATTAGAGATGGGTTTCATGCGTGCGCATTAATGTGCATTCATGCGAATGTTTCGGAATCATGCGCATTTTATCCCACTAAATGTTAATAGGAAAATTAAAGTATATATAATTTAGACAAGAGAGTGTATTGTTGGGCGGAATTAAGGAATATGGATGCAAAAGTCTCGAAAAATTCCGAAAAGAAAATGAATGAACATAAAAGAAGAGCAAGGTGGGTAAAAATTTGAGCAAGTGTCCGATATTTTCAGAAGGGAAAATATAAATTCCCAAAAATTATATCATACGATATCTTGCGCATTTTATATAACGTGCGCATTAATGCGCATTCATGCGTATGTTATTATAAAATGCGCATTGTGCCCATCATTATGTCAGATAGATAACAAAAGGAACCAATGTAGGAACCAAAGAATCAGAAATTATGGAGGTAATGTTGAAATTTTAAAGTCCTGTTTGAAGACATAACCTCTAACAAAATTCCCCTTTTTTTTATTAAAAATTCTAACTCAAAATCCTAGCTTAATGAGCCAAAAAAGCGTGAAGACGTTGTATGTTAAATTAAATTCAAGAATTATCATTGTAAAGTATGTACAATGAACGATAGTAACGATAATCAATGCCAACATTTAAGCTAGAGTGAAAATACGCCATATGGCGTCCCACAGGATTACTAGTAGCTCTCCAGTTGTGGTAGCTCTCCTAAAAATGTGATTTTTATCCAATGAAAGCCAATAAAACTCTTTAGGGTTAGGGTGAGATTAGGATGAACTCACATTAGGGGTAATCTCATTGATTAATGTTTTTGTGGGAAATCTATAGGCGTTTAGGTATCCCACAAAAAGTTTTACCCACGTGATTTGTGTCCTCTATGTGCTACTGATCTTCAAAATGATCAACTTAATTTTTTTTCTTTTTCATCATTCTTTTGCTGTTCTTTTGGCGCTTTTTATGTTGTCCTTTTGTTACTTTTTATGTCATTCTTTGGTAGGTTTATGTTCTTTTTTTGATGCTTTTTACATATTCTTTCAATGCTTGTTTTGTTGTTCTTAAGTGACTTAGTTGTCATTTTTTTGGAGCTTCTCTGTTTTTTGGTCTTCTTTTGTTGTTCTTTCAGTGATTTTTTTATCATTCTTTCAGTGCTTTTTCTATTGTTTTTTATGCTTGTTTTTTCATTCTTCAGTGCCTTTTTTGTCATTTTTTGATGCTTTATCATTGCATTTTAGTACTTTTTTCATTATTATTTTTGTTTTTTTTATCATTCATTGGTGTTTTTTCTATTATTCTTTTAGTTCTTTTTGTTGTTTAGTATTATTAATTCATTAGGGAAATTTTATTTATTTATAATTTGTAAATTTTGTCTGATAATTTAATTTATATATAATAAAGAGCTTTATTAATTATATATTATTATATAGCTTGGCTTTCAATTTAAAATCATTGCATACTCACTGCCCAATAATTTAATTTATACACAATTAATTAAATTTTAAATAATATTATAAAGTTAAGATTTTTAATATATAAATTAAATTTATACTAGAACCTATATTTGTTTTGTCCAATTCCAATATTAAAATAGTGCTAATCTTATCTGGTTTGGCAATTAAATAACTTTTGACCCAGTGATTAAATTGAATAAACACTTTTTTTTGTTAGATACATCTTACTAAGAGCTTCATTTTAAAAAATTTCATTCATATTGGACTATTGGACTACTGGATGCCAAGATAATCACAAAAAAACAATTTTGCTTTCAAATTTTGGAGTTTTGCTAAGGCACATAAAGTATGATCCTGTACTAGATGTTTGGGGTTCTGTTATACTTATATTTTATAATATAATCAATTGATAATTTGTTTCCAGATAAGTGAGCTATACATAGTAAATTGTAGCATGCAAATCAAATGATTTACTATATAAAATTGCTAAACTACAAATGCCAACTTTATAACAAAGTAAAGTTATTTTTCTACTAAATATATAAATTAGAATAAAATTATAAAATTTTAATTTATAGATAATTTCTAAGGGTACTGCTATTTACACCATGATGAACACTAATTGCACCAAGGATTTTGTATAACATAAATCCTTTTCTATTTGTATCATGTAGATCATTTGATTTTATTACTCAAATTTTAAAAACTTTTATTAATATTATCTTTATGAGTTCTTCAATAAAAATTTTTTTTATTTAAATTCTATGAATTTGCAGAATTAAAATAAAAAAAATTTTATCAAATTTGTCAAGAACTCATAGAAATATTTTCGATGAAAGTTCCTGTAAACAATTTTGGTGCAGCTTCTTTGTTACAGTATATACATTTTTAGAAGTAGAAAACTTTCATTAAAGATATCTCTGTGAGTTTTTGACCAAATTCAATAAAATTTTTTTATTTTAATTATACAGATATATAGAATTAAAATAAAAAAAATTTCATCAAATTTGGTCAAAAACTCGTAGAATTATTTTTGATAAAAGTTCTTGTAAACAATTTTGGCACAGCTTTTTTGTAATCAAGTTTTTGAAAATGAAAAAAAAACTTTTATCGAAGATATCTCTATGAGTTCTTGATCAAATTCAATAAAATTTTTTTACTTAAATTCTATGGATATGCAATTAAAATAAAAAAATTTCATCGAATTTGGTTAAGAACTCATAGATATATCTTTGATAAAAGTTCTTGTAAACAATTTTGGTGCAGCTTCTTTGTAACTACATTTTTGAAAATGAAAAAAATTTTTATCGAAGATATCTTTATGAGTTTTTGACCAAATTCAATGAAATTTTTTATTTAAATTCTATGGATTTGTAGAATTAAAATAAAAAATTTTCATTGAATTTGGTCAAGAACTCATAGAGATATCTTCAGTAAAAGTTCTTGTAAACAATTCTGGCACAGCTTTTTGTGATCACGTTTTTGAAAATAAAAAACTTTTATCAAAAATCTCTATATGAGTTTTTAACCAAACTCAATGAAAAACTTTTATTTAAATTCTATGAATTTGTGGAATTAAAATAAAAAAAAATTTATCAAATTTAGTCAAGAACTCATAGAGATATCTTCAATAAAAGTTTTTTTTCATTTCCAAAAATGTGATTACAAAAAAGCTGTGCTAAAATTGTTTACAAAAACTTTATTGAAGTATCTCTATGAGTTCTGAACAAATTTAATGAAAATTTTTTTATTTTAATTCTACAGATCTGTATAATTAAAATAAAAAAATTTTATTAAATTTGGTCAAGAACTCACAGAGCTATCTTTAATGAAAGTTTTCTATTTCTAAAAATGTATATAACAAAGAACAAAGAAACTGTGTCAAAATTGTTTACAGAAACTTTTATTAAAGATATCTCTACGAGTTCTTGCTCAATTTGATGAAAATTTTTTATTTTAATTCTACAAATTCATAGAATTTAAATAAAAACTTTTTATTGAATTTGGTCAAGAACTTATAAAAATAATATTAATGGAAGTTTTTAAACTTTAAGTAATAAAATCAGTGATCTACATAGTACAAATAAAAAAGAATTTACTGTTATACAAAATCTATAGTACAATTAGTGTTTATCGTGGCATAAATAGCAATAGCCAATTTCTATTTGTATAAAACACAGGTATATTGATACAGTATACAAAACTTTATTTATAAAACCTACTTCAAGATTCTAATAAAATCTCAAAACTTACTATTATATAGTTACTCAGATTACTGTATATTTATTAACCTTTCTTACTAAATTTTACTTACTTGGCAATACAATAACTAATATATTGTACAGTACTACCTTCTAATATATTTATACAAATACAGTTCATGCACAAAAAATATCACAAAGATATTATAAACATACAAGTTCAAAGTTACAAAGTTATTGTAGATTTTAAGTTAAGCACTTTTCTTTTAAAATTGATGCCTTATATATTATATATTGTCACAGCTAATGCTAAAGTTGGCTAATGCTGAAGTTTTAATATAAAATTTTAAATTTTTTTTGATATTTTTTTTGTTTTTGTCTTATAAAGTATATGTGAATTTTAGCAAGACTTGTATTTCAAATAGAGAGAGACCCTAAAACTTCGGTATTAGCCAACTTCAGCATTAGCAATAATATATTAGATATATTAATTACTAATACATATTTGCATTACTAAATATTACAAACTTTTATACTGTATTAATTATTCAATATTATTTATTTCTAATAAAATCATAATTACTCAATTATAACTTAAATTAATATATGCATATTTAATTACTAGTTATATCAATACCAAAAATTATGTAATATATAAGCTTAACCCTATAACTTTGTTCCCAAAGTCTCTAATTAACTTATGATTTTCTTAACAATTTCTTATCAAATTCTTTTAAAATCAGAAATATTGCCTTTTTATTGTCTAATTTGATTATATAATAATACTAATCTTTTTATATTAAATATTGCATCTAGAAATTGCAATTCATAGCATTCCAAGAACAAATTTAAAGATTCTGTAAAGTTCTGAATATAAGCAACCTCTAAGCTACCTATTTGGCTAAATTTTTTAAAAATTCAGTAAATTGAAAATACTTAATTCTATTGGTTCATCTTAATAAATTTATCCTATAACAATTTTAAAGAAGTTGCTTATTTTATTTTTCTAATATTTTTATTTCTTAAATAAGGTATTACTTATTTTTGGGGGTTGCTTAGGGCACAGCCAGGAATCAGCTGATTTGATTTTGGCCAAAATTTTGACCCCCTATTTTAGTCAGGCCTTCATATTAAATTTTCAGATTTTCAGCCCCTCCCCTAGGAAATTAGCTGATTTCTGACCCTCCCCTTATATTGAACTTTAAATAGTTGTTTTGTTTCAATGTCATGCATAATAATATTTATATTAAGAATATTTATAATAACTTTGTTACCTCTATGTTTATAGCTTATCTGTTTATTTTAATATTTTAAGTAAGTTTTTTTTTCTTTGATAGTCTTGCTGGTATCACTTTCTTGGTAATTTATGATGACTGTAGTTATCATTTTTATGTCCACTGATTGTAACCCAACTACCTCCGGCTTGCTTTTTACACCACCCAGAAGTGATCTGTTACACTGACCACTATAGTGGCCAGAAATTTTTACAGCCAATTTCAAGCTGCTGCACTATGAGTTCATGTAGTATCTTGTAATATCCAGACTTAGGCCTCATATTACATCTCATGACTTCAGTTATTCCAAATCAGGGTTCTGGTACAGTTCTCGTCGCCATAGCCTTGATTGCAAATTACTGCTTATTCTAGAAATTAAGTCTGTTAATTGACGTCCTGGGTCCCAGTATTCCACAGTGTTTTAGTTCTCTAATTTAGTCTAGCCCAGCTGGCTTTCTTACAAATCACAGCCACTTGGATTGAACTGGCAACCTTGCAATTTGAGACCTTGAAGCATAACCACTATGCTATTGAACCCAAAGTTATTTTAAGTAAGTTTTATCTTGCTCATATAGTTTATATTTAATAGATTTGGATATAAACAAGTATTGATTGATCTTTTTGCTAATTCTCAATTATTTTTATCAATATTTTTAGTGTGTTTATTTTTTTTATCACACTCTATTTAGCTATTTCAGCTTCAACAATATTAATAATATTCTTATCTTTTTCTGTATCTTTATTTATATTATTAGCTCTTACAATTATTCCAAAATTATGTTTTGATTCCAAGTAAGTATTTTGCTTTTATTATATTTATTTGATATTCCTTATTTCTTTTTATTAGACTAACTATTATATTCTTCTTATTACTTTTATAAATTCTCCTTTTATTACTGTTTATCTCTTTTGTTCAACTTTGTCTTCAAGACGTATTACTAATTTACACACTACTTATGCTTTACTCAAATTTATAATTGGTTTTTTCTTGAACTCAACTAACAAAAAGTCATTGTACTTTGTTTTGCTATATTGCAATTCCCAATACCATTACTATCTTTATTCTTTTTTTCTATTAGACTCTTTGTTTGTTTTAATTCACCAATCTGATATCTGTATACTTCAAGTTTTATTATTCAAATATTATATACTATTTCAAAAGTTCTTTATATTCAGTAAGTCCTATTTTGACAATTTTATTTTCCTGAATTTATTTTACAAACCTTTTTTTGATTTATTTATTTTTTATTTTTTATTTTTTTTAAAAGCGAGGTCTTGCCTCAGTTTCTTTATTAAGTAAATATATGGGTACATTTTTAGACTATGCTATACTATGTGCTATATATTTCTATCTAAAAACTAAAACTTGTGCTGCTTTACCCACAACCCATACTTTGCTATATAGGGTCAAATCTCCTGCCTAGTCTATGATTGTATTAATGAAGTTCAGTAAAATACTGTATCTTACGAAGAGATACTGCTAGTTTCAAGTTTTATTTGTACATTACGTTCATACGTTTGCTCTCGGTGAGTCTCCACAGCGACTGTGGAGGCTGTTCTAGCATTGGGTAAATTGCTTCCAGCCTAGGGCCCTTGCCCAGACATTTCTAATCGGCTCCAGCAATGGGCACCCAGATTTTCTCGTATATTTTTTGTGCGATTTTATGTAAGAGTAAGACTATTATGTTTTGTTTTGATTTTGAGGGGCACCTTCACTACTTTGTTGATCTCCTGGGTTACAGCTGCTTGTAGTATACCAAGCATTACTCTGCTTGCCCTGACTGTTGGCTCGTGATGCATATTTGGTGTGTAATCGCTGTTACTATATAGTGTACACCAGATACCGAGTAGGCTTTGTATTTTGTAAGTTTTTGATATACTATTTCTGATATAATCTTTTGTATACTGATGCCATTCTTGCTGCATGTAAGGAGGTGATAATTATTTTTGAGCACGCTCTGACATCGCTAGCATAGCGGTGTTTGATACTTCTTTAGGTTTTGCTTATGTAGAACCTCCATTGTGGGGAGCTCCTCCATTAGTAGTTTGAGCTTGAAGGCCTTTAATCTATCATATTTGGGGTTGGTCTCCCTGGTCGTCGGCGAGCACCAAAACTTTATGTAGTCATAGAAGGCTTGCCAGTTTGCATCTTTATGCTTCAGATCCCAGCATAGCAGCTGTATTTGTGATTGCCATTGGGCAACATGAGTGGCGTTTTGAACGTGGTAGCAGAACTTCACATTTTGTGCTCGATTGGTGTCTGCATCCAGGTAGGTTGTAGGATATCCTAACGCAGATTCATGTGTTGAATTTCCGTTTTGATAAAGGGTGTCGCTCCAAGGGCTGACACTTTTAGTTGTGAGTTATGCTCAAAGTCAAATGATAGGTCCTTTCAGGCTATTAGTGTTCACCATGTTAACCAGCTGGGTCCGTGTGTCTTGTTGTACAGTGTGTGCAATGTGTGCGCGGGGCCTCGCAAACCATCCTGGCCAGATTTGCAAAATGTTTATTTTTTGTAATGACTTTTCTTTTTGCCTTCGTCAGGAATATCAGGGTTATATGTATCAGGGCTGTTATAAGTTTTCTGGTTACTGTTGGCCAGTTGGGTGTTGATACGTGGACCTGGTAGTTTAGCGTAAGGATGCGGCATGTGATGACTTCCTCTAGTATTCCCTTAATTTTTTGTTGTTAGGGTACTAAATGAAAGATGACTGTCTCCTGTTTCCTCAGCTTACTTTGGACCTCTTTCAGTATATTTATAGCTTCTTTGTCCTTGATCAGTTTGTCTATATAATTTATTTTTGAGCAGATGTACGGTTGGGCTTTGTTTTTCAGTTTTGCCACCTCCGTCTGCATGAGGTCTATACCACTTGCTCGTATTCTTTTTTTACTATCCACCGTTACCACCACGAGATTGTCTGTATGGATCCTCCTCGTACATTTCTTTTTTTCCAACAGCGGGTTGTTTTGGTAATAGCCTGCACAAGGGCGAAGTTGGAGAGTTGCTCTATCTATTGTCCAATGATTCATTGTGGTGTGTTTATCCTTTATTGAAGAGATTTTGCCTAGAAATTTGTTGTTATTAACTCTTTCTATCGCCTATTCAGCTTTCTGTGTCGGTCTACTTTTGTATGTGAAGGGATTTGGTGTGATGAGACTGTCTCTAAAAGTGGTCCAAAGCAACTGACGAATTGTTTCTGTCATCAATTGGTACCACTTGGGTTCCCTCCCTCGTGGTATATATTTGGTGTTATGCTGCAGCTAAAACCAGGTTAAAGTGTCCTTATTCTTGTATGTAGTACATTGCTCGACGTACTGTAAATTGAGCCTGTACAGTTTGCTTTTGATATAATTTGGCCTGGGTAACTCTTTAACAATCATGTCTATAGGGGTCCTGGGTCAGCCAGTAGGATAGGCCACCTACTTAGATTATTGTGGAAAGATAGATGGAGCTGTGCAAGATTAATTAGCATTTTTGCTTGTGGCATGCTATTTTCTACTTTGGTAAGTATAAAACTTTCTTCAAATACCTACTTGTTGGTTTGCGCAGCATTTTGGATTTGCTGTAGGCTATTTTTATTGATGATTTGTGAAAATTTTTGTGGTTTATCTGTCATTTTAGTGCTGCTGCGTACTGTTGGGCTTGGATATCAGTTATCGTTCACACACCATAAATTTGATAGTGCAGTAGCATCGATGTAGGTACTGTTTAAGCTATTTTAGCTTTATGCCTGACAGCTGCGACATACTGGCTCGTAATTTTTTCACTTATTGTTACTGGAAGTACCATGTTCTGGACCCAGTAGGCCATTCTTGCTAGAATTACCATGTTGATTATGTATGTCGCTTGTTTAGACTTGAGTTTGGTGTGTCGGACCCTCGTATGGCATTGTATGCTTCTTCTCTGATTGATTTGATCATGAAGGCTTGGTTTTTTGTTAGAGAATACCAGTAGCCCAAGAACCTAAAGCTTCCTGATTGCTGTATTGCTGGTATGTAATTTCCTCTGAATTCTATCTGTGGGTTCTGTATTTGTGTATAAAGGGTTGCAAGTACTGACTTATTAGGGTTTACTTTGATGTTGGTTAGTGTAAAAAATGAAGTAGCTATTTTGAGTATGTCTTAGAGTTCGCCTTGTGATCAGGCGACACAAATTGTATCGTTCATGTAAGCCAGGACAGGTGTGTCTAATTGCAAATATTTTTCTTCATTTAGTTGCTTATAAGTTGTATGCATCCAGTAGCCTTGAATCTGCTGATAGATACATGTTATCAAGGGGTCGTAATATATGCGCCATAGTAGTGGGGTGATGCAGTGTTGGAAATCTTATGTTCTCATGTTCTCATGAGAACATCACTTTTAATCTGAAAACATTTACAAAATTAAAATGTTCTCTATTAAATTTTTTTTGAGAACATTAAGTTTGAAAAATATGTTCTTTATGTAAATATATAAAATAATAAAATTCATTTTTATTAATATAGCAGTTTAAAATAATTAAGCTCATAAATATTTAATTGTTAATTAATTGAAATAGGGAACAATTTATTGTTTTTGAATCATAAGAATTTTAGATAATAAAGTTTATTGGTTTATCCATTTCTAGTTCCTTATTATATATACATATAATATCATAAATTTTAGAGAGCTAAACTCACTATGATGATAATTTTTATAAGAAAATTACTTAAACAAATTTTTAATTATTATAATTTTAAACTTTAGTGTTATATTTTAAAATTTTATAGTAAGAAAGTTTGAATCTATAAATTCACTATAGTAAAAAAGAATAGTATATTACAGTCATACCTCCATACAATCACCTCCCATATAGTCACAAACTCTATATAGTCACACAATTTTGTGCAGTCATTTTTTTTAATATTAAAAATACCTTTATATAATCACAATAATAGTGTAATCACTATCGCATTTTTTTAGAGATTTTTTAAATTGATTTATTAAAAAAAATCCCTCTTCATAATCACAATTTTTTTATTGGTTATAAATACATAATTGTGATTGGCTAGTTAAAAATACATACCATATCTCTTTTGGACCAAAAACTTAAAAACATCTGAGGGTCTGGTCCAAAGTCTGCAAATTGGTCTGAGTCTAATATAATTATATATATTTATTGGCGCTGAAAAAGTTTACTTAGTGCATTTTGTTAGAATTAACTAGTAAAATTTTATGAATCATAAGATTTTATAGAATTTTATTAATAAAATTCTATAAAATCTTATAATTTGTAAAGTTTTATTAATTGAGTCTAACAAAATGCACTAATAAACTTGTTCAGCACCTAAAAATGCATTAAAACGGCTGTTTTATTTTTATTTTACTTGAAATTTGGAGAAAAGATGCATAATTTGGATTTTTGATCAAAAAAGTCAAATTTAAGCATCTTTTCTCCAAATTTCAAGTAAAATAAAAACAATCCTGCCAATTTAATTTATTTTTAGGTGCTGAACAAGTTTACTTAGTGCGTTCTGTTAGAATTAATTAACAAAAATTTGTGAATAATAAGATTTTATAGAATTTTATTAATAAATTCTATAAAATCTTATGATTCACAAATTTTTATTAATTAATTCTAACAGAACGCACTAAGTAAACTTGTTCAGCACCTAAAAATACATTAAATTGGCAGGGTTGTTTTTATTTTACTTGAAATTTGGATTAAATTTGACTTTTTTGATCAAAAATCCAAAATTATGCATCTTTTCTCCAAATTTCAAGTAAAATAAAAATAAAACAGCCGTTTTAATGCATTTTTAGGTGCTGAACAAGTTTATTAGTGCATTTTGTTAGACTCAATTAATAAAACTTTACAAATTATAAGATTTTATAGAATTTTACTAATAAAATTTTATAAAATCTTATCATTCACAAATTTTTATTAATTAATTCTAACAAAATGCACTAAGTAAACTTGTTCAGCACCTAAAAATACATTAAATCAGCAGGGTTGTTTTTATTTTACTTGAAATTTGGAGAAAAGATGCTTAAATTTGATTTTTTGATCAAAATCCACTATGCAACTTTTCTCCAAATTTCAAGTAAAATAAAAACAACCCTGCCAATTTAATATATTTTTAGGTGCTAAACAAGTTTACTTATTGTGTTTTGTTAGAATTAATTAATAAAAATTTGTGAAATTTAAGAGTTTATAGAATTTTACTAATAAAATTTTATAAAATCTTATGATCACAAAGTTTTATTAATTAATTCTAACAAACTGCACTAAGTAAACTTGTTCAGCACCTAAAAATACATTAAATCAGCGGTGCAGTTTTTATTATACTTGAAATTTAGAGATAATATGTTAAAATTTGTCTTTTTTGATCAAAAATACAAAATTATGCATCAAATCTCTAAATTTCAAGTAAAATAAAAACTGAATAGCCATTTTAATACATTCTTTGGTGCTGAACAAGTTTACTTAATGCATTTTGTTAGAATTAATTAATAAAAATTTGCGAATTATAAGATTAAATAGAATTTTATTAATAAAATTCTATAAAATCTTATGATTCATAAAACTTTACTAATTTATTCTAACAAAATGCACTAAGTAAACTTGTCCAGCACCAAAAAAATATATTTGGACTCAGACCAGTCTGCAGACTTCAGACCAACCTTAGACCAGACTCAGACTTGACTAAAAGTCTGAATATAAAAGTCCAAAAATCTGACCAGACTTAGGCTTGACTAAAATCTGGTTCAAGTTGGTCTGTAGGTGCACTAAGTACCTCTTTAAGATCACATTAAATATATTTTTTATATTGTGTAATTGTAAAGAGGTAATTCTATTTAAGCATACCTTTATATAATCACCAAAAAATGCTAGCCAAATAGGGTGATTATACAGAGGTATGACTGTATATTGCTTATTTATTTAAACATTTGAGAGATGTTAATAGGTTATTTAAAAACTTAATATATAAGCTGAGCCAAACCAATAACATACCCAACAATATTTAAAAAACCTCAAATATTAATTTTTTTTAAAAAATATACATATAAAGTTATAATCTTATTATTATGAATAACTTAGCTTTGTTTATATAGTTTGTTAAATCAATTATATTTTTTATTAATAATTTTTAAATATATTAATTAAAAATAAAAATTAAAAAATAACTAAAAGTATAAAAGTGTAACTGTGAGAAAGAGAATGGGAAAAAGAAAATAAGAATAAGAAAGAGTAAGAAAGAATGAGAAAAAGTGTGAGAGAGAAAAAGAGAAAGAGAGAGAGAGAAAGAAAGAAAAGAGAGAAAAAGAAAGAAAAAGAGAAAGAGAAAGAAAGAGAGAAAGAGAAAGAGAAAGAGAGAGTAAAAGAAAATTTTTTTTTCTAATTGAGAACATAAAAAATTTTTAAGAACATTAAATTCAATAAACATGTTCTCATGAGAACATAAATTTCAAAACAGATTTCTAACACTGGGGTAATGGTTTCCTCCTGATCAATGCTATCATGTACTGGGTATGTTCCCGTATTGCCCAGGTGCATGATAACAGAAATGTTACGGTCAGTAAAGATTTCTGTGATAAGATGTGCTAGGTTGGTAGGGACTTTGATATAGAGTAGGGCCTTAGTGAGTAAGGGGATATGAACAGAGTCATATGCCTTTGACATGTCCTGACTTAATAGCCAAAGCTTTTTGTTAGATATATGCGCATTTTCTATTATGTGCATAACGGTTGTTATTAGGATTTCAGTTGAAGTATTGGGGAGGGCTATGTGGTTGCTTTCATGGAGAATGGAGTATTTGCAGAGAACTGTGTTTAAACGCTTTGTGATTATCTTAGTGAAGATTTTTCTGGAATGCTCGAGCAGTGTTATGGGCCTGGTATCGCCTAATGATCCCGAATTTTGTTGCTTCTTTGATATCGAGTAGATGTTACGATTCTTCCATGCTTTGGGGATTGTTTTAAGGGTAATGCAAGCGTTATAGATGTTTAGTAGCATGCTTAAGGTATGTTCATTTAGATGTTTTAGCATTTCGTTGGATATGGCTTGAGGTCCAGTAGCCTTTTTTAAAGTAACTCTTTAATTGTCTGTACAAGTTCCTGTATGTTAATAGGTTCAGATACTCCTTGGCACCACTTGGCGTTGATTTCTGCCGGTGGCTCGTATGACTCCTCCCATTGCAGCCAGTAACTGCTATCTATTGAGAGTACCTGGTCAGTTCTCGTAGTGTTTTTTAATTTTCTCCTTCGGCTCTGTTATAACCCTCTCAGCTTGTTTAATATTTACTAGTATCACAGGATCTGTGTGTTTTTGTAGCACACTGTTGATCATTTTTGTAGTATTTTGTGAGAAATTTGGTATCTCTTGTTAATGTAATGTTCGATTTTTTGTTTATAGGCCATGTTGTTCTCAAAATTTCTTGCCTGATATATCGCTTTTTGGGTTTGTTTTAATATTGAACAGTATTGAAGTAGGACAGTACGTGTCTCCAAGTCTGCAGGTGGTTTAGGGATTTGTGTCGATTCCTGCATGTTGATTATCTCGATTTCCTTTTCTATCATGTCAAGGTCCAGCATCCCAGACTTTGCTATTTGTAGTGCTCTAATTAGGTGTTATTCTCTGGAGCACCGAGTGGAGCTTTGAGGCTTTTCTAGAGAAGGCATAGAAGGTCTTCAGGCTGACTTTAGTTTTGGGATATTTTGTCTGCAGCCTGCTTTATTGCTTGTTCGAGTATATTACAGGATCTATTTAACTTGTCCACTGAGTCAATTTGTGTCACTAGATTGCGTTCGCTGCACCTCAGGAGTGCGCTCTTATCACATGCAAATTCTTGCCAAGCGTCGCTGGTCATTTCTCTGTACAGGTAAATTGTCCTTTTCTTTTTAGCTGTTCGGTACTGTTTTATGTGCTTACTGGGATGTGATAATTTTGTGATCACTGTTGGTAATTAGCTCTGCGTCCAATATCTGTGGCTTTGAGATTGCAAAAAGTAGATTCTGTGTAATCCAAATATAGTCGATCTGACTGCTTGAGTGCCTCGAGACCAGGTATTAGTCTTTATGTCGAAATATTGTAGAAGGTTGGTCATGCCTTTCTTGCTATATTACTAAAGACTGGGAGTGTTTTGAATTTATTTTTGCGTGCATCTTCGTTAAAGTCCCCAAAGTTATGATGTTATAATTTCGAGCACTAGCATAGTTTATCTATTCTATGGTGGTCTGTTAAGTTTGGTTGTGGAGCGCAATATCATTGGTAGGTAGGTATACCGATATGATTCTCAATTTCTGGTTACCAGGAAGAAAAAATCAATGAAGATGGTGTGCTAGGCAAGGTTTGTATGTTGTATATGTATAGTTGAAAAGGCTTGTGTATGGCAATCGCAGTGCCTCTACAGGCCTCTTGCTTCTTTGCAGTTGTGCTGTTGCAATTGGAGGTGTAAATGTTGTAGAAAGGGTTTGCAAGTTGCAAGTGGGTGGTCTTGGACTCAGCGAGCTTTGTTTCAGTTATGCTGACAATGTGGAAGCCTTGGTTGTAGCAAAATTCTAGCCAAGTTTGTAACTTTAGTATCTTATTGATACCTTGAACATTGTGTGTACTGATTTGTATCTCTGCTAAAAGGTTTGTGTGGTGGGGTGTATGTTTAAATGTGGTATCTAGTGATGTGGTGTTTTCATGTGGGTTTGGCTGCATGATGTTATTGCCAGTTAAAAATCTTCCAGGACGGTGCAGGGAGTGCAGAAGCTTAATAATGTGATCAGGAATTCCATTAAAGCTAAAGTGGTCTCTAGGAAGTTTTATTGTTTGTGTAAACTAGGTGTGTGTTGTGATTGGTAACTCTATCTTTTGGGTGTCTATTGTGTCCTCCTTTCCTGCAGATAAGGTCTGCTTAATCTCATCCACTGTGTCTGGGAGTGCAGGTTTATTGTCACCGTGTGTAGTAGTTGTGGGGGCTTGTTGTTCAGGTAATATGTTGATCCAGCTGTCCAGAATTTTGATGAAATAGTAGTGTTGCTGCAAAAGCCGTACAGTGTCCGTGAGCTGTTTAGGGGTTGAGATTTGTACAGTTAGATTGTATTCAGTTATTTGTTGTAGGTCAGTTGGTAGGGTGGGCTTGTCTGCAGGGTTAGCAGTCATAATATTGGTAGGTAGTGGCAAAGTAAAGTAGTAAGTGGGCCTGATCTCTTCTATGAATTTTTTTGCAGTGCGGTCATTCTCGATTGGGAAGGTGAACTGTATTGTTGTTTTAATTTTTTTTGGGTCACTTGGTAGTCTAGGTTTCGGCTTGACGAAATGTTTGGTAAGTATTTGAACCTGTATAGCTTTCGTAGTTGCTCAGTAGCCGTCTTTTTTTCGATAAGTCTATTGGGAACATGTGTCTTATGGAGCGGTCTAGTTCTTGATACATAGTAGGAAGTGGCGGCAGTTTTGGCTCTTTAGGTGGAAGGTTGAAGTATGCTACTGGGATTTTTTCGCCCAGCTTGTAATATTTTTTTAACTCTGCCCGATAATTAGATAGGTCCCATAGGTGTTTCCAGTCTGTTATGGGGAATAGGCGCCTTATTGACTCCACCAGATCTTGGAGGTCTTGTGGGAGTGCGTAACGCCTTTTGAAGTAGTTGTCTGGAAGTTTATCAAATTTGTATAGCTTTCGTAGTGCTAAAACTATGGGTCTGGTGTTTGCTTTATCGAGGATAGAGAGTTCAAAAGGGAGCTCCTCTCTTATCTCGTATGGTATTTCATCTGGTGATGCAGGCAGATCTGTGAGTGTGTCAGTGAATGCATCCGATATAGCTCTTCGCATCTCGTCAAATTCTAGTTTTGATTTATGTTGTATGAAGTCCTATAGTATTGCACTACTTTGGCTATAGTGGTGATATTGGTCTTATTAAAGTCTAGACTTATTAGATAATCAGCTGCTATTTTTTGCCTTAACTTTGTATGAATCTGTGTTCTTGTTTGTTTATCAGTGATGGCCACGTTGTTGATTTACTTGTAGCGTTGCATGCATATTTTAAATTCTGATTCATATTCCAGTTGGTGCACAGGTTGTACTTATTGGTCCGAGTGAACGTGAGAAAAAAGGTGGTATCTCGATGTATAAATTTTTGCTTTACCGCTGGTGTGTGAGTGCATTGTAATGGTTGGGTGGAGAATTTGTAGGCTGCCAACTCCTCTACTCTTCCTTATGTCTCGAGCACCTTGACTATGCGGTTGTAATGCTATACCTCTGTATTAAAGTAGTCACGGGTTTGCTGTGCTCTAACTTTTGTGGCCCCGCGTGTCCACTGTTCTATTTCATCTATTTCTATCTGGTTATATTTCCTTCCTCGTGCAGTTACCTGACTATAGGTTGGCTTTGGTGTTGGGGTACTGGCACGGCTTCTTATTGTAGATGCTATGCTAATGCATAATTCTATATTTTTTATGTTTTGTGACCCCTCTATGGTATTTATAGGGGTGTTGGGTGTTGTGCATGTTGGTGGTCGGGGTATCTCTAAATCCAGCAGGTGTGAGTCCTGCATGTTCAGGTTTGAGTTGGGATCCATATCGGGCACATATGTGGGTCCTGCATATTCGAGATTATACTAGTTTTCATACTAGGCAAGTACGTAGGGCTACTATTTATGGTAATTGTTGTGTTTACGCTATCGATAATCGTGCATATCTGGTTATTATCTCCAACCAGGCTGATTGACGGTGCATTTTCAGTATGTTGGTAGTTGGTCAGGTGATGCGTTGACGGGGATGAGCCATTATGCCTACTTTCTTGTGTGGTTTCTTCAATGGTATTTGCAGGTGGTTGCAGCAAATTTTTTTAACTGTTCTCGTTTCTGATACTTCGTCCAGCTCTGAGTCCGCTTGTGTTTGCTGGTAGTTCTGCGGCTGTTGTTGTAGAGGTATTGGGTTCATGCCTCCTTTGTGTAAAACCTTGATGACTCTCTTGGGGTGAAGTTTTCCATCTGTTACTCCACCCGTAGATGGCGCGTTTTCCTTGTTTAAGTTGTTGGCCTTTCTTCCTTGTCTTCTCTTTATCTTGGCTTTTGTGATGTTTGGCTAATGCTGGTTGCAGCTATTAGGATACCAAGTGCGCATTACTAAAAATAAAACTTTTCCTTATAACCTTTTGTTTATAGTTAATGTGCTCTGCTTTTGGTTTAAGTGATCAACAAAAAGAGTTTTTTTTTTGATTTATTTATTAACTTTTTATTATTCAATTTATTGTCTTTTATTATTCAAACTTTCTAATTCTTAATAATTTTTAACTGTTTTTCTTTTATTAAATACTTCAGATTTGTATTCAACTTTTTTTATTCTCTTTTTAATATTCTAATAATTTGAACTAATATTTATTACTTTTTTTCTCAATTTATCTATTATATTAGTTAAACTCTTATTTTTCTTTATTTAATTATTATTATTTTTCTATTAGAGGAGTGACAAAAATCAGGTAATTTTTTAAAAAGGAAAGATAAAAAAAGATAAATTATATATAACAACCTGACTATATATATTTTAAAGAAGAGAGATAAAAAGTAGATCTCTGATAAAAAATAATCAGGTGATTAATGACATTTTATTTTAGGACAGGACTAGTCAGTGCCCCATTCACTTTGTGACCTCTATTTTTATATCTCAAAATTTTACTAGGGTAACCCCTATTGCACTTCTAACAAAAAATAATCCTCATGCGATTTTGTACTAATCTTGATTCTAACCCTAACCCTAATTCTAGCTAACCCTAACTTTACGCAAAATTAATTATTAGTACATTAGGGGCACAAATACACAAGTGCACTTTCTAGATTTTTCCTTATTTTATTACTATATGGACTCAAAATTGCACCTACTTGCACATTAATTGATTGATCTGTGCTTTATTTTGAGTATTCCAATGTGGATTATTTCAAAATAAAAGATAATTTTCAGGGCCTAAATAATTATATATATATATTTTGCATATTGAAACCCAAACTTAGCCTTATTTAGTATAATATAATATATCTATACTTAAATATAGTTAAAGTCTAAATGGTAGCCTATTTACAATTCTTTTAAGATAACTTGCTATAGTAAAACTTTATTTTGTAGCATTTAAAATTGTTGACCTACAGAAAAATATAAAATGGGCATAACTCATGATCTATTAATCCGAATTCAATAAAACAACTACTATTCGACTTAGTATATTGAGATGGTTCTAATGAACTATATACTTTTTCTGTACAACTACTAGTTGACAAAACAGGAATTATCAAAAATTTATTCTTAAATAAGCAATCTCATTGGCTAGGTAATTGCTATAGACATAAATGCCATATATGCTATATCTAAAAGATATAGTTTTTAAAACATATGGGGCCTTTGCAGTAAGAAAGGCCAATACTGGTTTATATATGATTTTGAGAAAATCACGTTTGTTTTGTTTAGACTGATCTGAGTTAATCAAAATTTTCATAATTTGATTAGTCTATTGTATCAGTAATCCCGTGATGTACGAAACTCCCAAGAAAATTTTTTAAATATCTCAATTTTATATTATACAAATCAATTTCCACTTATAATTGAAAAAAGTAGCACATGTCAAAATTTATCCGAATATAACAAAAACCTGATTTTTATTTTTGGACAGTATCAGCCCTTTCTATTGCAACGGCCCCATATATTCTAGATATTTTATTTATTCAATATATATTATTTATTACATATATTATATTTATTTTAGTTATACTATATATTTTATCAATAGGATTTGTAAAAATCTAAAAATATAAAGCAGCTAATATAGGCCCCAAGTACAATATCATAATTTAATAATAAAATACACCTATTTATAATACAAATTAAACAATTATTAGTATTCTCATATACTTCTAATTGTAGCCTTTTTTTATAATTGCAAATTGCTTTATAATTATAAAATTTTATTTAAAATTAAGATTAATATATAAGAAGTAATTTAAATTTGAAATTTTTGCAGTAAATACTATATCACTAATATATCCAATTTATATATAAAAATTAGATGTAATTTTTTTAAAATTTAAAGTAATATAACTTGAGATATACTAATTTTGGATTAAAAGAAATTTTGTAATTAAAATTAGATAATAAATATTTATAATTTTGATTAAGAATTTAGAAAATTTAATTAGCAAAAAATTTTTTAAACTCTAGTTAAACTCATATGGCTTACTATGTAAAGTAATAATTTGTAAAAATTTTTAAAAAATGCTTATAATATAAGTAATAATTATTATAATATAACTAATAATAATATTTTTTTTATATCAAGCCTATACAATTTTTTATTTATTTAAACTTTTAATTTGCCAAATATATTAATAAATTATAATTATAATTGACTTTACAAATGTACAAAATCTAGTACATTAAAAATCACAAAAAATGCAATATATAAAAAAAATTTTTTATAAAAATTTTATTATTAATTTAAAAAAAAATACTGCTAAACAATTTTTGAATACTTATAAGATTTTTGTATATAAAAAAATTAAACTATTAATGTTTTTAAAGTTTTAATGCATTTTTTAAAATGTACTATATTTAGTACAAAAGGGTAAATCCAATCCATTAATTTTACACAAAACTCAACAATTACAAATTTTTGTTTATTTTAATTTTACACAGTTTTTGTATAAAATTACTACCAATTTTATTATAGTTACACCAAGCTACTTACTGTGCTACAAGCCACACTAGGCACCTAGCCACATTAGCAACAGCTTGTACTTTATAGAGATATACAAAGTTATACAAAATTACACAAGATTACACAAACTACAACACTACACATCCTCTGTTTTCTATTAAATCTCTATAAAAACTTAGAAAATAAACTCATTTTATCAAAATGCCAACATTAAGGGTAGGGTGTCAACATTTCCAAATTCATATAAAATAGAATGTAGATCAACTTTGTATAACAATAACATATATAGCATGTAAAACATCACATGATTTGACCAATTATAATTAGCAATTCTTTGTACTACCCAGAAAAAACATATAGCAACCTTAGAGATTTTAATTATATGTGAAGTTAATTTTTTTTAAAGCAATACATATTGCGCAACTTCACTATTAGAAACAAACTGGATTAAACTATAAATTACATAAATTTGATACCAATTGGTTAAGATGTAAAAAGTTTTATTAGAAGTATTTTTTTATTTACTATATAAAAATTTAATATACCATATAGATCATATGAAAAATGATTTACATACACACTACCCTTAAGGGGGGTTGTTTAAAGCAGGGTGCAGTTATATGATTTTGACTTTTTAATTAAAGTTAGGGTAAGGGTTAGTGGCAGTTAGGGTTAGGAATAGTATTATAGTAAAATTGCCTTCCCGACATTTTTTGTTAATGCCCCAAGGTAGGTTTTGACACTCTTTTCTTGTATTTTTGCGTTTTTTCACTTTTTTTCTTCTTTGTTTCTTTGTCGGGCTGATCCGGGTTGATCAAAACAAACAAGTTGATTGGCGCCATATCACGTGATTGCATCCTGCTTTAAACGACCCCTCTTAAGGGTAGAGTGTATGTCAATCATTTTCAATAATAGTAAAAATTGCCATATTATGTAACACAGCATACAAAAACTTACTACTATAGCTAAATAAAATGCATTTTGTTTACATTGAAAAAAAAATAGATTTACGGTATTTTCAATATCTGAATTTTCATTTCGATGTAAAAAATTTAATAGTTTATATTTAATTTTTTTTAAAAAATATGTCAAGAAGTTAGCAATAGTTGCAATGGAAAATTTTTTTTGTGACAGGACAAAACAGCAAAAATACCGTTTCTGATGGATCGTCGGTACCTTTCCTGATGGGATAAAAAAAATCACCGATTTACATACTGTTCCTGATGTCATATGAATAGTAGCTACGCCAAAATTTTTGACAAAACTTTGAGCGAAGGTAGCTTAGCAACCACCTGATCAAATTCA
Source organism: Gigaspora rosea (assembly GCA_003550325.1). Taxonomy (NCBI): domain Eukaryota; kingdom Fungi; phylum Glomeromycota; class Glomeromycetes; order Diversisporales; family Gigasporaceae; genus Gigaspora; species Gigaspora rosea. The sequence continues at coordinate 425,546 of QKWP01000156.1, read as the reverse complement.
ATGAAAATTTTTTTATTTGAATTATATGAATTCATATAGTTCAAATAAAAAAATTTTCATCGAATTTGATTAGGTGGTTGCAGAGATATCTTTGATCAAAGTTTTAGAGAATTTCAAAACGCGTATCACATGACAGATACGTTTTAAATTTTTGACAAAACTTTGATCAAAGATATCTCTGCAACCACCTAATCAAATTCGATGAAAATTTTTTTATTTGAATTATATGAATCCATATAATTCAAATAAAAAAATTTTCATCGAATTTGATTAGGTGGTTGCAGAGATATCTTTGATCAAAGTTTTGTCAAAAATTTAAAACGTATCTATCATATGACAGATACGTTTTAAATTTTTGACAAAACTTTGATCAAAGATATCTCTGCAACCACCTAATCAAATTCGATGAAAATTTTTTTATTTGAATTATATGAATCCATATAATTCAAATAAAAAAATTTTCATCGAATTTGATTAGGTGGTTGCAGAGATATCTTTGATCAAAGTTTTGTCAAAAATTTAAAACGTATCTATCATATGACAGATACGTTTTAAATTTTTGACAAAACTTTGATCAAAGATATCTCTGCAACCACCTAATCAAATTCAATGAAATTTTTTTTATTTAAATTATATGAATCCATATAATTCAAATAAAAAAATTTTCATCGAATTTGATTAAGTGGTTGCAGAGATATCTTTGATCAAAGTTTTAGAGAATTTCAAAACGCGTATCATATGACAGATACGTTTTAAATTTTTGACAAAACTTTGATCAAAGATATCTCTGCAACCACCTAATCAAATTCAATGAAAATTTTTTTATTTAAATTATATGAATCCATATAATTCAAATAAAAAAATTTTCATCGAATTTGATTAGGTGGTTGCAGAGATATCTTTGATCAAAGTTTTGTCAAAAATTTAAAACGTATCTATCATATGACAGATACGTTTTAAATTTTTGACAAAACTTTGATCAAAGATATCTCTGCAACCACCTAATCAAATTCGATGAAAATTTTTTTATTTAAATTATATGGATTCATATAATTCAAATAAAAAAATTTTCATCGAATTTGATTAAGTGGTTGCAGAGATATCTTTGATCAAAGTTTTGTCAAAAATTTAAAACGTATCTGTCATATGATAGATACGTTTTAAATTTTTGACTAAACTTTGATCAAAGATATCTCTGCAACCACCTGATCAAATTCAATGAAAATTTTTTTTATTTGAATTATATGTATCCATATAATTCAAATAAAAAAAATTTCATCGAATTTGATTAGGTGGTTGCAGAGATATTTTTGATCAAAGTTTTAGAGAATTTCAAAACGCGTATCACATGACAGATACGTTTTAAATTTTTGACAAAAACTTTATCAAAGATATCTCTGCAACCACATAATCAAATTCAATGAAATTTTTTTTATTTAAATTATATGGATTCATATAATTCAAATAAAAAAATTTTCATCGAATTTGATTAAGTGGTTGCAGAGATATCTTTGATCAAAGTTTTGTCAAAAATTTAAACCGTATCTATCATATGACATCAGGAACAGTATGTAAAACGGTAATTTTTTTTATCCCATTAGGAAAGGTACCGACGATCCATCAGGAACGGTATTTTTGCGACAAAACAAGTTAAACCCAGTTTTTATAGTAAACAAAATATCTAGAATATTCGATCTCATATTAGTATCAGTAATTTTGTGTTACCGATGATCATAACATAAGTTTCATAATAGAAATGACGTCATTATACTCTACCTTAAGCAACATTCTCCTGACTATCATGATTTTGATTACTACCATAAAAAATACTTTAACAAATTTGGAACTATGATAAGTAATGAAAATCCCTTACAACTCAAAGCACTGTCATTTGCTTATAATCATAGTGAATGCAAAACAAACAAATTACATTTCTTTAAAATGCCAATTTCTCCATCTATTGTTCAATGCTATTGCAAAAAAATATCATATTTTTTTTATCTCAAAACATCTTCAAACTGAAACCAGATCTACTGCTTTTCCTTCAACTTCTGCTTCAGTACCAATAGAAATTTCACAAAGACTTGGCAAATCTAGAAAAATTATTTTAGAATTTTCACACAAGAATTATACAACTAATCTACAACCTTTTCTATATAAATATGAACCTTCTCAATTTGCTCAAGCTATATTCTCTACTACTCAACAACTGTCTGTTATCTTACACTTCTAACATGTTCATACATATATAATTTGTCACAAAAAAAACATTCCATGTATCTTTCTCTTTAATAAAAAAACATACCTTAACAGATCTAATCACTACTTTGGTTATTTGAATCTTTTCTTTATATATTGAATATATTTAATTACTTAACTAAAACATCTATTCTAGACCAAACCGCTTACTCAAGAACAATGAGCTATATTTTGCACAGTTGCTATTTATCAAATGGACAAAACTAAAAAAACAAAACTTTTTAATAAGTTCTTGCAATTTTTTAAAGCAAAAAATCCTAAAAAACAACAAATACCAAAAAGGAACACATTTAATAATCTTGACTAGTTTGCTAAATATTCAGTTACAAAAAATATGAAATCTTAACATCTTTAAATACTCAACTATCTCAAAATATTTTCAACTTTATCCAACCTTACTTTATTGATTTTGCACTAGGCAAAATCATTATATCTGCAACAAGTAGCAAGCCTGCAATCAAATATAGCTTTAACTACCTGCTTAAATGTCTTGCTACTCAACAACCCAAATTTCTTACTGATATATATTATATTTCAAAAAAACTCATCTATTAACAAATTTATTACTATTCTCTTTGATATTTTCTTTACCTATTTTAAAGAAATTCTATTTCAGTTTACTACTACACTTTTTATTTAGTTAAACTATGCTCAAGTACTCTTATTTCACAACTCTATTCCACTTTATACTATTCTAAAGAAACAAAATTGCAATTAATCTTGCAAGAATTTATCTATTTTTACAAAACAACTACCAAACAATTAACTTCCAAAAATTTTTTGCTAATATCAATCTTAAACCTATTCATTTTTCACTTAAATACTACAGTATATAAGTGAAAATACTATTAATTGGCCTCTTCTCAAAATACCAAATTTAATGTTAACATTACTCTCAATATTTCCAAAACCAAATTTTTTATTCACATTTCATATTTCTTCTTTAAAACTATATAAATAAGAACTGGATAAATAGTTTGAAAAATTCTTTTTAATTTACAAATAACAATTTTTAACTCTTGACAAAACTAAAGTATATAATTATATCAAATACAATATTGTTTTAGAACTTTCTAAATCATGCAAAAAACTTTTTCCAAAAAGCTTTACTGTTAAATCAATAATATCTCTTCATAAAAAAACAGAATTCTGTACTAAAGCTGCTTTTTTTCATATATACCCATGCACATATAGTGAAAAAACTCTTTGTATTATACTTTTCAAAGATGTGGACCATACATTTAAAAATATTGCTACCTTTTTCTTTATTCAATCCTTTGATAAATTTTCTGCTCTATTTTCAGAATCAACTATAAAAAAAAAAACCAATACTGACTATACAATCTTTGACAAAGAACAAAAGCATGTGCAATATTTCAAAAATAACTCCTTTTATATTCTTTCAAAAACTAGCTTCTTAAGCTAAAGAAAAATTTCTAGAACTCAACACATTTGCAGAAGAAAATCCTAGAAAAAAAAATTATTACTTTTACCAATACTTCAAAAATTACCTCTTGGCTACTGCTTTAAATAATAAAATAACCAATCTCTATCTTCAACAAGCTATAGACAAAATTACCTCTACTTCAATTGATACACACTTACTTGCCAGAGTTCTTATCTACTTTTATATTATGAAACAAGATCAAATTACTATTTATCAAATAAATTATGAATACAAAACTAAACTCTAACCTCAGGCTGAGACTATAATTAATGAAAATTTTAGAGTTAGCTTTAAACCTAAACTTCAATTAGATAATATTTATTCTTTAATCCAAATTTCAAAGCTTCCTCTACTTCCTCTTCACAAGATAATAATAACAACAATAATATGGATACTTCAAACTCTAATAATACTACTAATACTATAGAGAAAAAAAAACATGTGATGCAAACTTATTCAAAACACTATATAAACTCTTTCCTATAACCCTTTTTAAATAGGTCTTCTGTAGATAAAATGAAAACAACTATCATATCATCTTCAAAGTAATGATGTTCTCTATGTTTAATTGGGCCATCTTTAAGAAGAATAATGTAAGTGAACAGGTGGACAAATCCATTTACATGAAGAACCAAATTAATAATGGTTAGACTCAATGTACAGGGCAGACTATAGAACTCTTTACAACTGTGAGAACTGAGTATACAGTGAGCGACCCTACAGAAGACCCAACAGAATCCTCAGACTTTATTTCATTACATTCTTCTGAAGATTATCTTCCTACAACAAATTTCTATTCAAATACAATCTACCTCTTCTCCTATTACCACAAGCTCTTAAAACCTTGGCACCTTTTGATACACTCCTTTTTTAAACTCTACAAAATATCTATTGATATTACCCTTGAAGCACACATATATGAAAACATTACTGCTCCTATTCTATCTAACTATATAATTATATCCCTTTCTTAATATACAAATTATTATAATACACCAATCAAGTCTAGTACATTTTCTAGCTCTAATAATAATCTAAACAACTCTAGTCCTATCTATGAATCACCCTATATACCAGCTACTATACCCTTAATACCTAATAATATACTTTCATTACTAAAACTTAATATCACAACATATAATATATAAGGCTAGAATAGACTAACTAAAAAACAGCTCTAGGAAGAATCTGTCTTAAAAATACTTACATATTATTAGTATAACTGGGACAAAAATCTCATATTTCAAATTTAAATAATTTTAATACCCACAATTTACTTATTTTTGGTCTTGAACAACTCTGCAGAAGGTACTGGACTAATAATCAACTACTTGGCTCTATATTAACAATAACCAAAAATCTGTAACTTCTCTTATAGTTTTCAATCTTCTATTCTTAAATTATTTAGAGTTAAAATACTCTTAAATGACCTTTTAGTTCCATATATTTTGCACAAAAGAAATTTTGTATATTCTAACATTTGCACATATGCTACAATACAAGTAATATACTATATTAGGATATTTGTTCTACCTCCAAACTACTATCTAATATTATAAAAATCTAATGCATACTATTTTAAACTGGAGATTTTACAAGCTAATGCTAAAAATCTTTACACTCAAATTATAAATTTGGATAGTTTTTAGATTCATCACTTTTAAATAGACCTTGTTTATTTCTACCTTTTTTCTTAAAATTATATATGCAATATGCAAAAATGCCTTATCTATTAAATCTGCCAGTTCTTTACTATTAAATTACTTCTTAATATTAATACAAACATTTGGATCCTTTATTGTATTTTTAGATCCCAAAATCAGCCTATATCTTTACAAACTTCCCAAGATAATACCTACTAACACATACCTTTTTTAATAACAATGAACCTATTCTACAAACTTTTATCTATAAAATTAAAGCATGGCTTTCCAAAAAATGGATTAAATACTTAGCACACTTTTCTGATATTCTTTTATATAACCAAATCTAGATAAGCCTTGGCCATTCTGGTAGGTTTAAACCACAGATAAGTATTTAAATATATTTAGATATACTGTATGTCTAAGTTTTTATTTTTAACAATAGATTTAAGCAATAAAAGATTTAATTGTAAAAAGTTCTATTAAGTCAAATAGCATGGTCTTAAAAATAATATATTAAAATTATTACTAAAATACATTCAATAAATTCATTATAATTTCTAGTATTCATAGAACCTTCTAGAATACTATAAGCCAAAAGACCATCAATACATAAAATACCTTCAATAGTAAATTATTTTTCTCTAACAAAAATATATATCTGATATTCCTAAGCATGTAATCTTGTGATCATACACAAATACATCTAAAAAAAACTAACTAATTTGGCATTAACATTTGTATAGCAAAGTCATTTCTATCATTTTGATTTTTTTTCTTAGCAAACTTAGAAATCTATATGTAATTAAAATATTTATAATATTATACCAATACATTCATAAACATAATGGGGTCTTTGCCTTGAAAATAGGGTTATGAGCTCCAAACAAAATTTGAAATTTTTGTTTAATTGTAATTTATGAAACACAAAGTTCCTTTCATACAATTTTATAAACAGTTGACTTAATATTAAAATGAGGATGAAGATTTTTGAATATCTAAAAATGTGGTTGGGTCAAAATTCTGACAAACAAAATCCTGAAAGGTCATAATCATGACAAAAAAATCCCTACAATCAAAAATCCAGACAATCAAACTTGACAATTTTACTATAAAATCGCCTAAATCAAACCCTAAACCCTAACCTAAGCACTCACCTTAACCCTACCCTAAACCCTACCCTAAATTAAATAAACTTCATAATTTTTTGGTGTCTGGATTGTCGGGATTTTTACCCGGGATTTTTTTGTCGAGATTATGACCTGTCAGGACTCTATTTGTCGGGATTTTGACTGGCACCCTAAAAATAGAATGGAAATGATCGACATAGCGGATAAATATTTTACCATCAAGACATCGTTACGTAATTTTAATTTTTATCCAATAACAAAAAAGTTTTGCGAAGATCATATCTAAAATTAGGGGTCGTTTAAAGCAGGGTGCAGTCACGTGATATGGTACCAATCAACTTGTTTGTTTTGATCAACCCGGATCAGCCCGACGAAGAAACAAAGAAGAAAAAAAGTGAAAAAATGCAAAAATACAAGAAACGAGTGTCAAAACCTACCTTGGGAAATTAACAAAAAATGTTGGGAAGGCAATTTTACTATAATACCACCCCTAACCCTAACCGCCGACTAACCCTTACCCTAACTTTAATTAAAAAGTCAAAATCATATAACTGCACCCTGCTTTAAACGACCCCTAAAATTAGCAGAAAATCAAGTTTGGGTTGTTTTGGTTGCACACTCTTTACTCAAAAAATTTTCTAGTGCCGTAAGGCGTAAGGTCATTTTCAAGGCAAAAACCCATATAATATAAAAAACCTTACTTGGTTATTCGTATATCCAAGTCGATGTATAACCCTCCAAATTGTTGTAAGACTAATTCTGTGCCCAATTTCTGATTGTAATTCGTACAAATACCAATCGTACTTTTCTTCCATTAAAGTTTTAAGGTATTTGACATCGTCTATATTTAATAAACAAGAACAGCCTAAAAGCGACAGTAATTCTTCAACACAGTCATACTTTTGAAAATGTTTAAGAACTTGACCCACAGAAGATCTACTAACACCTAAATGTTTAACAATTACTCGTGCTGAAAGTTCTTCTCAACAATTTTCCAACAGATATATTTGAAAGTATCATATTTGACAGATTAAAAGATTTTAGAATTAAATGATTGATTATAATAGTACAAATTATTACATATATGTGTTACCCCGAAAAAAATAACTTATCGAATTCGGCCAAAATTATCATCGGCAAATTTTTTTTTTTAAGTGTTCCAAAATTTATGAAAACAGTTGTAATGCGGATTTGTAAACGGATATTATTGAGTTTTCGTGTTTTTAATCAAGATTCTATCTGGTTTGCATCTGTTTTTATCGAAGTCCTAAGTAAAGTAATGTAGTTTCTGAAAAGTTAGGTGATTCTTTAAAATGAGATCGAAGAGGTTTTAGAAGTGAGCAAATTTTTAGTTGTCCCAGAATTTATGGAGAATTTATAAATAATATAAACTGCATGTAACAAGGGTTGATAACAGAATTTTTACGTGCTTCGCTAGGTATTGTATAATTAACTAAACCAAATCCGGATTTATTATCCGCTTTGCAAAGATCATATCTGTTATCCTTTTTATATCCGGATACATCTGGATTTACTAAACCAAAAATCCGGATTTATCATCCGTTTTGCAAAGATGATATCCGTTATCCTTTTTATATCCGGATACATCTGGATTTTGTAATCCGGATCCAAGCACTCGTTCTGAGCGATGAATAAATCTGTAAGAATTTTCATAAAATGGAACAATTCGCAATTACTCTTTGAATAACGAAAACAAGTATAATCAGACCTCTCTAAATTCAACTTTTATTCTGCCCAGATATACACTAGTAAATGCAAACTATCAAAAGTCTGGTCCCTACATGTTGTATTTAGGGGATTTGACTGTACTCCAATTATCATTGAAAATATGATACCAACGTTATACTTTTAAATTGGCTCCTGCATAATGTGTTGTTTGATCAACATAAGAAGTTGCAGGTACATATTGGCTCTGCAGTAGAGGGTGTGAAAAAGTGATGCTATATATATAACGGATTTCTACTGTCTGGGCATGCTGGGCATGTAATCAGTGACAACTCGACTATTTGAAATTCTGATCCTAATGCTTGACTGTTCTTCCTGCTCATTCATCTCAAAAAATGAGTTTCGGTTATTATTACCATTTAAAAAAAAGGTACTAGACTTTTATAGTTAGATAGATTTACAAGAAATACGTATATCTATCCGGACAATGGACATTTCATGTCCGTATAAACATGGACCCAAAATTAGAAGCTTTATTGCTTTGCCAACAAGAATATTACTATATATGTTAAAAATATTTTTTATTTGAACTTTGAATTTTTGACATTCAAGACTAGATCCGGTCTAATCTGCATAAAGAATATTCCAATTCACGTACTGTACGTACGTACGTATGTAGACTTATTTTCGTATGTCCACTTTATGGAAATAGATCGACTAACACACCTAAAATAGTCTAAAAAAAAAAAAATAAATATGGTCACAATGAATGTATACGCGCGTTACATAAGATCATTAATATTTGTATCACAACAAAAGAATAAATGCGACAATATCAAAAAAAGGAAAAATGAATAATTTTAAAGTTTTTTTTAAATAAGGTTCTATCTTAATCAACGCACAAATTTTATTCATGAAAATTTTGTTGTTATAAAACTATAAAAGATTTAAACTTTAAGCATATTTATTTTCGTTAACACACATAAAAATTTGTTTTATAAAAACAATAACTGATAAAATATTTAAACTTTAAGCATTATTAATATGCCATTAAATCATTCTGAAAAACCGAACTTGGCTTCGGAAATTGTCAACATAGGAATCAAAGTTGGTGGCTCATTGGCATCTCTCAACCCTTTACTCGGTGCCATTTCTGATATCATACAATCTATATTTGAAATCAACGAAAGTGCCCAATATAATAAAAAAATAGCGAGATCTATTCTAGGACGTTTATTATCTGTAGAAGCGGCCTTAAAATTCCTATTGATTCAAAAAGAAGATTTTAATGAAAAATTTGCTGATTTAAAGTATCAAGAATCTTTACATACACTTAAAAATGTATTGGATAAAATAAAAACTTTTACAGAGCAAGTGACTCAATTAAGAGGGCTTGAAAAGTGGATTCATGCTCAAACTATAGAAAAGACTTTCAAGGATTTGATGGAAGAGTATGAATCTTGTCTGAGTAGTTTGAAATTTACCATGATTATTGCTTTCGACGAGCAAAAAAGAATTGATAATGAAAGTTTAAAAAGCGATATCGAAGAAACAAAAAAGGTATATATAACTTATTTTATTTATAAATAAGAAAATTTTAATTAATTTTTTTTAAAAATCTATATAGTTCATGGAAGATTTTGCCAATTATCATAAAGAGCAAACGAATCTTGTTTATCAAGAGATTAAATATGTCAAAAACAAAATTGAAAGTTCTTCTGACGATTCAATTGATGTACGAACTATTGAATCACATTTGTTAAGAGAACCACCACATGGTAGTCCTAGTGATCGTCGTGGAAAATCGAATCAGATCTTTAAAATGATTTATAGAGAAGCCATTGATGTGGCTTGTAAACCAATTAATAAGAAAATTAAAGGCGTTGATGAAAAGCGATTAAATGGTAAACTGGCAATTCAAAGAAAACTTTCTGATTGTCCAAACATTTTAAAATTTTATGGCCTTTCTAAGCTAGAGTTAAACGATGTTATGGTTTTTGAGTGGGCTGAAAAAGGGAATTTAAGAGAAATATATGAAAGTGATGAAAAACTTACTTGGCCATTAAAAGCTCAAATAGTTTTTGGAATTTGTAAAGGAATAACTTATTTAAATTCTGTTGGTGTTTTTCATCATGATGTTCGATGTCAAAATGTGATGGTGAGTTATTTAGAGTTACTTAAAAATTTATCATTATTCATTAACTGATTTATTAATTTAAAAAGATTACAGCCAATGATGATCCAAAACTTACAAATTTCGAATATGCAAGAAACAAACATGATGTAAATTCTACAAAGATTGGTGACATGATTATAGATGTAGTCCATTGGCTAGCTCCTGAGAAAATGCCAGAACAGTTAAAGAAAGATGAAGTCAAACCGTACACACATAGGTGTGAGATTTTTAGGTAATTAGATATTTTTATTTCATAAATTTTTTTAAATATTTTAAATTTTTAAAATTTCATTAAGTTAATTTTTAATATTATTATTATTATATTTGAATTCAGTTTTGGGATGCTCATGTGGGAGTTAGCTAGTGAAAAAATTCCTTATAAGGACATGGATATGAATGATATAATAAAACACGTCTCAGATAAAAAACGAGAAAGTTTTGATTGCTTTGATAATTCAGAACTTGATCCAAATAACGAACTTAATAAAGATATTCAAGATGAATTTAAATATCTAATTAAATCTGGTAATTAATCTAATGCTAAATTATTTGTTAATGTCGATGCTGATGCTGAAATTTAGGCTCTCCTTGAAATTTGTTAGAGATGGTGCACTTCTTATTTTAGAGTTATTAAATTTTAGAGTTAATATTGCTAATAATGATTATATTTCATTGAATTTATATTTTCGAATAGAAATTTCAACTTTTAAAATTTCAGCATCAGCAGTGAAATTATTCATAACTATATTAATTATTATGAAACTATTCTTTAAAAGCATGGAAGCATATACCGGAAGAAAGAATTGGCATAAGTGCATTATACCTAAGACTTTCAGAATTGTCTTCAATTGTTAAAAAATCTCCATCCTTAGTACCTGTTGACTCTCGCGTTAATAAAAACTTGGCAATACTTGAAGATTCTCAACAAACTGCTAAGATTTTGACTGTTGAGGAAGGAATCAAGCTTCATAGAACGAAGATTCCTGGGAATAAAGAAAAGGCATGGAAATGCTTCGAAGACAATGCCAAACTTAAGAGTCCTCTTGCTATCTACTGGAAAGGATACTATTTATGGGAAGGTTCCTATCCAAATGGGGCAAAAAGATCTGAAGAGCAGAAGAAGAAAGATCAATCTGAGGCCCGTGAATTGTTTAAAAAGGCTGCTGAAGAAGGCGTGGTAGATGCACAATTCTGGTACGCGTTTTCCTTACCGAGAACAGAAGAAAATAGAGCTGAATTTTTAGAACATTTAAGTAAAGCAGCTGAAAATGGAAATGCTGCTGCGTTATACAGTTTAGGTGATGTCTATTTACATGGAAAGGCACAGGTAAAAATGGATAAAAACAAGGGATTAAGGTACTTATCGTTAGCGGCTCAAAAGGGTCATGTTAAAGCTAATGAGACGCTTAAAATGCTTAACAATTCGGATATGAACGATATTGATTTCGATTTTTAATAATATTATCATTTATTCAATGAATTTGAATATTTTTTTGACAATTTCACATAAAATCCACTAATAAAAATAGCACGTCTAAAAAAATTATCAATGCATTCGATTTGTCAATATATTGAAATATCTGATCATATAAAATAAAGGTTTATTTTTTTACCATAAATTTTTTTTAAAACGATTTACCTTCAATCCTTTCTGAATTTGTTTAAATAAACCAAATGTATAAGCATCCTAATACAGAACTATAAAGATAGCTTTTTTCACAATAGCACTTTTTTCAATTAGTATGATCTCATAAGAACTAACTATTGCGCGAACTAGCATCCCAAAGTTCAGTTACGTATGTTTAAACTCAACATTATAACTCCATTGTTTTTGTGACAATACATTTTGTGATATTTCTTTATTTTCTATAATCGTATATAAAACGGTAAGCAGAAAATGCGCCGGGTAACACTGAAATGTAACCAAAAACAGATTCCAATGGTTTGTCTAAAATATTAGACATTTTGTATTCAAAATTTTGCGCGGCAACTTATATCCTTTTTCCTCAAGCAATATTAAACATAATGGCGTTTCAAAAATTAACAAATAAGTGACGCATTTCAAAAATAAACAGGATTTTTCGATAGCATTTTTACTAAGTTGTATTATAAATAGGAAAAATAAAATATGATTCTCTGATTTTAACTCTCCCCTTGAAAATATTATAAATACGATCCCAAGCAGTGTATAAAATAGCATGATAAAAATCCGGATCTATATTGCATACACCGGTATTTTAAAATTGGGCCGGTGCAACAAACATTGCATGATCCGGAATTTTTTGAAGTAACCGGTGCATATATAAGTTACTAGGAACGTAGTATAACGTAGTATATGATTTCATTGAGAGCCCTATAAGAAAAGTGGTTCAGGGTATGGTACGGGAAAACAGTGTATATGCACGGGATGGTACGGACCGTGTGGCATGTATAGGCGTTTTACGGAATGGCTCGATTAAAATGACATGGATACTATGGTAATGGGGTGGCACGTTATATTATATTGTTCTGCTTGTGAACGAAGTCACAAGGTGGATATTTATTGCGAGTCACTGGACTTTCAGGTGCTGGCAGATCATAGATGAAATGGTATTTGAGTAACCTGATGATCTGCATCGATCTCTTTGTTCTTTGAGTTTTCTGCTCGACACTGTGTCCAGCTCCGTCGCCAGATTTTTTAGCAAGAAAGAAGGAGAATTTTCAAGTTTTCGAGAATTTTCAGTACAGTATTACCAAACGAAAGATGTTATCATTTTGGATGACTCCAAAAAAAAATATATATATATATATATATATATATTTTTTTTTTTTTTTTTTGATCTTTACAAGATATTTCTGGGACCATGAGGAAAGAAAGTAATTACCGATGTATGGTGCAAGGTTACTAGATTAACCTCTCTGGATCTTGGTGAAATGTACTTTGCAGAAACTCCGACAGAAGGTATGATGTTGAACGTAAAGGAAATTGGAGTTGGTAAAGGATAAGCATAAAGCATTAATTCGTGCTCAAATCTGCAGTTATGGGTAATGCTGTTGAGATAAAGGCCGTTGGTGTCTCTTATCATAATGGGATGGGAGTTGAAAAAAAAGGGAAGAACACAAGGCATTTGTTTGTTACCAAAAATCTGTGATCATATACAATACTTCACGATAATTTCTGGGAACCAGAAGGAGAAAAAGTATGGCTGATGCATGGTGCAAGATCGCTGTGTTGACCTCTCTGGATCTCAGTGAAGATGTATTTTGCAGAAATTCTGACGGAATGTATGATGTTGAATGTAGAAGAAATTGGAGTTGGGAAGGGATGAGTATAAAGCATTCATTCGTGCTCGAATTTGCAGATATGGGTAACACTGTTGAGATAAAGGCTGTTGGTGTTTCTTACCATAATGAAATGAGAGTTAAAAAAGAAGGACACGAGGCATTTGTTTGTTATCAAAAATCTGTGATAGTATGCAATGCTAGAATTTCGACCTTTATGATGAGTTTCTGGGACCGGAGAGAGGGAAAGAACACTAGGCTGAACTCTCTGGGTCTTGGCAGAAATAGTCTTGTGGCAAGTAAAAAGAAGCATTAGTAGATGCATGTTGCAAGAGTGTTGCAATAATGATGGGAAATACTGACGAAACATAGGATGTTAGATATTGTGATGAAAAGGAGGTTGAGGTTAAAAAGGAGGAACATAAAGCATTTATTTATGATTAGACTAGCAGATATGGTAGAGCTGTTGGAATAAACGCCATTGGTGTCTGTTTTCATAATGAGATTGGAGTTGAAAGAAAGGATACAAGGTATTTGTTTAGTACCAAGAATCTGCGGATATGGGTAATGCAAAAGATTTCGATCTATACAAAAATTTCTTGGAACAGAACGAGGGAAAGGAATATTATGCTAACCCTCTGGATCTTGGTAAAATAGTTTTGTAAAAAAAAAAGAAGAAAGAAAAAGTGTTAGCAGATGTGCGTTGCAAAATGTTGCAATAACGATGAGAAATATTAATGGAATGTATAATGTTGGACATCACCAATGTAAAGAAAATTGGAACAGAAAAGGAGGCACATAAGGCATTTATTTATGATTGATCTGCAAATACGGGTAATATTGTTGAAGCAAAGGCAATTAGTGTCTGTTACCATATTGGAAAAAAAAGAAGGGTCACAGGGCGTTGGTTTAGTACTGAAAATCTGTTGATGTACATAATAGAAATCCTGATCGGTATGATGATTTTCTGGGACTAGGCAAAGGAGAAGCATACCAGGTGCATTTGCAAAGCACGGTTTGACCGTGCTGAACCCTGGAAAAATGATCTTGGGTGAAGTAAAAAAGGCGTTATCAGATGGATTTTGCAAGAACATTGCAATAATAATAGGAAATACAGATGAAACGTATGATGTTGGCATCGTAACGAGGTATTTATTTGCAAATTAGAATTTGCAGATATGGAAATTTCTGTTAGAAATGAAGCCGTTAGTGTCTGTTATAAACGAAATTGTAGCAAAAAAAAAAGAACACGAGGCTTTGGTTTATGACCAAGAATCTGCTAATACATGTAATGCTAGAAATTCGGTATTCACAATAATTTTCTGGGACCAAAAGAAAGGAAAGCGAGAGCAGATGGCCTCTCTGGGTCCTGGTTAAATGGTAGTAGCGATGTAGGGAAGCTTACAATAATGTTATAGAATATATGAGATGCAATATTGAGAGAAAGGGAGATTGGAGTTGAAAAGAATAAGCATAAAGCGCCCATTTACGATCAAAACCAGCAGATATGGTAATATTGGAGAATAAAAGCCATGGATGTCCGTTACTATAATGGAATTGGAGTTGTAAAGGATGGATATGAGTCATTAGTTTGTTACCAAAACTCTGCTGAGGTGGGTGATAGTAATCAGAATAGGGACAGAGTACCAAGAGATGGATGACGAACCAATCACCGAAATAGGAAAAGGCAAACTCATGATGGAATCAGAATTTGGCCGGAAGGTGGGAAACATTCGGATGCAGAAATCCAAGTGGATACAATATGGATTTAGGACTTTTGTCATGACAAAGAAGAAATTAATAGTGTTAGACTGTACGTAGTGCTGAAGTTAAATGGGAAAACCGTTCGTACAAGTGGCCAATATTTGGGCATTTGAGTCATTAGGATAAGGACCGGAGTCTGCAGGTTCATGTAGAGGTAAAGATGGATATACGGACACGTATGTTCATATATATATGGGAGATGGGTATGTACACTCCACACAACTTCCAAATTAAGGTTGAAAATAGTGGTATATGAGTAGTATAGTACAGGTAAAAAAAATGCGCATGTTCATATATGGGTATGAATATAACTTAAGTTACGGGTTGCACGGATTGGAGTGGGTGTGTACACCCCATACTACTCTTAAGAAACGTGAAGGGAAATGAACACGCATGTTCGTGTAAAGGTAAAAACTGAGTGTATGAATGTATAGGATCATGTGTAGGTATGAGTGAGGAAGGTGTGAACACCCCACACCACCTTTAATTATGGTTATAGTTAAGAAAATTTGTGTGCAGGATTGAGGAGGTATGTACTAATGATGCCTAACAAAATTATTTTTGCGATGACAATGACATCATTATGGTTTCGTTATGACGAAACCTTGACGATTAATGAAACCCCCAATGATTGACTAAACCTATGATGAATTGACGAAACCTATGATAAATTGACGAAACCTATAACGAATTGACAAAACCTATGATGAATTGACAAAACCTATGACGAATTGACGAAACCTATGATGAATTGACGAAACCTATGACGTATTGACGAAACCTTGACGAAGCCTCTAACGATTGATGAAACATTGGCAACCGATTTAGCCAATAATTAAACAACAAGCTTCTATATAATGATCTTTAGATATACTAAACCTTAAATTGGTTCAAAAAAATTATATTTCATTATAAGGTTTCATTAGCTTTTTTCTTTTTTCTTCTTTTGCACGTTCAAATATATGTCAGGTTGATCCAGAATACCGGTAGTCATTTATGTCGGGTTAATCTGAAATACCGGTTGAGAATACCAGTAATTGGGTTAATCCGGAATAGTCAAATTTGTGCACGCGTTTATTTTCGTTAATTCTGGATCAACCCAATATAGATTCTGAACGTGTAAAAAAGGAAATTAAATTTTGTAAATAAACAAAGCACGTAAAGATAGTTTATAGCAAGAGTGTTAAAGTTGTAGACTACTATAATATATTGGTGCTCATTATTTGTAAAATTTCGTTTCTGTCATTTTTAATTAGTGCACCAAGGTCGATCTAAACATTAGTTTTCAAGTATTTTCGCATCTCTTCCTTCGTAAATAAGTAAAATCATGATAATAATAATGCACTAGTTATCTTAGCAATCTATATTGATTCTCTATCACTATTATTAATCGGGTTTACTAAAATGCACCTATGGTGTTGAACACCATGTTACACAAAACTATTAGAATAGCCAATCAAAATTTAAGATCAGGTGTAACATAAAATTTTGTTTTTTTTTGTTTATTTTTTAAAAAAACATTCATAACTTAAAATTTTGCTTATGAAACCGCCTTTGGGGCTCTAATAAAAAAATTCCTTGCAAATTTTGGTATAAACTATGCCTTCTACCCCATCCCAGGTTTCACTCTAACCCTAAGGTAATAAAATTTTATTTTTTGTTTTATAAAAGTTTATTTTTTTGTTTTTGTTACACGAATTTGCAAATCTAATTTACCTATGGTGTTCAACACCATAGGTGCATTTTATAATTACCGTTATTAATTATGCATTATCCCTTAAAATATCGTTTTTTTTAGCTTTTATCGTTATTGTTATTAAAACACTTCTTAACTTTTTAGGTTTCGTCAATTTGGCATAGGTTTCATTATTTTGTTATAGATTTTTTATTTCAGCATAAATTTCATCATTTCATCATAGGTTTTATCAATTCATCATAGGTTTCGTCAATCATCAGAGGTTTCATCAATCACCGATTTGTCAATTAGAAATTACCTGACGAATGGTTTTATCATTCATCAATGATGTATATTTTATCATTCGTTAGACATCATTAGTGTGTATACACACACTGCTCTCGAATTAAGAGTGGAGATATTAGTATATAAGTATATGGTACAGGGCATGGAAAAAAAAAGAAGAGAGACAAACATGCATGTTAATATAGAGGTATGAAAGGTGTATGAATGTGTATGTCATGTGCATATATAGATTGAAGCAGGTGTGTACACCCACACTGCTTTGAAATAATGGTATAGTATACGAATCGGTACGGAAAAAAAAAGAAAAGAGAAGAGAGAGAACCCAAATGCGCATATTTGGGTAGAGGTATAAACGAGGCATATAAGTATATATATTTGTGTGTGAGATGAGTAAGACAGGTGCAAGCACTCCATACCCGCTTTAACTATTATGCTTATGGTTATGTGAATTTGGATATATAAGCAGATATATACCCCCATACTGCTCTTGAATTAAGATTGAAAGTAGTGATATACATGTGTAGTACTGAGTATTGTGAGAAACAAAGCGAATGTACAGCTCATGTAGGGTATAATTAAATGGATGACTGCATACAGCATAGTGCTGATTAGGACCCTGAAATATACATAGATAGGTCAGGTTAATTATAGGGTTACTAAAAAAGGAAAGATCTGCAGAAAAACTTAAAAATAAGCAAAAAATTACTATAAATAGAAAAGATTTGTATATAAACCTCAGAGGCGAAAAAAGAATTTGATTTTTTACTCAAAGAGAAAAAACAAACTCCTACCTAGTATTGTTAGTCGAAATATACCATTTAGTCAAATATTTAGATACTTAAGTGTTTAAATATATTTTGACATCGCATTATTTTTTGTCGAAATGTCGAAATTCTAAATTGACTAAATGTCTAAATACTTGACGAAATAAATATTACATGACTAAATGCCTAAATGCTTGATGAAATGAATATTATATGACTAAATGTCTAAATGCTTGATGAAATAAAATATTATATGACTAAATGTCTATATGCTTGATCTATATACATTATGGCTAAATATCTAAATGCTTAACGATTTAAATAAATGTCAATGCTTAACGAAATAAAGATTACATATACGTATGACTAAATGTATAAATATAATATAGACATTTTGACTATTTAGACATTTTGACGATATTTCAACATTTCAACACTATTTAGACAGACATTTCAACACTATTTAGACATTTCAGCACTATTTAGACATTTTGACACTATTTAGACATTTCGACACTATTTAGGCATTCTGACATTAATTTAGTATTTTGCCATTAATTTAGAATTTCGATACTATTTAGACATTTCGACACTATTTAGGCATTTCGACACTATTAGGCATTTCGACATTTATTTAGTATTTTGACATTAATTTAGAATTTCGACATTAATTTAGAATTTTGACATGCTAAATGTCGAAAGTCGAAATATTTCTACATAGCTCAAAACAATTTCGACTAACAATACTACTCATACCTGACCTATCTATGTATATTTTGGGGTCCTTGCTGATTAGAGCAAAGTGAGTGTACACCCATACTGCTTATAAGTAATAATATAGTATATGAAAAAAAGAGAGAGAAAAAAGGGAAAAGGAGAATGAATACATAGGTTTGTATTACTCCACACTGTTGTTAAATTTAGTTGTACATACGCAGGCAGGTACAGTAAAGTGAAGGTGCACATCCTGGGCCACTTATAAAAAAAAAAGAAAAAAGAAAGAAGAAAGAAGAAAGAGTTAGAATAGAGAGTAGAGGTATACAGGTATAGGGATGTTTCTTATATCCAAGACCATACGATTCTTGTAAACATTCTATAATGTATTACATTATTTGTACAAAAGGACGTGACTAAGGTATAAGGTGGTCACGACTGTTGTGTGCGAGGAAAAGGCATACAATGAGACGAGACAAGCAATAATAATGATCAACTTGTGAACAAAGTCACAAGACAGATATTTATTGCGAGTCACCGGACTTTTAGGTGATAGCAAATTATAAACAAAATGGTATTTGAGTAACCTAATAATCTGCATTGATCTCTTTGTTCTTTGAGTTTTCTGCTCGATATTGTGTCCAGCTACCCTCTACAACACCCAAAAATGGGTGATACAGAGTTACTGAACTTTTCGCAAAGAAACAATGAAAAAAATTGAAGCACTATGCTTGAAAAGATTTGCTCACGTGATGTCCTGCAGCTTGTTCTGCGACCTCTATCCCATACTGCATTACATTATTTGTACAGAAGGACATGACTGAGGTATAAGGTTGGTCACGAGTATTGTGTATGAGAAAAGGGCACATGACGAGACAAGACAAGCAATAATAATATATAGAATGGCATGCATTCAGTAGCATGCATATGCATGTTGTACATAATTTTAAACTTTATTCATATAGAGGTGTGAAAAAAGTGGCCCAGAACCCCCAATTTAACCCTACTATATTCAACCAATTAGAATTAATTCTTTTTGTATAACTATGGAAAATTTGAGCCAACTTAGGAAAACTTTATAATATATATAAGTATAATTTTTTCAAATACTATTTATTAAAATTTTCTATTATAAAAAAAGTATTTTGTACTATAACTTATATTATAAAATTTTTGGCTAAATTAATAACAACTTTTAAAAGTTTTATTTGTAGAAAATTTTTATTTTCTATATAAATCTAATTGTACCACTAAAATCATATGATAAATGATCTATGTTCACTTTACTCTTAATTAATAATACAAAATAATGCACATATGTAATACTGAATATAGTCTATTAAACAATTGTTATATTAACTGCAAATCATCACAAGAACCATTAATCCTCAAATTTTATTGGTAGTTGCTGACTAACATTGCATAGACATGCATTCAAGTCTACTATCCCTTAGATTGTAACACAGGCAAATTTGCCTGCGTATTTTAAAATTTTTAATAAAATTTTAAATATTGATTTTAGCCATATCTTTTCTAAGTAAAAAATATTCTTTAAGTTTTGTTTTAGTAACTTTGTTATAAAATTTTTTTAAAATCATTAGAAAACTTTAATATAATAAATGTTTAAAGTTCTTGTATTGGCATTTTTACTATTAAAATTTTTCTTTAGATTTTTTCAAATTTTATATGTTCCCGTCTATAAAAAAAATCTTTACTTCTAATACAAGTCTTAATTTTTACAAGTAAATCATTAAAGTTGCAATAATGAAAGTTGTCATCCTTTATATAAACTACAATATTGTCTTAAGAACTATAGTTCTAAAACTAAAACTAAATAAGATCGCAGAAAAATTGTAATAAAATTTTTTAAAAAAATTTTTTCTTAAAATTATCTATTTTCAGCTTATATGTAACTATAATTTATTTTCTTATAATATAAAAACTAATTTTGCAAAAAAGTAATCCTTATTTTCAAATATAATTGTACAAAGTTTTATTTAATTATTTTAGTATTTTAAAAAAGTAAATCAGAGCTAAAAAAGTGCAAAAACGCAGGCAAATTTGCCTGTGTTCTACTACAATCTAAGGGATAACAGGTGAGTCCTTGCTATACTTTGTAACTATATTCATGCTTGTTGTTTAAATTTTTGAGAATTGGTATTTTTATTATATAAATTAACATATAAATAATAAAAATTATTCCAGAGTTTTTGAATAAGAATTGTTCAAGATAGTTAAAACAATAATTCAAGATTAAACTATAAATAATTATACATATTAGTATTATATAGTATATATATGATATATATAATTATAGGGACTGTATATTTTCACCATGGTATTTTGCTATTTCCACTATGGTTATACAAAAAGTTACTATTTTTAGATTTTAATATAATATTGTATATTATAATTTTTAAATTATTTTCAATTGGCACACTTGATTTAGATTACTAAAACAAGACTCGTGTAATGTTATATAACATTAGTGGCATGTAACCAAAAATTATTTTTGCAAAACAATGCACAGGGCCTTTGTATAATGTATGTGCATATGTAGTGTAACCAGTATATGTACTGTGATTGGATGTTGCTTTGAACCTTGATTTAGAGTTAGGTGGGCCAGAATTATATCTAACCCCTGGGGCATTATCATGATAGTGACTACTTAATGTCGTTAGTCGAAATACTTAATTTAGTCAACTATTTAGGCAATTAGTGTCTAAATATATTTCGACATGGCATTATTTTTTTTCGAAATGTCAAAAGTCTAAATTTGTCTAAATGTCTAAATAGTTGACTAAATAAATACTATGTGACTAAATGTCTAAATAGTTGACTAAATATAATACTATATGATAGGGTTCCAAAGTTTGATCCGGGTTTGATTTGAGTTTGATCAAACCCCAAATCAAACCAAACTCAAACTATAAATTTTATGAAGTTTGAGATCAAACCCAAGTTAAAATAAAAAATAATCAAATTCAAACCAAACCCAAATACTATACTTTGTTTGATTTGAGTTTGATCTGAAGTTTGCAAACTAGTTTGAGTTTGAATAACATAAATATATTTTTATATTTTAAACATAATAATCTACCTGACAACTGGAGAGTAATCATAGGCGAAATGTGGCGTGCTTCCATTTAAAATTTTTTTCTTACTAAGTTAATGGTACTTGTCAACTAATTGAAAGTTGTAGAGCTTGTCAAGACGCATATAACGGTGGTTAGATCATCCAAATCGGTCCAGTGGATGGCAAGATATTGTCGAAAAACTATTGGCCGACTATATAAAAATCCGTGATAGAGATTACAAATGAAAATTACTATAGTATAGGCGAAATGTGGCGTGCTTCCATCTAAAACTATTTTTCTTACTATGTTAGCAATACATGCCCACTAATTGAAAGTTGTAGAGCTCGTCGAGACGCATCTAACGGTGGTTAGAGCATCCAAATCGGCCCAGTGGATGGCGAGATATCGTTGCAAAACCATTGGTCGACTATATAAAATCTCACATAGAGATTTTATAAAGTCGGCCAATCATTTTTTGGCGATATTTCGCCATCCACTGGCACGATTTAGATGATCTAACCACCTTTGGATGCGTCTCGACGAGCTCTACAATCTTCAATTAGTGGGCATGTATCGTTAACTTAGTAAGAAAAAAGTTTTAAATGGAAGCACGCCACATTTTGCCTATATTTATTTTCATATATAATCTCTGTCACGGATTTTTATATAGTCAGCCAATCATTTTTTGACGATATCTTGCCATCCACTCAGCCGATTTGGATGATCTAACTACCGCTAGATGCGTCTCGACGAGTTCTACAACTTTCAATTAGTAGACATGTATTGTTATTAACTTAGTAAGAAAAAATGTAAATAGAAGCATACTACATTTCGTCTATAGGATCACTCTCCAGTTTACAGGCGGATTATCAATTAAAATATAAAATATATTTATATTATTCAAACTCAAACTAGTTTGCAAACTTCAAAGTCAAATTCAAACCAAACTCAAATTTAACTAAAAAGTTTGCTTCAAATTAAACTCAAATATTTTTTTTAATCATAGTTTGGGTTTGAGTTTGATGTCAAATCAAATCAAACCCAAATCTGACCTAAAGTTTGATTTGATCTGGGTTTGTAGGAACCCTATTATATGATTTAATGCAAGATTCTATTTAATTATAATGCTTTGCAAAAAGTGTGACCCTGTGATTTACATGGTGATGATGGCGGAAAATTTTAATTCCCTATTGATCATCATTTTCATCAAAAACGTCTATGTTTTTATCCGAAATCATTAAAATTCTTCAAGAATTGAAAAATCAGCTGATTTTGCGTGACAACATGATCTGCATAGATCACACATTTTTGCAAAGCGCAATAAGCTCTGGTATAGCTTTAAAACAACCAAAAAACTTTGTACATTGCTTTTCATATTATTTGTAAAACCTAATAACTTACAGTATTAAATAATAAAAAATAGAATCTAATCAGGCACTCAATACAAGAAATAACTATAAAGATTTAGAATTCGATCATCGATTCTAAAACGATTTTGAGGTTTCGATCATCAACTTTGATTTTTAGAATCGATTCGCATCCCTACTTCGTGATATTTACATACAGTTCCGCGGCTGCAATGGCAGTGCAGGGACCTGAAACAGATGCTGCAGAATAACGCTCTGATTCTCTTTAGCTATATGGGCGTATGTTAGGCATCTTTCTTATGCTTGTGTTTTCATGTAGTTTAGGACCTTGGGGTTTAGAAAATTTTAGAACTGAGAGGTCAGTAGTTTATACGTGAGTTGCTTGGTCTGGGTTCAAATAATTAGTCCTAAACTAGAGGTATTAATGTTAAAGTATGAATGCTAGAGCTTGTTTGGATAGCAAACCTATTATATTATTTTCATATTATTTCTTAATTTAGACTTTTCGACATTATTTAGACATTTTGACATTATTTAGACATTTCGGCATAATTTAGGATTTTGATAATATTTAGACATTTCGGCAGCCTAAATATCAAATGTCGAAATATTTTTACAAGCATTAAACAATGTCGGCTAACAGCATTATACCTACTAGCATAAAGCTTAATGCCAGCTGACCCAACCAAAATAAGACTTGTGTAATATTATACAACATTAGCAGCATATAACCAAAAATTATTTTTGCAAAAACAATGCACCAGGCCTTTGTGTAATATAAGTGCATATATTATTTTGAATTCTAAAAATAAAAAATCTTGTGTAACTATAGTGGAAATAGCAAAATACCATGGTGGAAATAGTAGCCCCCATAATTATATATATAATACAAATTATAAACTTATACATATCTCAAGTATATTTCTTGTAAATTTTTCATTTTATTATTGCTACAATGTGGAGTATATTTCATAAATGTGTTTCTCTAACTTTTCAAAAATTAAATAAATATTTAATCTATGCATTTTATCTTTGATTATTTCTGTACTGAGTTATTAAATCATTCTTTTTCTTTAACTTATGTAACTATAATTGATCTGTTATACACAAAATATATAAAGTATATCAAATATAATATTTTCAATAGTTATTATGTCAAAAATTAGTGGATTTGTATAACTATAGAAGCTCTTATAATTTTTAGCAATTTTCTCCATATCTTTGCTAATATGTCAATTTTGACTTAAATCTGGATATTGTTCTTTTGCATGTTCAAATCACAAACAGAAGTATTGAGAATTTGCACAATTAATTCCAAGATTGATTGCTAAAAATTTCCAGTCTGTACTAAATTAAAGTTTAAAATTCCAATGTGTTTCTATAATATCTTTTTTTTTATTTTTTTTATTTTTTTTATTTATTAATGTCAAGTACAGAAATAGGATAGTAAGTTACAATTATATTAGGATAATATATAAAGAAATACTATATTTAAAATTTCTAACTAATCATCTAATAATCTATGCAATAGGGCAAGCCTATCACTTGCAGTCAGGGCTAACCATTAAACTGCTACAGAAAGAAGATATGACATTTCACCTCATACTTTTCTATTTTAAACTAAAAGGTTAAATTTTTAGTTTAAGAAGGCTAAAGGAAACCAAATCTATAATATCTAATTCATTATTTTTTAAAATTATAAATTATCTAAAAAAGATTTTAAAATAAAACTTAATATATCATACTTTTTAGCTCTAGAGTAAAGAACTGTTAGGTAATAATAATTTGTATAATGATAATTATTAATATCATTTAAAAATTATTAAAGTTACCATTACATGTTTTATTTTAAATCTAGTATTTTTTCTATTTCCAGAGACATGAAGATGAATGGTTGAATTAGAATATGAAAAACAACTTTTTTTCTAATTGTGGAATAAGATAAATTAAAATATCTTTTGCATTTCTTTGAATTTCTATCTCTGAATTCTTAACTATATCTGAATTTATTTCAGAGTTGTTTAAAATTCTATGATTATTAAAAATTTTACATATGTAGATTTAATTGCCTGATCCATAATTTTGGCAATCTTATATTTCTTATTTAATATTACTCATTCTTATAGTAGATTTTGTTCTTCTATAGTTAAGTGTAGGATGAATGTAGATCATTTTTCATATAATCTAAATGGTACATTAAAATTTTACATAGTAAATAAAAAAATGCTTCTAATAAATTTTTTTAAGATTTTGACCAATTTGTATAAAATTTATATAATATGTAGTTTTAAATAGTTTGTTTATAATAATAAAATTGCACATAATATCTATTACTTTTAAAAAATCAACTTTACATATAATTAAATTTTTGTAGGATGCTATATGATTTTTGTAGGTTGTACAAAGAATTGATTGGTCAGATCATATGATGTTTACATGTAAACTATATGATATCATATAAATTGGTTACACAAAGTTGATCTACAATCGATTTTATATGAAATTGGAAATTTGTATACTCTTAAGTTATAATAAGAATCATATAAAATCTTATTTTGATCTATATATAGTTTGAACTAATGACTGAATTTTTTAATTTTCTTGTATAGAGCTAAAATCAATATAATAATTGTGGCATATGTGGAAGAACTAATTAATGCCGGTCAGACTCAACGTACAGAGCAGACTTTAGCTTCTTGCACAACCGTGAGAACCGGGTATATGACGAGCGCTTTTACAGAAGACAACTACAATGCTTCAAATACCATATCTTCATCTCCTTCTGAAGCACTACTCTCATTTAATACTTCTCTATTACTAACTACCACCAGCTCTAACAACTACCCAATATCAGAAATCTATGATGAATCTCTACTTGAAAAAGACTTCAGTGATGAAGAAATTGAACTACCTACAAACTTCTTAAGTGAAAGAAACTATACCAATACCAACTCTAACCTCTTGAAATATACAATCCCAAAGCATGTTATAACAAATTTCTTTATTATCATAGACTACAAGCTTTACCTTCTCCACAAACTGTGGGTTCTTTATTGCAATATATACAAGAATACTACCCTATGTTCTATTCCAACCAATATATTAAAATTTCTATCAAACTGCACTCTCATCTTGACTATATTTTTACAGAAGCACATATATAGCTTCCATTTGAAAACTATATATTGGGCCATATAATATTCCCACCCTTTGAAGAATTGCTATATTACTCTGATGTAGAACTTAAATCATCTAATAACAAATTTCAAATACCAATCTTTACTGATAATCTCTTTTTCTCAACACCCAACCTACAACATTATACAACTTTAAACCCTAATACCAATATGACCCTATATCCAATATTCAAACTAATATGAACAACTCTAGTATACCTCAAAACATAGCAAATCAAAATATAACACTTGAACTCAAATATATCTCAATTCCTATAAAAATAGTCTTACTTAACACAAATGGTCTTTTACAACCAACAAAAAAACTTCTTATTGAAGAAACCTTAAACCAAAATCTATATGATATATTTGGTCTCTCGGAACCCTATTTAACCCAAAAAGATGGCAAATTTCTAAACAACAAAATCAAAAACTATACTAGTTTTGGAGCTCTTTTTCTAATCCACATCATGCTGGTGTAGGAATTTTTATCCACAACAAAATCTCCAAATATGTTGCACGCACTCACAATTTTAATGGCCATATAATAGGTCTTGATCTTCACTTTAAAAACACTCCTATCAGATTACTCCAAATCTATATTCCTACTACTGAGAAAAAACAACTTTGAAAAGAAATACAAGAACAAATTATCACATTGTGTCAAAATCCTAAATATCAATATATAATTATGGGAGACCTTAATGAAGCACAACTTATTAAATACCTCATTAGTCACCAATACAAGGATATTTACCATTCTTTTTCCCTAACTCCTCAAATTTCACTTTTCAACGATCAAATATTCAGAGTAGAATAGATCAAATCTGGACTAATCTGAGTATTTCAAATATAGATTATACAGATATTCTCTCAAACAGTCTGTTTGAATCAGATCACAATACTATTACACTAGAATTATCTATTATAATCAACAAACCAAAAACACGTAAACAACATAAAAGGAAAATTTTTATGGAAAAATTGCTCCAAAGAAAATCTTAAAAACTATGCAAACCAAACCACACTCAATTTGCAAAAACTACATACACAAATAGATCAAATTATCAACCAAAACCAGCTCAACAAATTTTGGAATAAACTTCAAAAAACTCTCATTAAAGCTGCTACCAAA
>QKWP01000156.1:307702-385582 GCA_003550325.1 Gigaspora rosea | reverse complement strand
AGTTTTGTTTTAGTAACTTTGTTATAAAATTTTTTTAAAATCATTAGAAAACTTTAATATAATAAATGTTTAAAGTTCTTGTATTGGCATTTTTACTATTAAAATTTTTCTTTAGATTTTTTCAAATTTTATATGTTCCCGTCTATAAAAAAAATCTTTACTTCTAATACAAGTCTTAATTTTTACAAGTAAATCATTAAATTTGCAATAATGAAATTGTCATCCTTTATATAAACTACAATATTGTCTTAAGAACTATAGTTCTAAAACTAAAACTAAATAAGATCGCAGAAAAATTGTAATAAAATTTTTTAAAAAAATTTTTTCTTAAAATTATCTATTTTCAGCTTATATGTAACTATAATTTATTTTCTTATAATATAAAAACTAATTTTGCAAAAAAGTAATCCTTATTTTCAAATATAATTGTACAAAGTTTTATTTAATTATTTTAGTATTTTAAAAAAGTAAATCAGAGCTAAAAAAGTGCAAAAACGCAGGCAAATTTGCCTGTGTTCTACTACAATTTAAGGGATAACATTGAAAAGAATCGGGGTTCCATAAACAAGATGTGGATATGTGGCCCTGTGAACCAGAAGACATTAAAGTTGCTAACGTACTGGGAAACGAATACACAGTGCAGAAGGGAGTTGCTTTTTTAAAGAATAATCTTTGTCGACGGCTATACAGAAGCAAGAAAACAATAATGGGGTAAATAGTAACTTATGGAGATGGTCAAAGATAAAATGGGTTAACAACAAGCGAAAAGATATTTTTTGGTAGTATTGCCATAAATCGTTGCCACTAGGATACAGGCTAAAATATATAATACCAAATTATAATAGTACCTGTCCGATGTGCTCTGAAGAAATCCAAACCAATGAACATTTTGGTGTAAACTGCAAAAATAGTAAAATCATATGGGAAACAGTATACTCATACATAAGCCCAGAGGAGACCCCTCCGAGAATCTACTAGGAAACCATCACTGCATCGAATGTTAGAGACTTTAGTAAGAAGGAAATAGCGAGATGGTCACATGTTAACGCGTTATACGAGATTTGGTTTTGTTATACCCAGGCTAGATGGGGCGGAAAACTAATACCAGAGCCTGCGATTCCTATAATCGTTAGAAATAGAATTGAGAAGGAGTTCAAAATATTAAAGCATTATAATATGTATAAGAGAACAGAAGGTGGTATATACAACTTTAATAAGTAGTAGATAAATAATATGTAATATGTAATATAATAAAGTACGCCATCCGGCGTCCCCATAGTAGGGGTTTATATTAAAAAAAAAAAATATTCTATTAAAAATTTTTAATGGTTTGACAGCAAATAACTTTTGATACAGTGGTCCGATTTGAATGAAACAACTGCCAAAATGTTTGACTCAATGTGACGATTCTAATGAGCACAAGATCGTTAAAATCAGATCATACGCTCCTGAGGATTTGTATCACTTTACATGTTTAAAAATTGATTAAATTTAAACATCTGAGTGAAAATTCCTTTAAGATCTTAGCATTTTGTAATTAGATTTGGATGATTGTGAATCTTTAGAATCATTTCATTGAGTTAAACACTCTGGTAGTTGTTTTATCCAAATTGGGCCACTGGTTCAAGAGTTATTGCTATCAAACATTTTAAAATTTTTAATACACAAATACATTACTTATAAGGCCTCCGCATGGGCTGAGTAGGGCCAGGTAGTAGTAATCTCTTAACCCTACTCATTTTTTAGCGGGCTTAATCTCCAAGCCCTTACTCTTTCCTAGGGTGTCCAGAATTCTGCTGCTAATAATAGCAAATTATGCTTGCTAATAATATGAAATTATGCTTTTAATGCTAATGAATTTTTTTAATAAATTTTTAAATTAATAAATTTTATAGCTTTTATAATATAAAATTTTAAAAATAACTATTTACAGATAATATTTATTCTAATTTTTCAATGCAAAAATCAATGTGATTATTAATAATTTTAATTATCGTCATTGATAAACTGAACAATTTTTATTGTCATTATTAATAATATGTAATTATTATCAGTAGTTTATTACATTGATGTGGTCTCATGTTTGCATCACAAATTGATATGGGTCATTTCACGATCAGTGAAAATCGAGAAATAGCACATATCAATTAAATAATGCGAAACATTTTCACCTAGTATTGGGCTCGCTTATAAGTCCAGTAAAATTGAACTGGAACTAGACTTATAGGTTCAGTGGTCCAGTTTATAAGTCCAGTAGTCCAGTTTATAAGTTCAAAAAATCGGACTTTTGGTCCAGAGCCCAATACTGTTCTCACCTGATTTTGGTTTAACTCAAAATAACATGAATACCAAATCCGCATTTAAGTACAATAGCAGTACGTTGCATTAACATAGCCCATTAACGTGCCCAATTAAAAACAAGATTTAGATGCTGGTTAACTATATACACTTAGTTATGCAAGCATAACTATGCTCCTGGTATATGTATAATATGAAATAATAAGGTTTTTAGATTCTTTGTATTGTATATATATATAATAGCTAAAACTGCAATTTTTGTTAAAACTTTAGTGATACTCTATCTATTATCAAAAATACCAAAATTATGCTAAAATTCATGCTAAAAGATGTAAATTATACTGATTTCTGCTGCTAGCATAATAATGTTAGCGAACTTGAATTATGCTAAATTATGCTAATAGCATAATCCTGGACACCCTACCCTTATCCTAGGGCCCCAAAATTGATACTTTACCCGGCCCTTAAAGCCTGCGGATACCCGTGGGTACTTACGGGCTTATAAAAAAAAAAGATAAAAAATTTATTAAGCCCATTTGATGCATAATCTGCATATGCCATAAATACATATAGTATAAAATGTAAAAAAAACTTAAAAAACCTCTATTTTTTACAGGTTTATTTGATGTTTCTACTTTATTTGATGTTTCCACTTTATTCGATATTTCTATTTTATTTGCTATTTTCACTTTATTCAATGTTTTTATTTTATAAAACGATGGTTTTTACAAATTTTTGAAGTTATAAAAAAAAACCATTTACACTATTTATTACAATTTCAAAATCGATCAACAATATTTATTAACCAAATTAAATATATATATAAAAATTAAAAAAAATTAAAGTGCCAACCTATTAATATTGTGTATATAGAATTATTATAAAAAAAAGATTATCAATCAATATAAGTTTTAATTGGTGAATAGTCATGTGCATATATAATTGGCTACTCTTGGGCTGGGTAGTACTGGCACCCAAGCCCTACTCATATAATAAAGGGCCTGCAATTCTTAGCCCTACCCTTGTAATTTGATGCCCAAGCCCGGCCCTAGTGGTACTACCCTTAGGGTACCCATGGGTAGCACTGGCCCATGCGGAGGCCTATTACTTATTGGCTTTTGGTCACACAACCATAGCAAGGTATTTTATTTATAGTTACACCTCTATACAATCACCAAAATAGGGCGCAACAGACTTGGTGATTATAGAGAGGTCAGACTGTAACATAATTTAAAACAAATACTAAATAAGATAGATGGCACATTCATAGTATGCATTGCACTAGTTCTTATAAAATAAATCATTAATATAAACAGAATTAATCTTTATATTCACTCTGGTATAGACCAGTGCAAAAACATAGATACACAACTACTAAAAATTTACATTATTTATATATAAAAGTTTTATATATAAGCTATTTATTTACAATTACCAAATAAAGTAGGTTTTGAGCTATCTTTTAATATATTTTTTATTATTATTTAATAGCGAATTTATTGAGTAATAATTTTTATAAAAAATTCAATTTTTTTTAAAAAAAAACATTCTTTTTAGTAAAAAATTGTTTTTGCTACCAACATGCAACTTTAAAAGTTTATATATGAAGCAAGTACATTGCTATAGATATGCTGAATATGCAGTTAAAATTTTAGCTTAATTGAATTATTAGTTGTTAAGATATGAATTTTTAAAATTTATTATTAATTTACTATGTTTTACAAAATTACTATAGTAAATTTCATACAATTTTTGCATTACATAGTAAATTGATAATAAATTTTAAAAATTTATACTTTAATAACTACTAATTCAATTAAGCTAAAATTTTAACTATATATTTAGCATAAATATAGCAATCTAGTTAATTAATTTAAACTTATAATATTGCATAATGGTAGCAAAAATAATTTTTTCTAAAAAGAATGCTTTTTTTTTAAAAAAAAATTGAATTTTTTTAAAAAATTATTACTCAATAAAATCTTTATTAAATAATTATAAAAAATATATTAAAAGATAGCTCAAAACCTACTTTATTTTGGTATAAAAAATTGTAAATAAATAGCTTATATATAAAAACTTTTATATATAGACAATAAAAATTTTTAATAGTCATGTATCTATGTTTTTGCACCGGCCTATAATTTATTGAACAATTAAATGATTATAGTAAATTATGCACATATAAGATATAAATTTCTTCTATCAACTAAAATAACAATATCATATATAATATATTGTAATATACATTTTAATAATGCCTGACACATGATGCAACCTGCATCATTGTTTCATGACAAAACCATTTCGTCAAGCAACTTCAAATTTATGAATTGACAAATGATGAAACCTATTATGCATAATGAAACCCATAATGCATGATGAAACCCATAACGCATAATGAAACACATAACGCATGAACCCATAATGCATGACAAAACCAATAATAAATAACAAAACCTATAATGATTTTGATAAAGCATAAGACTATTATTCATTTTTTTATAACAGAAATAAATTAGTCGATGTAATTTTTGTTTATTATTATACTTTCACAGTTTTCTATCTTTTGATATTGATCCGATATTTCATAATATTTGCAACAATCATCCAGATATATCTAATAGGTGTTCTATGAAATGGCAGTATTATAGTATTTTACTATTATATATTATTTTATGTATTTCTTATTTTGGCAAAGTTTGTGAAAAAGTTGGGTGATTTTAACCCTCAATAAGTGTATCCTGCTAGTACCCTCAATGAGCATTATAGACTCTTGGCAAGTGTATAAACTCTAAGCAAGTGAATTAAACACCTAGCAAGTAATTAAAACCTTATTACAAATTAAAGATATTTAAGGGTATGGTTTTAGTCTGCATAGCATTAATGTTATTATTAATAGTTTAAAAAATTGTGTTCTGACAATCAATCCTACACAAATTTTACAGAAAGAACACCAAAATTACAGGTTTATGCATTGGATCTAGGATGGCATTTAGCCTTAGCTGTTAGCAGCAAATTACTTAATAAATGGATGCAAATTGACGTATCCCAACCCAATATTTGGTGACCCCCTTTATGAGTTGATTTTATGCTCTGCTGTTGCTAGTAAAATGTTAGCAATAAAAAATAGTCTGTTTAGATTCAATGTAAGAGCTTCTTCAATTGACAAGGGTTTTATCAAGAGCTTCATCATCTTAGGTAGTGCTCCCAAAAAAGTTGATCACTTTGTAATTCTGTAATTGACCAATCAACATTTAGGATCAAGTGTAATGTGATAATCAAAACAAATATATTTTGTTTTCTAAGTAAAAATACATGTAAGGCTAAGAAAACACTTTATAATTAGGGTTAGAATTAGAAAAATATAGTGGCCATTGTGGCTATTAGTAAAATTTTACAGGAAACATTTTTAATTAGAACGCAATAGATGGTTCCCTAATAAAAATTTAGAGCTATCTGTTTTTTGTAAAAAATTTTTACGCTACACCTAATTTTAAAATTCGATCAGTTAAAATTACAAGTTGTGAACAATTTTTTTGTATTGGAGAGCTAGGGCGTTAGTTTCATTAATAGTCAGGGGTTGCGTCAGGAGTTTCATCAATCGTCAAGGGTTTCATCAATTGTCAAAGGTTTCGTCAATTGTCAAGGGTTTCATCAATCGCCAAGAGTTTCGTCAGATGCAAATTTGATGAAACCTTTTGTCACCGTGAAATAATTGTGTCAGACATTATTAGTTGGAGAGCTAGGGCGTTAGTTTCATCAATAGTCAGGGGTTGCGTCAGGAGTTTCATCAATCGTCAAGGGTTTCATCAATCTTCAAGGGTTTTGTCAACCATCAAGGGTTTCGTCAAGCATCAAGTGTTTCATTAATTGTCAAGGGTTTTGTCAGATGCAAATTTGACGAAGCCTTTCATCATTGCGAAAATGATTGCATCAGGCATCTTTAATACATTTTTTTATAAATGACTTTTAATTTGTCGTATGTACATACAAAGCAAAGCTAATGGTTTCTTATTATGGTTAGTCTCCAGTCATGGGTAAATATACTGTACCAGGTACGTAGATTTCTAAATACATTTTGCACCTGACCATTAGAGCTAGAAAATGAACTTTGATAATACGCTGCTGCAGCAGCGTACATCAGTGCTATTGATGCACAATATAACATAATTATTTGTGCTCGTATATAAAAAACGAAAAAATTTCATGAAACGTGGGTACTGGAAAAGATATACTGGTTTGTTGAGATAATGTAATTTTTGAATCTTGAATATCAAACTTTTAATAATGTTTTTTGGAATTCTGTATCAAAATCTACTTTAGGTTACTGAATTAATTATATTAAAATATTTTAAACCTTTTTCGCCAGATTAGATTATATAAAAAACAAATTCCAAAATTATTTATCTTTCTATAATTTTATTACAAACAACATTTTGATTTACTTAAATTATAATAGATTATGAAAAAAAAGTTTTTATTTAAAAAAATAAATTATAATAGATTATGAAAAAAAAGTTTTTATTTAAAAAATAAATAAAATTCTTCTAATCCATAATTTAAACATCCAATTTTAACGAATTAAATTTATTCTGCAAATATAAGAAAACAAGTTTAAAATTATTTTGCACAAAACGTTTTGATGCATTATGCAAATTAGCTGCACAGATATTATATATACTTTGTTATTTGTTAACAACTCACCAATTTTTAATAATTGATTATTAATTCTGTTCGGCACCGTCATCTAACTGGCAAGTACTTCTGTTGAAAATATATATAGTTAGAATAAAATAATAATTTAAAAATTACCAAATCATAATTATATTAAATCCATGTTTGCTTACCAATAATTTAACACCAACATTTGTTAACATATATATTATATATTAGAAGATATATAATTTAAAATCACAATTAAAAAAATTTAACATATGGGGGGCCCCACAGCAAAAGGTGGTGATACTCAAAAAAAATTTTTTTTGTAAAAACTATTTAAAACACAATATTAAAAAACTACAAAAAAAATTTTTTTAGTTTATCACCACCTTTTGCTGTGGGGCCCCCATATATAAAGCTTATACTTACAAGCTATTAATTTAATAATATTGTAAAGACGTTTTTTAGATGCATATTTTAATATCAATAATAATTTTTAAAAACAAATATAATCAAGCTTATACTTACTAACTAATAATTTGACCAAGGCGTTTGTTAAAGCATTTGTTAAATACATATTTTAAAATTTTATTAATAATTTTAAAAATAAATATAATGATACTTATACATAACTTACGAGCTAATAATTTGTCAAGATATTATTAGATTCATATTCTAAGAACACTAATAATAACTTTAAAATAATAAATATACTAAAGCTTATACATACGCGCTAATTATTTACAGAAGTTTTATTTAAGCATTTGTTAAATGTATATTTTAAGATAGCCAATAATCATTTTGAAAAAAATAAATAGAATAAAGCGTATGCTTACCCACTAATTATTTAACAGAGGCATTTATTAAAGTATTTGTTAAAGCATTTGTCAAATATAAACTAATAATAATTTAAAAATAAACTATATTAAGGCTTATACTTACAGACTAATAATTGATAGGGGTATTTATTAAAAACTATTTTTTAAGTCATTATTAATGAATTTAAAAACAAATATAATTGTTTATATTTACACGCTAATAATTTAGCAAAAATTTTGTTAAAACATTTATTAGATGCATATTTTAAAATCATCAATAGAAATTTAATATATATATATATATACACATACAGACTAATAATTTATAGAAGTATTTGTTAAAACATTTTCAGATGTGTATTTTAAAATAATTAATAATTCAAAAAATAAATATAATAAAGCTTGTACTTACCTATTAATAATTTGTTAAAAGTATTTTTAAAGTATTTGTCAGATTTATATTTTAAGATTACCAATAATAATTGTCGTAGCTGAAGCTAGAAATTAAGGATCTTGATTTAAAAATATAAACTCTACCAAAATCACCTTTACTCTTTTATATCAAAACTAACACAAAACTCTAATCTAATATTAAAAAAATAAGCATTCCAAATTTTTGAAAATTTCATATTAAAATAATTGAAATTCCAGATTCAGCCGTTTCCAGCTTCAGCCATGATAATAGTTTTACAAATAAATATAGTCAAGCTTATACATACATGCTTATAATTTATAGATATTTGGTTAAATGCATATTTTAAAATCACTGATAGTAGATTTAAATAATATAACTTATACATACTGACTAATGATTTTAAAGTATTGGTTAAAGCATTTTTAGATCATATTTTAAAATCAATAATTTAAAAACAAATAGAATAAAACTTGTACTTACTCTCTAATAATTTACAGAATCACATAAGTTCAGAATATATTAAAAATAAATACAATAGGACTCATACATACACTCTAAAAATTTAACAAGTATTTGTTAAAGATTTGCCAAATATATATTTTAAAAATAAATAAATTAAAAATAAATATAATAAAGCATATATTTACCTATTAATAATTTTGATAGAAGTATTTATTTAAGTATTTGTCATATTTATGGTTTAAGATTACTAATAATTTAACAAAAATATATACATACTGGCTAATAATTTACAAAGTCATTTTGTTAGGTGCAAATTTAATTTAACCAATAATAATTTTAAAAAATAAAGTTTATTTTTACCGGCTAATAAATTAATCATTTGTTAAAAATATTTATTAGATGCATATTTTAATAATAATAAATTGAAATAGTTAATTAAGAATATATTTATTTACAACCCAGATTAAGACTTTACCTAATAAATTTGCAATATAAAATATGTAAAACAAATTTTGTAAAATTTTATATAATTCTAAATATTATTTTTTTTAAAAAAAAAGTAAAGAAAAAATTTATCTGGGTAATAAATAATTTTTATAACAAAACTTATACTTACCAACTAATAATTTAATTATAAAAAATATATAAAGATATAATTAGCAAATTATAAAAAAACAAGTAAATTTTTTACTACATAGCTTATGCTTACGTTCTAATAATTTAATAAAAATATATATTTTAAAATTTGTAAATAGTATAATTTAAACCCTAATAAATTTTAAAAACAAATATAATAAAGCTTATATACCCTCTAATAATTTGATAGAAATATTTGTTAAAATATTGTAAAAATTATTAATTTTAAAATCAAATGATAATTTTAAAAAATAAACCATATTTACTGGCTAATAATTTAACAAAGTATTTGTTAAAATATTTATTATATTCATATTTAAATCAATAATTTTTGATTTTTTATTTACCAGCTAATAGTTTTAAAAAAAACATTTGTTAAAATATGTATCGTTAGACATAAAACTGCATATTTAAAATCAAGCAGTAAATTTATAATTAGTTATAATAAAGTTTATCATACCATCTGGCAATTTACAAAAAAAAAATTATATTATAGTATAATTAATAATGTAATTTAAAAATAAAAGTAATATTTTATAAGCATATACAGTACTTACTCACTAATAATTCAATATAAAAATAATATATAAGATTATAAATAGACGAATTAAAATTATCAAGTAAAAATTTAGAAATAAATAAAATAACTCATAATATAAAAAAATTTATATTATAAATTATAAATATATCAATTAAAATAAAGGATAGAAATAAATATATAATACTAATACTTACGGGCTAATAATTTAATATAAAAATTTATATTATAAATTACAAATAGATCAATTAAAATAAAGGTTGAATAAATTTAATAAAACTAATACTTACAGGCTAATAATTCAATAAAAGAAAATAGCATTATTATATTATAAATAATATTTAAAATTATCAAATGAAAAGTTAGAAAAAATAAAGCTTATAATTACCTTCTAATAATTTAATAGAAGTATTTGTTAAAATATTTATTTTAGATGTTTATTTTAAGATTACCAATAATAATTTTAAGCTTATACTTACGGGCTAATAATTTAATAAAAAGAAATGTGCATTATAAAGTTATAAATAACATTATTTTAAATCATTAAGTGCAAAATTCAGAAATAAATATAGAAAAAATTTAAACAGTGCACCCCTATAAATTTAGTATTTTTAGTAGTCCTAATAGTATAATAAAAGTTAAAAATTAATTAAAGTTAGGATTAGGGTTAGGGTTAGGATTTGGTTTAGAGTAAAATTGCGAGAGGAGCATTTTTGCTTAGTAACACAACAGGGATTACCCTAGTAAAATTGCGAGATGAGTATTTTTACTTAGTAACATGACAGGGTTATCCTAGTAAAATGTTGAGATATTGAAGGGGTGCACTATATAGGGTGTCTTCAATTAAAAGGGCCCATTTTTAATATATTTTATTTTGAGATATTTGAGTTTAATTATTTGTTTTGATTTTCGGACTGATCCAGGATCAATCAAATTTCACGATATTGATTGGTTAAAGATGGCAGGTAACTATCGGGTAAACTCATGACGTGTTGGCTCTACGCAGCCTCATGTCATTTTTCTTTTTACATTAACTGATTTTTTATTATGTAAATCGACTTTTATTTATAATTAAAAAAAGTCAATCATGTCAAAATTTATATGAATCTAACAAAAACTCATTTTTCAAAAAAATGTAAAAATGGGCCCTTTTAATTGAAGACACCCCATATAAAGGAATCCTAAATATATATTAAACTTATACTTGCTTGCTATTAATTTAATAAATAAAATATCATATGAATTATAAAGTTATAATAAAATAATTTAAATTAAACCAAAATTTTAAAAATATAATAAGGTTTATGAATACCATCTAACAATTTGACAAAATAAAATGGATATTAATACATAGCGTAATTTAAAAATTATCAAATCAAATTCTAAAAAAATATAATAAAATTATACTTACTCACTAATTATTAATAAAAGATATATAATATAAATTTATAAATAGCATCATTTTAAAATCATAATCCTCAAATATAAATTTAAGTTTATACTTACTGGCTAATAATTCAATAAAAGAAATGTGCATTAAAATTTATATTTAACATAAAATGTTAAATGTAAATATAAAAAATTTGTATTTACCCACTAATAATTCAAAGATTAATATGAGTTATCAGTTAATAGGCAAATAAATTAAAATAAATATTTTTTTTAAACAAATATTATCAAGTTTATTCATACAGGCTAATAATTTGATAGAGACATTTGTTAAAATATTTGTTAAATACATATTTTTAAGATTATAATAATGATTTTTAAGCATATTCTTACCGGCTAATAGATTGACAGAAACATTTGTTAAAATATTTATCAGATGATATTTTAAAAATAATCAATAATTTTTAAAACTATAATATAGTTTAAATAAATAACATATATGTTAAAAGGTTATAAATATCATCATTTAAAATTAATGAAAAATTTTAAAATTAAAGCTTATAATAATTTGGAGCTAATGAAATAATAATCTTAAGCTTACCATCAAATAATTCATTATAAATTACATTATATAAATAAAGCATGGTTTAAAAAAATAATATGATAAATCAATTATGTTATATATCGAAAAATAAACTGTTATATAAAACAATAAATCTGAATTACTACCTTTTTGTTAATGCAACAGGTGGGGCATTTGCCAAGTAAACATTTAAAATAACAATAGTAAAGGCTAAAATGATATAATTTAACTTCATTGCAAAATAAAAGTGAAAGTAACTAAAAATATATCGCATAAAATGATAATTAATACTTTTATCAAATTCAAATGTATTTATAGTTAAAAAGGTTAGGCTTAGTGTTTAGATATATATCCTTTTATGGTTATTAAAATACTTTTTTTTTAAAAAAAATATATATATTGTTTTATCAACAATTTAAGCCTTGCTTTACTATAATAAATAGATATGTTCTGCGTCATTTCTCAATTTATGCAATTGATATAAAGACTAAACTAATATGTGCGCGTTTAACGAAACTTCTGACGAGTCACAAGCTGAAATAAGTCAGTCGCCAACCAGATTTATGTCTTTCATAAGGGATTTGTATTTCCATTTAAGTAGAATGGTTTCGTCTAACAACTATACTCAAAATAACATGTGCGTATATTTATTCTAATCATATGATTTTTAATTATTTATTCCAGTATTCATTTAATTCTTGAGTTAAATCATGATAAGTTCGAATTATCTAGTTACTACCCACAGCAAAAGGCAAAGCTCCTTGAGAAAATTGATAATCAATAAAAATAAAATTCTCTAAGACTTTGAGAAAAACTGAGTCATGTTGATAAACAAGTTGTTTTATTTATGAGTAGCCATTAAATACAGCTGTGACTTATATAACGAATTAAAAAAACAATAGTTTTTTTTGTTTGTATCTGAGTAATATTAAAAGAAAACTAGGATTCAGGCTAATTAAATCAACTCAGCCCTGAAAATTCAAAGTTTGAAAACTTTGATCTTTTAAATAAACAAGCAAAAAGGCATGCAATATAAGTTATGATAAGGCATTTTTTAAAGCCAGTTATAAGTATTCTTGAAACCATTGCTTAGCATAAACAAAATAAATCTGTATATACAATTAAGTTATAGTAAATTAATAAAAATGAAATATCGATATTGAGATATATATACAGTTATACCTTGTTATAATCGCTCTTGATATAGTCACAACCTTGATATAAGCATGCTATTTATAAGCTGTCACTATTATATTTGGTAAAGGTAGAAAGAAATTTTCTAGTGATAAGATTCCACATTTTTTTAAAATAATCCAAATGCTAGAAATGAATTTTTTTTTTAAAGTATCTCGAAAAAATTTTTCATTTGATTCAATTCAAATCTCTAAATCCGTTTTATCACATCTCATTGTAGTTTTTGATTTTTTTGAAATTTATTTACAGTAACTATTCCAATTTGTTATTTTTAATAGCTTCAAAGTTAATGTGCACAAATAAATAATAATAATTTGTTTGATTATAACTTCTATGGTAATTATTTGTTCAGGTTATTCACCTGATATGGG
This sequence comes from Gigaspora rosea, assembly GCA_003550325.1. Taxonomy (NCBI): domain Eukaryota; kingdom Fungi; phylum Glomeromycota; class Glomeromycetes; order Diversisporales; family Gigasporaceae; genus Gigaspora; species Gigaspora rosea. The sequence continues at coordinate 372,216 of QKWP01000156.1, read as the reverse complement.
TTGAAGTGGAATGAAACATCGAATATTTTAAATAGTTTGTTCTAAAATTTATAAAATTATTTAGTTTATGTATACTTTCAATGAAGTATCCATCTTGTCGTCAAAGAGAAAGCATTGTAAACAGAAAAACAGAATATGTTTCTTACTTGTCATTTAAGCCACCATCTATCCAAATTTGATGTAAAAAAAAAAATTACCACATATTTTCCGGGTGCAAAAAGTGTCAGCTTTGTGATTCAAAATCACTTGGACTTAAAGTCAGACTATACAAAAACCATTATAAGTCATGTCACAGAAGTACTAGCCTTGTGATCACAAAGCCACCTGGACTTAAAGTCAGGCCTGCAGATCAACTTACTATAACATGTATATAACAATTTATTTGATGCCTAATCAAAAATACAAACATAATTGGGTAATATTTAGGACGTGTTACACTTGAAAAATTAAAATTTTTCTTTTCTGATAGCCCTATCGGTATCCCGTGATCAAATTATGTCGATCACTCTGAACTCTTAAACCATAAACCCGATCATCGATTTGATCGATGACTGATTGACATACGAATATTCTTTTCTATTTCTTTATTTGATACTATATACATATCTCTTTTATTTCCTATATTGTTATATGTATACATATCATTTCTTATTACCTTATTGGGACATCATACTAAAGATTGGATCAAAGTCTATTATAGATACGATAATCGATTGGAAGATGGATCGACTGTCATCATCCGGCCTCCGTTTACACCAACGCGCTTGAATAAGAAGTCTTCCATACATGTCTCATAGAGACACTTGATTATTTAGCCTATCTCGGATGCCCTGAGGCATTCAAATATTTTCAGAAATCTGCTGATATGTTTCGAAATTTCATCTTCGTGGATGGAACTTTTAAATAAGGCAAAGGCATGATTAAAACTAATGTGATTAATGAAGGGATTGGTGTTGAAAAGAATCGAATGATTTTAAAAATAAGTTGACCACAGATAAAAGTTTTCTTGAATAGACTACTGTAATTAATTTATGTATCTAGAAACATGTATTTAAAGGCTCGAATTCTGCCTTCAATAAAGACTTCAAACTTCGATCTGATCCTTTGTTTAATAATAAATCTTGACCTTATATAAGTTAGTAGGCATTTCAAAGCCGAAGGCAACTTACATATACTGTTATTATCGAATTCTCACTACTGCTATTAGCGTTATGCTGCTGTATTGTTTATTTGTTTTATTAGTTATTTTATTTATTGTTTGATTATTTTTACACTGCTGCTGATACACATATTGACATACCGATATTTGTTTATTTTATTGATAATACATTTAAGACTATAGATAGATTTATTTCACTGCTGTATTGTTTGATTGTTTCTGCTGATTAATGATTGATATCATTAGATAACCCTTTGTTTAATTATATACCGATTCATCCCTTTTTAACCCCTTACACCCGATTCAACTCCTTTTATGCTAAAGTACCCTAACTCCTTCATAATTCTCTCTCTGAATTTCTCTGCTGATTAACTCGTAAATATCGTTCACTATCCCGATAGCTCTACCGGCGGGTCTGATATCTCCCAACCGGATAGTAATATTTGGTGCCAATTGTGTGGAATTTTACGCTGCACTTCAGATTTCGTCAATTTTGAACATTTATGAATAATTTTGAACAACATTTACGAAATATCCGAAACCACGACCTTCATCATTATTTCTTTGGGAAGACTCCACAGGCCATTAACTATCTTGTTAAACATTATCGTGACGAGTCGTATATAGTTTGTTTCCCTCCTGTAGAAGACCTTTCTCCACAGTTTCGAAACTTTTGGACTTGGTATAGTGCTTCTTTTACCGCCCTCCAGTACTCCCAATACGCTATACGTTGATTTGAAAAACTTGTTGAACTTGAACTTGAGAATATTCCCAATAGATTACTCCTTCGGTTTCATTTTTAGCTTTCGATACGGTGAAGCCAAAGATTTCCCTATCCTTGTAACTAGGTTCTTAACTATATATCAAGAGACCCATAGATTTAATCAAGATATCCTTAATAATCCTGATAATCCCGAAGAAGACACAGAAGAAATCGAATCTGCCGATATGGATCACGACAATTTCAATGAAGATCTTGATAATTTTTTGGCTGACAATGATGACAATAAGAACATTGAAGTCCCTCAACCCCAAGTTCCTATCGCTATTGTTAATCCTATTGCTGATGGTCAACCTGACCCTATGGCCCTTCTCGCGCAACAAATCAGAAATCTCGTTATCCAGTTGCAAGCTGCTCCGGTACCTCAAATTAACATTCCTGCCATTAATATTTCTGCGCAGCATCGTGAGTTGAACTTGGTCCACTATCCTGAATTTTCGGCTGGAGAACAGGATCTGATTTCATGGTTGGAAGATATAAAGAAAGCTTTCGAAGCCAACCAGGTGCAGGACGCTAGGAAAATTCCGGTGATTGTACCTAAGCTTAAGGGTGCCGCCGCCACTTGGTGGGTTACTAATCAGGCACAGCTGGCCCCTATTGATCGATGGAATGATCGTCTCAACCTTGATATAAGTTTTCGACCCTCCTTCATAGCCCACTTCAGAACACCGGTCCTTGAGAGTAAATGGTTCGCTCAACTCACCCAGAGGAAACAAGGAATGAGTGAAGATATCGATTTTTATTACGTGGCTGTTGAAGAATTGCTCCACCGTGTTGAAGCTGGTGGACATCGATATCCTGAAAGTGCAAAAGCCCAAATGTTTATTAATGGACTTCGTCCTGAACTTTCTACTTCAGTAGCCCCGTTTTTATCTAACTCTCTAACTGCTGCATATGAACGTGCTAAAGTGTTTGAAAATTCTTTTAAGCAAAATTCCTATTATTATAATCCTTATTTACCTGCTTCTACTTCTGTGCCACAGCAACCAGTTCTTGTAACCTCCCCTTCGACAACTGCTCCACCAGTCCCAGCTCTATCTAAAACCGAAGAGGCCATTGTTAAACGTGGAGAAGCTTTTACAGCCATGGCGGCCCAACTTAAAGAGAATAAAGAAGCGCCCCGCTGAAATTGGAATTCACTGCCACAATATACCTGTTATTGATATGGACTGACCGGACACTATGTGCGAAATTGTCCTCAGCCCGCTCCATCTAATAATTCTGGAGCTTTGGCTACTGGTAGCAATGCAATCCCTGTGAACCAGAACAATCAGCGTCGACCCAACCCTCCAGCCCCTGTTAATAATGGTGGAGACGGTCATGATGGTGCTGTGCCAAATAATGCTCACACTTTTTTGAATCTTCATGCAGATGCTGGATGTTTATGGCAGAAGAAGAAAATAAACAGCCCAGCCAATTTACTCGGCTTAAGAAATGACGGACTGCAGAAGGTTCGGTTCAAGAAGGTCAAAGAGAAGAAGCTGCGCGCCCAACTGAGACAGTGATGAATCCTCCATGCCAGACCAAGACCAATCGGGCTGATCATCCGAAAAAAGTAGAAGCTCGATGATCCTCCGCAAATATTGGCCCTTGTACCCCTCTACTCCATTGTAGCCGATATCCGAGACAAAACGGCCAATATCACTTTCGGGCAATTACTTTGGTCAGTTCCTGTGATGCGCACACAATTGGTTCAAGGGCTCCTGAAAAAGGTTACCACCAAGAGGAAGTCCCGGACTTTTGTCAATCTACAACCAACCCCTACCTCTACGGCCTTGTACTGTGATGCAGTTGTTTATAACAAAATTATTCCACTCATAGTGGGTAGTGGTTCTTCAGGGAGTGTTGTCTCTTCTTATTTATTAAGTGAACTAGGTGTTAAAGTCGAAAGGCCTTCCACTGTCAATATGGTTAATGTTCATGGTCAGAGCAAACATGCTATTGGAGAAATTTCCAACTTTCCATTTTTTGTGGGAGAAGTAAAAATTCCAATTGATGTTGTCGTTACAGATGCCCTATCATATCAGACTATAGTTGGAAATGATTGGTTATCTAAAGTCCAGGCGAAAATAGATTATAATGCTTCCGAAATGGCTCTATATTGGAAGAACGAAGAAATTATAGTTCCGGTCAAATTTCGCTGAATATAGCATAACCCCATACAAGATAACCATAACCCAAAAACTGGAAATGAAAAGGAAGAAGAGGACAGAGATGAATTCGAAATAGAAGAAGAAGAGGAAGTTGAAGATGAGTATGAAGAAGAAGTATTAGAAGAACGGCTGTACGGATTTTCAGAAGAAGAAGACATTTTTTACTTTTATAACCTTCAGATTTTACTTTAAATTCTGATAAACAGTTTCCTTCTGATGACCCTAACGACACTCCTATCAGCTCCCCTGAACTTCCACCCAACTATTATGATGACTCAGACGAAGAAGATGCTATTTCTCTATATAATATTGCACCTGAAGGACAGGGTGTTCACGAAGCTTGGTGGGAAAAGAACAGTGACGATGACTATCAGAATAACAATGATGAGTACGTTTCTGAGTATGAGGAAAAAAGTTTCGAGGAAGTCCAAAAGTTTTTCTTCAATGAACATTTTGAGTAACTCCCGAAATAGATATCAGACCAATTGAAGAAGAAGCTTGAGATGATATACAAGAGCTTATTCTTGAACATAGAGACCTTTTTGCTTGGACTCAGCAGGATTTAGGAAGGACTAGTTTAGTCACGCATAAAATTTTTACTGCTAAAGCCCCTCTGGTTAAACAAAAGGCATATCGGACCTCACCTATGGAAAAAGATTTTTTGAAAAATGAAATTGCCGATATGCTGGTGGGCAACATCATCCGATCTTCATCCAGCCCTTGGTCTTTCTTGTGGTACTGGTTAAACAAAAGGATAAGATTCGATTCTGCATCGACTATAGGAAGCTTAACGTGGTAACCAAAAAGGATAATTATCCTTTGCCGATTATTAATGACCTTCTTGATACCCTCAAAAATTCTTCATGGTACACATCTCTGGACTTAGCCGTGGATACTGGCAGATAGAGATAGGTCCTAAGGACCAAGAAAAGACAGCCTTCATCTGTCACTTGGGACCTTTAAGTTTAAAGTTATACCTTTCGGGCTGACGAATGCCCCGCCACGTTCCAATGTTTAATTGATCAATTTTTCAAGGTATCAACGGGAAATTTGTCGTTATATATTTTGATGATATTAATATCTTTTTATCAAGTCTTGATGAGCACCTTCAGCACTTGAAGAAAGTTTTTAAATGTCTTAATGAAGCTGGTTTAAAATTAAATCCCCGTAAGTGTCACTTTGCAAAAAGGGAACTTGAGTTTCTCAGGTATATCGTTAGTGCCCAAGGAATTTCGACTAACCCTAAGAAAGTTGAGATGGTCCGAAATTTTTTCATCCCTACGACTCTCCGGCAACTCCGTGGATTTTTAGGTTTGGCTTCCTACTACCGTAGATTTATCGAGGATTTATCAAAACTTGCTGCCCCTCTTAACCTTCTTCTGAAGAAAGAAGAAAATTATATTTGGACCCCATTACAACAAAAAGCCTTTCAATCATTGAAAGAAAAACTTACCTCCGCTACTGTACTTGCTTATCCAAATTTCGATCAAGAATTTTTGTTGTTTACCAATACTTCAGGAATTGCTCTCAGTGCTATTCTCTCCCAAAAGGATGATCAAGATAGAGAGAGAGTTATCTCGTATGCCAGTTGAACCTTAACATCAGCTGAAAAGAATTATTCGGTCACGGAACAAGAATGTTTAGCCATTGTATGGGCAGTGACTTATTTCCATCAGTACCTTCATGGCACCCGATTCACCTTGATTACTGACCATTTGGCTCTCAAATTTTTGATTAATCAAAAACTTCCTCAAGGACATGTGGCATGTTGGATTTTATCCTTACAAGAATTTGACTTTACCATTAAACACCGAGCCGGTAGACAACACACCAACGCCGATTCCTTATCTCGAATTTCTGAACCATCCAATATTCATTCCAACTTGTTTTTCTGACTATCTGTTGCCAACCCCCTTTTTCATTATCGACTATTAGTATTTCTTCTTTTATTTTTCATTTTTTCTGCATTTTTCATTTTTTGTTATATTCTATTGTCTCGCTGAAACAACATCACAATGGATCCCGAAGTCTACAAAACATTTTTTGATTACCTTACTAACCCAACTACTGTGGACCCCAAAAAAAAAGCGTTTAATTAACCAAACAAGACATTATATCGTTACTAACAATCTACTGTTTAAAAGATCGCGACAACCCCCACACTGACTTCTTCAAGTACTGTTACCACATGAAGTTCCTGCTATTCTTTTTAGTATGCACTCGGACTCTTTATACAGCATTTTAATTTTTATTCTACTCTTTAGTGAATTTCTCAAAGATTCTTTTGGCCACAAATGAGAGAAGATATCAAAGAGTATGTAAAGTCCTGTGACGCTTGCCAACGAAGAGGAAAACCCAGAACACACGAACCCCTTTACCCAATTAAGATTGGTCAACCCTTCGATTGTATAGGGATTGACATTGTTGGACCCTTAGTTCCCACCAAATCTGGAAAGAAATACATCGTTGTTGCCACTGAATATCTCACCAAATGGCCGGAAGCGTGAGCCCTATCGGAAGCAACTGCCTCAGCTGTTGCCACCTTTTTAATTGAAGACATTATTTGCCAGCATGGCAGCCCCAAGGAACTCTTATCAGACCAAGGAAAACATTTTGCCAACAAATTGGTCGATCACATCTGTGACCAACTTCAATTCCAGCAAAGGTATTCAACTGCTTATCACCCCCAGACTAATGGCTTGGTCGAGCGATTCAATCGGACCCTCTGTGAAGTCTTGTCCAAGTGTACCATCCAATTTCATTTTGATTGGGATCAATTTATCACCCCGCTCTATTTCCTTATCGGACCACCCGACATGCCGTGACAGGTTACGAGCCCTTCTATCTGCTCTACGGGAGAGATGCTATTCTACCCAAAGAAGTCACTAACTTAAGACTACCACCTCCTTCGAACGAAAGAAACTTGCAGTCCAACATTCTTAGAAAAGTTGCCGTATTATTAGAAGATATACCCGAAATTCAAAGAAAAGCGCAGGAAAGGACTGAAAAGGCTCAATTACGCCAAAAGAAGCGCCATGACCAAAAATATACATTGAAAGTTATACCATAGGAGATCAAGTCCTTCGTTATAAATCATTTCTAGAAGGGTCCCATAAGGATAAATTGAAAGAAAAATGTGAGGGTCCTTTTTACATCCATGACGCTCTTGGTAATGGTGTTTATAAACTCAGGACCATGGACGATAAGGTGCTAAAACAGAAGTACCATGGTAATCATTTGAAGTTATATCATCCACAAACGAACCAGACTGATAGTAGTCCAGACCTTTACATCTCGCAGGAGCTCGATAATTAAGCAGGGGAGTTTGTTACACTTGAAAAATTAAAAATTTTCTTTTCTGATAGCCCTATTGGTATTCCGTGATCAAATTATATCAATCACTCTGAACTCTTAAACCGTAAATCCCGATTATCGATTTGATCAATGACTGATTGACATACGAATATTCTTTTCTATTTCTTTATTTGTTACTATATACATATCTCTTTTATTTTCTATTTTGTTATATGTATACATATCATTTCTTATTACCTTATTGGGACATCATACTAAAGATTGGATCGAAGTCTATTATAGATACGATAATCGATCGGAAGATCGATCGACTATCATCATCTGGCCTCCGTTTACACTAATACGCTTGAATAAGAAGTCTTCCGTATGTGTCTCATGGCAACACTTGATTATTTAGCCTATCACAGATGCCCCGAGGCATTCAAATATTTTTAAAAATCTGCCAATATGTTTCGAAATTTCATCTTCACAGACAGAACTTTTAAATAAGGCAAAGGCGTGATTGAAACTAATGTGATTAATGAAGGGATTGGTGTTGAAAAGAATCGAATGATTTTAAAAATAAGTTGACCACAGATAAAAGTTTTCTTGAATAGACTACTGTAATTAATTTATGTATCTAGAAACATGTATTTAAAGGCTCGGATTCTGCCTTCAATAAAGACTTCAGACTTCGATCTGATCCTTTGTTTAATAATAAACCTTGACCCTATGTAAGTTAGTAGGCATTTCAAAGCCGAAAGCAACTTACATATAATTTTATTATCAAATTCTCACTACTGCTGTTAGCATTACGCTGCTGTATTATTTAATTGTTTATTTAGTTATTTTATTTATTGTTTGATTATTTTTACACTGCTGCTGATACACATATCGATATACCTATATTTGATTATTTATTGATAATACATTTAAGACTATAGATAGATTTATATGACTGCTGTATTGTTTGATTGTTTCTGCTGATTAACGATTGATATCGTTAGATAACCCTTTGTTTAATTATATACCGATTCATATCTTATTAACCAGCATAGTGGGCTTTCATTGTAATTGGCTGATTTTTGTAGATCATCCCGTGATATTGCAAAAATATCATTGGTTAATCAAATTATTCACAAGGCAATATTTTATACGAAACTAATTACCGTAACGACTAAATATTCAATACTGTATAGAATTAATTTGTATTAATAAATACATTACTATGAAATTTAACAACCCAGAGTCTAAGATCATAATCCCGATACAAATAGAATCATATAATCCAAGATTTTATTTAAAAAAATAAAAATAATAATAAACAAAAAAAAATGAAACATTTATTATAAGAGACAATACAAAATTATACCAAATTTTAATTGTATATAATAACAGTTAATTAATACAAAATGAATTTAACCTTAATCCTAAATTTAACGTAATACCTCGCTTAAATATTCTTAGACATAACTATGCTTTAAATTCTTAGACGTAACACTACGCTTTAATATTCTTAGATATAATACTATGTTTTAATCTCTTACAAGTTTGCAAGCTTATATTTTCATTGCTTCATGTCACTAAGCTATTTTACTGGCCGTATGTGTCTGTCTTTAGAATAATAAATAAGTTATAAATAAAATAGATTAGCGATGTAAACCTTTTAAATTTACTGTCATTTAACCAAGTTTTATATACTGTAAGTTATATTGGTTAAATAGAAACGTCCAGACATACCTTTCATCTAACTTCTGAATTACCTCGTGGTTTACTGAATTACTTTGACGGTATATAAAGTAAAGCATGAGCTTTCAAATTTTTTTTGTCTTACCTTCACCTGATTCGTATTCGTGGCACCTGTTCCATTTTTGTGATAGCAAATCGTTACTTAATAAGACTTTAATATGATAAGATGATCTTCAAAATCAACCAATCATAATAAAGCCCACTATGCTTTATTAACCCCCTACACCCGATTCAACTCCTTTTACGCCAAAGTACCCCCAACTCCTTCATAATTTTCTATCCGGATTTCTCTGCTGATTAACTCATAAATATCGTTCACTATCCCAATAGCTCTACTGGCGGGTCTGATATCTCCCAACCGGATAGTAACAACGGAATAAACCATGAATTTCTGAGTTTAAGACTTCATATATTTGCTTTAATGTAAACATAATGTTAAAACCATTATCTAGTATACTTAAACTATAAGATTTGACGAAATAACTAATTGTTCATAAATATACACTTTATTATTTAGTTAAACATGATAATAGTAGTCTTATACAATTTATTGGTATTCTAACTGTAAGTGTATGAAAGAGTTGGATCTAAAATAGCTACAGAGTCTTGAATTTGATTCTAATGAGATTTGTTTTTGTTTACATGACTTAACATCTTTTGCTAAGATACAATAAATTGTGAAACGAACGTCAATATAAAGGCTTAAAAATTTTGTAATGGAGCTTAGTATTGATATTAAGCCAAATAAAAGTTAATCTTTCGTTTTTCATTATCCGTCGACACATTTTTTTAATTTTTTTGAAAGTCTAATTATTCTATTATTGCATTCCATAAATTTATCCAGTGTCACCCTTAATGTTCCGGAATTATTCGATAACAGAAAAAAAATTGATCGCTAACAAAATTTTCTGATTCATTACTATGCAAATGAAAAACTAATTTTATATTGTCTTAAATTGAATATAATTCTATTTATTACGTATATTAAAAAAATTTGTTTGCCAACCAAGATTTTGAAACACCAGTTATGCGAAACGAAAAATCAACTTTGTGTTGTCTTAGTGCAAGGATAATTATTAATGGCGCTATAATTATTTAACCCGTTGCAAATCTTAATTTGAAATAACATCACTAAATAATAAAAACTGATTAATCAATAGTGTTAATACAGTAAGCTGATTTTGAATCACTAAAGATATGTCCACTTTTATAAGAGGTTGCTGTATATCAATTATAGAAAGATTTATGTTGCGGTTGAATCTGAAATAGTTATGGTAAGTTAGTGTTTTTCAATTTTTATACGCATTATTCGATGTGCAGTTTTATAAAAGCGCGTCTTTCGTATTATCTTTTAATCACGTATCTAAATCCCTTAAAATATCATGCAGCTTTTATAAGTTAATTTGTTTAGCAAAATAATTTTCTTGTTAGACGACCTAAAAAATAAGTTATGCGAGTTCATAACATTTACTCTGCAAATGAGCCCTATAAGAAAATGTATTGTAAAGGTACGGGATGGCAGCGTAAAGGCACAGGTTTTGGTGGCACAGATTAAACCCATATTTGGTACGTAGGAGGCTTGGATTGGCACGGATTTTTGGCCCATGGTGGACCGTATGCCAGTACAAATTGGATCTTTAATGGCTCGGGTTTTGCAACACTTACTAGTCCAAGTGGCACGGGTTTTGGCCAGATAATTAATGTGAATTAACGTGTAATAAAAAACAAAATACATACAATATGAACAAACTCGAAACTGCACATGTATCAAAATTTTGTAAGGAATTTTTTTTGTTAAGACACCCAGAGCAGTTTCATTAGTGAAATTTTGAGATATCGCAATTTTTTAAAAAAATCGTATATTGATCTTTCGCTCTTCGTGAAATGAGCCAACACGTACCACCTTCAACACGTATCATTCTGTGAAATGAAGGTGCCATTACGTATGATGCGACATAACGTACCACCTCCCCCGTACCACTTTTTACCGTGATATTCCGTCAACACTTCTCTACAACTGTGTCATTCCGTGGATTCCAGCACCAACCCGCAGTGTTGTACATTTTCGCTATCCTAGCCTTTTTTTGCCATGTTCCAACGTCCCAACGTCCTAGTGTTCCAAGTGTCCCAACTATGTTCCAAGCCTTAATAATTAATAAATTAATTTAAAAAATATATAATTATATATTTTTTTAGGTGCTGAACACATTTTTAAAAAAATTTAATTGGATTATCTTAATAAAATTTTAAATAATTTCAATTTATAAAATTGTCCCAAAATGTCCCAAAATGTCCCAACTTATGTCCCAACTGTCCCATGTACAATACTGCCAACCCGTACCACACCCCGGACCACTTTTTTTATAGTAGAGTATATATAATAGTCTGAATTTTAGTTTACGTGTTCATACTGTATCCATACAACGCATCTAGCCTTATTTATATAGAATTCAAATACATACTACGTACATCAAAATTAAAGTATGAATGAATACCTTTGTATTACTAAAATAATTTATATATTAAAAGTTCGATGTTCAATAAAAAAATTTCTTTGATATAGGAAGGATATTTTAATTTATACAAATTTATAACTATAAATTATGATCAATCATATTTTCAATCAATGTTCTAATAATTTGTAGTCACTACGTCAGAGTTCGCTGGTCTCAGCAATGCATTCTTATTTTTCTCATTTCTACTTCATGTTTGTCATAAAATTCGAAATCATTAAGTACTAGCAAATGAGCCGTGGCGAAGCCACGGGTGTTTATGTTGATAAGTAGATGTGCTGATATTTGATGAAAATTCTTGAATTATGTAATATTTGTGTTGCAACTTTAGGTATTAGGAGTTTATAGTTGAAGTTAGAATCTAAAATAGATATTTTGTTTGTATTAGTTAATGAATATTTATATAATTTTTTGGGTAGTTATCAAATTGTTTATAAGTATGGATCACGATATATTGAAATAGGTAGAGTTTATTATGTGAGATAATAACATGATTGGTTAATATTAATGAAGTTAAATAGTTTCTAAATGTATATGTATGTACATATATATGTACACATATAAATAATTAAATTGTGTTACATATCTAAAGATAGTAAATAAAAATAAAAGGGTTAAATAAATAAACAGGCTAGTTAGGTAATTCTGAAATGACAATATAGATGGGCCTTTGCCTTGAAAATGACTTTATGGGACTATGTAGATTTTATGAATAAAATAAATTTCTAGTTATTTAGTAATACAATTTAAACAATTTTTTTATTTTGTAGAGCTTAGTGAGTTCTACAAGATAACAAAAAATTTATCTGGTTTAGATTATTAGATGGCTAGGAGTTTTAATTTTTATTATAAAATCTACATAGTCTTGTAAGTCATTTTCAAGGTAAAGACCAATATTTTAATATTGATAATTTTTATTTTTATTAAGGTTTGTTTATAAAAAAGTGTTAATAAATATTATAAAGAGAAATATTTAATAATAAGAAATCATATTTTTACTTAAGCAAGTTATAAACATAGCTATAAAATAATATGAACTATTGCTAAATTGTTTATCCATTTAGTACTTAGTTATTTAATAAATAATTATCTTAGGAAATTATCATTTTTATACTTTTTTTGTAATTTGATATTTTCCAGTAATTATTATTATTCTTTGGCAGTCCTAATTATAGTTGCAGTTAATTTAATTTTTGAAACAATATAGTTAACGTGGTTTACTAAAAAAAAAAGAAAATATGAAAAGTAAACTATAATAATTTTTTGTATTAAGTATAATAATAAATGTATAGATACATATATATATACAGTTGACTCTGGATATACTGGACAGCATATTCTGGACCTTTTTGTTTGGCATAGATAAGTTTATTATATAACATTACACTCTCTATACTAAACATTCATTATAGAGAGCTAACCAATAGAAATATATTCATGTGACCAAGATTGTAAAAAAATTTATTTAAAAAAATTTTCAATTTAACTGTGCAATGCACAAATTAATAAACCAAGACAAAGCATATACAAAAAAAAAAGTAAAGAGTAAAAATTCAAAAAATGTGGGATAAAAACAAAGAGAAAAATAAATTAAAAATATTAAAAAACCAGAACCAATTTTCATCTTTTAATTTGTTACTTGTTAATCTACTAAAAATAATAACTTATAAAAAAATAAAAATAGAAATTTGAAGTTGCAACTCCAAGAATCTGAAGTTGTACTTGACTAAAAATTATTTTATGGTACAAGACATCTATACTCAACTTATTTCAATTTTTCAAATGGCTATAACTTCTTATCTAAGAAGTTTTAAAAAAATCTGACTAGTAACTTTATAAAGCTATATCAGCTCTACATATATGCCAAATATCTTTTCAAAATCTCATCACTATAAAAAGTTTTAGCATTTTAAAAATTGAAATTTTATATGTAAATTTATAAATTTACATATAAAATTTCAATTTTCAAAATGCTAAAACTTTTTACAGTAATAAGATTTTGAAAAGATATTTGGCATATATGTAGAGCTGAGATAGCTTTATAAAGTTACTGGTCAAATTTTTTTAAAACTTCTTAGATAAGAAGTTATAGCCATTTGAAAAATTGAAACACCTCATATAACTGTTGAGTATAGATGTCTTGCACCATATAAAGAATAGAATGCGAACAACTTAGTAGAATTTCACAAAGAATTGCTACTCTTAATTAAAAGTTGAGCCAACGCACTACAACTAATCTGAATATTTGATTGGTCAGTAAAAAATATTACATGATTGTTCATTATAGAGAAATATATACATATAGTTATAAGCCAGTAAAAAATTATCTGGATGCAGTATAAGAAATTTTCTAATTTAGTTTAGTATAATTAGTCTAAATAATTATTAAAAATCTAGACTGCTAAATCTGGTTTATTTATAATCTGATTTTTGTATAAGCAGTTTTGGTATATCCAGAGTCAACTGAATTTATCTATTATAAAATTATTTTATTTAAATAGAATAGTTTGATACATAAACAAGTTTGTAATAATATTTGATATAAACTATAAGAAAGGAATTTACTGTATATTTTTACTTTTGTTAGAGAATATATAATGCTTCTGGGTATACTATATTTGTAGTTGTTATATTAATATTTTTAATATTGTTTTCTGGAAAAAGAACTTTAATTGAGCATGAAAAAATACTTTGTGAAAGAACAACATATAGTTGACCATATAAAATACAGATATTTGAAGGTCTAGACCTACATATTTTACTGATTATCCTTGTGATTTGTTGATAGTTATTCCAAAGCAACATATATAGAAATTGTTTTCTTTTAAAGACGAATAAAATTCAGAAGTGGAGGAATTTAAAAAAGAATAAATATAAGTTTTCCTACATGGTTACTACATAGTATTTGTGCTTCAATAATATAATCTGCTAGATATGTTACAACTAAGTGAGTACCATTAAAAGACCTTGTTCAGGAGCAATACTTCTAAGAAACTTTATTGGGCTGTGTCTACTTTAAGATTAAGATTTGAAAGTGGCATTCTACTGGAATTAAATGTATTAAGAAATTTGTAGAATAAATATTATTGTTGTTAACACCTTCTTCAATTATAGCATTGTTTGTACTAAAATAAATATACTGGTTTTCTGGAAGCATATTGAGAATTTCTTGATTAATATATTCAATATCTTTATTTTATAAAAAAAAATAATTCGTTCACTAAAATATTGATCTTACATGATCCTATTTTACTAATATTAGAATATATAGTATTAATAAATAAATTTAAATTTTGGAATAGTATTTTTATAAACTCAGAAAGAAATAGCATATTTTTTATAGTATTTGTACTATTTCAAATCTACAAAATTATATATAGAAATAAAGTGAATAATATATATATTTATTTTAAAAAAATAAAACCAAAATAATAGTTTAGTAATTTGAACTAATCAAATATATAAATATGAAGAATACTTGTTAATATAAAAATTTTAAGTAATATATAAAACACAGAATATTTAGAATTTATAATAGTAGAACTGTAAAAGCCAATGTGCAAAATAGTAGTTTTTTTTAGAATTTGTATCAAAGTGCATATTTTTTTTAAAGTGAGTACTTGAATATGCTGCCAAAAAAATAATCATGTAAAAGAAGTAGCCACAATTTCTTCTTTAGATCCTTTACAATTACTAGAAGTATTGACAAAAATTGCTACCAAATACTATAGTAATTCCACCAAATAGATGATTATCATTATGAATATCTTGTAAAGTATGATCTACTACTTCAGGACAATAATGATATTGAAATGGTAATTTATCCCAAATAATAAGCAAAGTTTGTTACATTAATTTAGCTTCCATTGAATTCTTGTTAATTCTATAAAATGAATTTTTATTTATGTTCAGTGAGAGCTTAAATCTTGAATGAACAGTATATCCAAAATTAAATAAAAGAGCTGCTATACCTGAATAAGCTACACAGAGCACAGTTTTTTCTTGGTTTTTAATTTTTATAGCAATAATTTTGTAAACAAAAGTTTTGCCAGTTCCTGTATAACTATTAAAAAAATAATTTACTTTTTTGTTTGATTACAGAGTTAGTAATTGCATTATAAACAATTAACAGTTTAGTATTTAGTAATAAAATTTGACTATCTACAATATTTTGAACTTCCTAATAGTTCTATACTAATTGTTCTGTAATAAGAAAGTTTCTACTATAATGTTACTAGTTTTGTTTCCTAAGAAGCATTGGTGAGAAAATATTAAGTGACTGATCGGATTGGTGAAGTAATTATTCAATAAAAAAAGTCCAAGAGCAAAGTTTGATTATCAGAGGTTCATGAATATTATATTATAATTAACAAATAAAGAATATCGAAAATCATTACAAAGATTAGTATGAAAATGTACCATAACTGTTTTGGATAAGTAGAAGTACTATATTCCTCCAAAATAAGCACTCTTTTTTGCTATGGAGGTGCTTATTTTTAGGTATAATCTCAACTAATAATTTGAATAATTGATTATTTCTATTATATAAGAGGTACTTATTTTCAAGTATATATGAATTATAGGTGAGCTTATTTTTGGAATGCTTATTTTCAGAGAAATACAGTATACTGTATATTGCCAAAAATAAGCCACCTCCTAAAATAAGCTACCCTCAGTTTTGATCCAAAAATGTAAAAACGCCTTTGACACAAAAATAAGCTACCCCTTTGCTGCACCAAAAGATACTTAACAAAATTTTTAGTTCTGAAAATAAGCTACCCTACGATTGATGAATGTTGCTACATAGTAAAGTCTAAATTTTACTAAATAAATCGATTAAAGTCGTATAAGTAAACATTTCAGCAGATCAAAGTACGCATAACCTAAAAATTTCATATAAATCGAAGAACTTTTTATTATTTGACTTTTAATTTTTATATTCAACAGTTTTTTTTAAAAAAAAGCTGTTGAAAGTAAAGATTAAAAGTCAAATAATAAAAAGTTCTCCGATTTATATGAAATTTCAGGGTATGCATATTTTGATCTGTTGATCAAGTTTACTTATGCGACTTTAATCAATTTGCTTAGTAAAATTTAGACTTTACTATGTAGTGATTATAATCAATTGACCAAAAATCACTTTATAAGTTACACCCGTTTTTTCTGCATATTCATTTATTGTTTATAACATATTAATTTATTATCTACAGCATATTTATTTATTGTCTACAGTATATTTATTTATTTTACTTAGTAAAGTTTTGTATTTGAAAATAAGCTACCTCTTTATTGTGTTTTAAATTACTTAAAATAGTAAATAACCTGAAAATAAGCTACCCACGGATTTTTTTGTTAAAATTCGCATAAAAAGATAACTTATTTTCAGCAACATATGGTATTGCATAAGTATGATAGTAGAAAGAACTTTTAGTTGAGATCCAGTACAGAGGATGGCAGCTTCTTTAAGGTATTGATACTATAATTAATCATTTTATAATAGTTCTAAAGCAATACTTACATTTTAAATATTGAATAAATAATGTTATTAATAGTTCTTAGATATTTAAAAAATGTTGGGCAATGTATAGTAGTAAGAAAAAATTGACAATAAAATTGTTCGCTCATAAAAGGACCAGCAAAGTACAATTGTCCAATTGCAAAACCTTGTTTTTAGGGTGTCTACTGTTTGGATATTTTATTTCAAACAAAATATTGTAAACATTCTTAATAAATATATTGTCTAGCAAACTCAAGAGTTGCACATGTTTCAAAAAAGGCAGTTAGTGTTGTTTTTTGATGATTAGCATAGTTAAAAATGCTAGATGCATTATCAGTAGGATCAAATACAACAGTATGCATTCCATGAAGATATAATGCTAGTCTTATAATACAGTCAGACCTCTCTAAATGCATATCATTGGGACCAGCTCTGAGGTATGATTTAAGGAGGTATGCATTTAGAGAACATTTATTTTTATAAGTCAAAATGGCGAAATGTGGCGTGCTTCCATCTAAAGGTTTTTTTCTTACTAAGCTAACAATACATGTCCACTAATTGAAAGTTGTAAAGCTTGTCGAGGCGCATCTAACGGTGGTTAGATCATCAAAATCGGCCCAGTGGATGCGAGTTATCGTCGAAAAACGATTGGCCGACTATATAAAATTACATATGAAAATCACTATATGCGAAATGTGGCGTGCTTCCAGCTAAAACTTTTTTCTTACTCAGTTAACGATACATGACCACTAATTGATAGTTGTAGAGCTCGTCGAGACGCATCTAACGGTGGTTAAATCATCCAAATCGGCCCAGTGTATGGCGAGTATCGTCGAAAAACGATTGGCCGACTATATAAAATCTCTATGTAAACAATGTTTGTTTACAGAGATTTTATATAGTCGGCCAATCGTTTCTCGACGATATCTCACCATCCACCGGGCCGATTTGGATGATCTAACTACCGTTAGATGCGTCTTGACGAGCTCTACAACTTTCAATTAGTAGCCATGTCTCGTTAACTTAGTAAGAAAAAAGGCTTTAGATGGAAGCACGCCACATTTCGCCTATAGTGATTTTCATATGTAATTTTATATAGTCGGCCAATCGTTTTTCGACGATAACTCGCCATCCACTGGGCCGATTTGGGTGATCTAACCACCGATAGATGCGCCTCGACAAGCTTTACACTTTCAATTAGTGGACATGTATTGTTAGCTTAGTAAGAAAAAACGTTTAGATGGAAGCACGCCACATTTCGCCTATAGTGATTTTCATATGTAATTTTATATAGTCGGCCAATCGTTTTTCGACGATAACTCGCCATCCACTGGGCCGATTTGGATGATTTAACCACCGTTAGATGCGTTTCGACGAGCTCTACAACTTTCAATTAGTGGACATGTATCATTAACTTAGTAAGAAAAAAACTCTTAGATGGAAGTACGCCACATTTCGCCATTCTCCAGTTAATTGGATTATCAATTAAGCAAGTCATATGATATACAAAATCATAACATGTAGTCCTGATTTGATTGGCCCGTGGTCACATGATATGCATTTATAGAGGGATTTATATAGATGGGCTAAGAAAATAGTATGCATATGCAGAATAAAGAATATGCACTTATTTATTAAGCCCATCAATGGGCCAGACAATTAATATGCATTTAAAGAGGTTATGCATTTAGGGGGAATGCATTTAGAGAGGTCTGACTGTATTTAGTACTTCTTTATGTATAGGATACTATGCAGCCTTAGCTGCACCAATATATTTTGCATCAATATTTGTTTAATTTCATCTGGTTCATAATCAAACTCATTGTTGTTTTATCATAACCTTTATAAATATATTTATGAATTTATTTAACAATACACTAGTGCGATGGGTGGTGCTTACGCACCACTCATCTTATTTGTTTTTATTTTTATATTGTATTAAAAATTTTTTTACAGAATGTATCTATTGTAGGATATAAATATTTGCATAAATTACATTGAAATTATATGTCACTTTGGCTATACTAACATCTGAATGACAATATAGTTAAATCTTTCTATATGACACTTTTTTTGTAATGCAGAATGAAAAACCAACTTTGCATTGCTTAATCTTAGATGTGAGCATGTGAGCATTATTCTATGATTTTACAGTAAATTAAATTAAAAAAAGATGCGACTGACCAACTAAAGTTTTCTAATTTCATGTGATGCAAAACAAAAGATCAACTTTGTGGGCTTAATTTTAGATTAGTGATGTGCTATTTATATGATACTTGAAAAATTTTAGTGTATAGTATGTACAGTATAGTACATACAGTACTATAGTTCTTTTCTGGTATCTGATTGGCTGGCAAAAGTGATCAGCAAAAATTTTTAGCGTACAGTATGTATAGTACTGTATGCGGCATATTACTATCTTAGATATGAGCATGATTATATTAATCTACAGTATATAAAAAGAAAAAAATTCCAAAAAAAAAAAAAACTGACTGAAGTTTTTAGATTCAATGTAATACAAAATGAAAGCCAAATTTGCGTGGCTACCAAATTATACATACAATCTCTTGAAATCAATTGCCAAAGCAAACTCTACACTTACTCTGGCAATTTACATATAGTGTTAAATAGAATCATCATATCATGGCTGAAATATTCACATAATTTGATTACATTTTCAATATAGCTTCAACTCTGTCAGCATTATTAACCAATCAAAAAAGTTATCTATTAATTAGTTATCTATTAATTTACAGTAAATTAAAAAAAATAAAAAAAAAACAAAAAAAATTAAAAATAAAAAAAAAACCAACTGAAGTTTTTAGACTCCATATAATGCACTGATTAACCAAATTTCATATAATGCAAACTGAAAAACTAACATTGCATAGAGATATTATTATTTAAGTAAATTTAAAAAAAAAAAAACTGCCCAGCTGATTAAAGTTTTCAGATTCTATGCAATATAAAATAAAAGTTAAGTATGCGTGGCTTAATTATACGTATATTTTTTTGAAAACAATTGCCAAAGTGAACTCTATACTTACCTTGACAATTTATACAGGTTTAAATAGAATCATTATAGGATAATAGAAATATTCCCATAATTTGATCATATTTTGAATGCAGCTTTAATATTATAAACACGTCAAATATAATGAATCATATACAAAAAGAGGTAGCTATTAATTTATAGTAAATTAAAAAAAAGAAAACTGACCAAAAGTTTTCAGATTCCATTTAATGCAAAACAAAAACTTTGCTTAAAAAAATCTGACCAACAAACCGAAATTTTCAGATTATATATAATGCAAAATAAAAAATCAACCAAGTACTGCTTAATCTTAAATATAAGTTACAATAAATTTAAAAAAAAAACTGACCGACTGATCGAAGTTTTCAGATTCCATGTAATACAAAATGGAAGTAAACTTTGCGTGGTCAAATTATACATACATTCTCTTAAAAACAATTGCCAAAGTAAGCTTCAAACTTGCCCTGTCGATTTATATACAGTTTTAAATAGGATCGGCATAGAATGATCAAAAATTTTCCATAATTTGATCACATTTTGGATGCAGCTTTAATTCTGCCATCATTATTAACCTATCAAAAAAGGTGGTTATTAATTTACAGTAAATAAAAAAAATAGAAAAAAAAACTGACCACAGTTTTCAGATTCCATGTAAATAAAATCTGATCAACCAACCGATGTTTTCAGATTCTATTTAATGCAAATCGAAAAAAATAAAAAAAAACTAACAGATACCATGTAATGAGCTATGTTATGCAAAATGAAAAATCAACTTTGCTTAAAAAAAACAAAAATCTGACCGACTGACAGAAGTTTTCAGGTTCCATGTAATACAAAACGGAAATTCAACATTGCATAGCCTAATCTTAAATGTGAGTATGATCATATTATTAACAGTAAATTAAAGGGAAAAAAACAAAGATCTCGAATGACCGAAGTTTTTAATGCAAATGAAAAATCAACTTCGTGTGGCCTAATATTAGATAGATATGAACATTATTTGACTGACTGACAGATTTCATGCAATGTAGAAACGAAAAATCAACTTTGTGTGGTCTATATTCACTGAAAATAATTGCAAAAGTGATCTCCATACTTGCCCTAATAATTTATAGTTTATTTATAAATCACGATATAATAAGAAATCGTCATAGGATGACAAAATTTTCCCACAATTTGATTATGTTTTTTGGATGCGGCCAATAAAATAATCCCAAATTAAATTATTAACCGTAAGTTTTCCCACACATTTTCTGAAATTGATCAATTAATAATAATATTTAAACGTATTCTTAGCCATCGTCATTCTTACCATAATGAATCGTGTGAAAAAGAAGTTTTCTCACACATTGACTAATCAAAAATTTTTTAAATGGATGAATTTATTTTAGAGGTATAGATTACATTACATCGGAATGATATAAGTGCACGTGTCATGAGATATCCAATCAAATTATAAATAAAAGACCAATCAAGTAGTTTCTAATAATAAATTAATAAATTAATAAAATAACAGTTATAGAAACTACGTCTACACTTTATAAAATATTATGAATAATCAATAACATTATTACCAGTAACCAAATAAAATTGAATGCAAATTCTGAAATAATAGAAAATGTTGTAATAATATGTCAGGGTGAAATCTGTGCAGCTAGCTAGTAAAACCCACTTTGATTATAGGGTTTGAGTGAAATCCACGTTAGCATAGTGTGTTTTATAGGTTAACGCAAATTTCACTCTCATGTAATCTGCATAGTAGGTTTTACTAGCTAGCTGTGTGGGTTTTACCCTGTTGTGTAATAATTACTGAATTATCATATTTCAAAGGTTTCCCACGCTCAGATCACATTTTGTGAATACGGCCAATCAAAAATGTTAAAGTGCACGATCTCAAAATTAAATAATATAGATACAAATGCATGCATTTTTTTTATGTTTTAGATATTATTTCCTGGGACACAAAGTAGGCATACTTTATTATTTAAGGTCAATGTCATTAATAGGGCCTTCCTAATTAGCAAGGTCCCTACATGTTTCTGTGTACTACATATTTTTATACAAGTATATTTATGATCCTAATTTTAAATTTCCCAACTGATTTAACCAGCTAATCTATTTACTACTGGAATTTAACCAGAACTGTCCAATTATTCTTTGTTCTTACCCAATCTGAAATACCAACAATGATTTTAGCTTCTAATTTATTCTGATTCTTCTAGAAGTTTTTGCATCTCTGAGGGATAGCAAAATCTTGTTAGAGCAGACTACTCTACTTCAGTCCAATTTGTTTTAGAGTAGTCATCCTTCTATTACAAGTAATATCTGGTTGATCTGTTTACTACCAGAGGATTTTAACTAGAACTGATCAAGTTTCTATTTTTCTACAGAAAAGTCACACACACACATATATGGGTGTCCCTTTTAAAAGAGCCTATTTTTACATTTTTTTGAAAATTGAGTTTTCATTAGATTCATATAAATTTTGATATGATTGACATTTTTAAATTATAAATGAAAGTTGATTTGCATAATAAAAAATAGAGATAATGTAAAAGAAATATTATATAAAGTTGTCCAAGGCCAAGCACATCACGAGATTACCTGATAGACATCTGTTACAGTTAACCAATTAAAATCGTGAAATTTGATTAATCCCGGATCAGTCCAAAAATCAAAACAAACGGTTAAACTCAATTATCTCAAAATAAAATATATGTAAAAATGGGCCCTTTTAAAAGGGAACACCCCATATGTAGCTAAGCTGCCCAAACATTGTCCTAGCATCCTGACTCAAGCTATCTATCCTATGCCCTTATATAGTTAATTCTGTATTCTGTAGGACTTGAACCAGCGTTCTTGTATCTAAGTCAGCTAATGTTCTGGGAGTGCAATCACTATACTATCGACCCACAGGACTGATGCATGCATTTTAATATTAATATAATAGTTGTATTTTCAACTAAGAAAAGTATTATATAGCACAACATCTTGGTTATCTACAAATTTTTCTTTAATATCAAATTTTCTATTATCAGTTATCATTTTTTTTATAGTGCTGGAAGCCTATACTAGACAATAAAATAGGGTAACTTTAAAATGCATCATCTTTTTATAGAAACAATATTTTTAAAAGATATTTGGCAAACTTGTAGAGCGAACAAAGTTACCAGTCAGATTTTTAAAATGTTGCCTTTATAAAAAGTTATAGTACTTTAAAGTTTATTAAAATTGAAACACATAGTAATTACGTATAAAGCAATAGTAATCTTTAAAATGCATCAACTTTTTTTATATATTTTTTTTAAAAAAAATATTTTTCATAGTTATAGAACTAATATTCCTTTATAAAGTTACTGGTTAGTTTTTTAAAAAACCTCTTGTACAAAAAACTATAGCAATTTAAAAATTGAAACGTATTGAGTATAGGCTTCCAGCACTATAGCATAAAGAGGATATCCATCTTTATTCATTAAAGTTGAATTACAAAAGGATTTTGAATAGTTTTTGTTATATTTGCTATTAATTATACATGAAGTATATAGATTACAAAGACTAAAAGAACCATGAACCATATATCAAATACAGTATTAAAAAGATCTAGATCTGTTTGTTGATTAGGAAATTTAGCATATACTATTCAGTCAATATCTGTAGGTTTTTTTATTTTGTTATTGTTATAAAAAAAATTAGAAAATGTATAAATAGAAGGACCCATTTTTGAAATTCAATTGTATATACAAATGCAACAACTTTACTAAAAAGAATATTCTTTTTAATATCATGAAGAAGTGCATAACATTTGAGTTCAAATATATGTGCTACTAAATCAGGTCTATCTGCAGTCATTTGGTTAAAAATAACTCATTAGTTATTTCAGACCAGTTTGGATTTGCAGTAATTGTTTCAAAAATATCTGGATAACTATAAAATCAAATAATTGCCATTGAATCTTGAAATATTTCAAACATGTAGCAAGCACTTCCAATATGTGTAGAAAGAAGAATAATCTGATGACCAAGTTTATTTAGAGATAACTCTTTATTTAAATTATTACTAACAGTATCTGAAAGACCTTGATATTCATCTGCACACAATATACTTTGATTCATATAAGACTATCTTTATTCACTATCTTCATGTCCAACAGGATATTCACTAATAGCCTATACTAAAATTGATTTTGAATCTTTTGTTTTATTTTGTTAACATGTTTGATTTTTATGATAGTATCTAATAAAAGGCATTATATTTTTTTAAGAATTTGGTTATAAAAGTTTAAAAATTAAAAAAAATTTAGAAAAGGTTAATAAAATCAAATAAAGATTAATTCGTGATCCGTATACCAAACAGGGGCTATATATATACCATATATAGTAAAATTGGGAAAAATCAATTATTGTTTATCAACTTTTGTTTAGTAGAGAAGGAAGGTTAGCTTAGTAAAAAAATTCGTTATTGCTCTGACAGTACCAGATTCCAGAAATTTGATAAACAATAATTGATTTTTCTCATATATTACTATAGATTTTCACTGTTTGGTATACGGATCATGAATTAAATAATAAGAATAGAATAATAATAATAATAGTTGAATTACTTTTATACTTGACAAAATAAAGGGGTGTTTAAAAGGCTTATTTTTTTAGATTCTTTTGTTTGTATCATTGATTATTCTATTAAAGATCTATTTTATAGTACATATCAAGCAATAATTAACAAAACAGATCTACTGAATTATAAGTACTTATTTAGAAAAAAAAAAAAATTTTATATTTGATTTTTTAAAAAAAATTAAAAATAAAGTTTAGTTAAAAAGCTTAATAAATTAATTAATATAAATTAAATTAATTAATATTATTGTACAGTATTAAAATTTAGATTAATAGAAAGTCTTATTTTTAATCAAACATTCATACTATATGTTTTAAAAATAAGCTATATTCAAAAATAAGCTACTCCTAATTTTTTAAAAAATCTTAAAAAAACTATTAACAGTTGCTATACATAAAAGTCCAAATTTTACTATATAAATTTCAAAAGTATCATTAAGAGTAGGTTAATATAGATTATTTTTTAACAGTAATCATGTTGTGATAATATGAAATCAGGTAATTGACCAATCATGATTGTAAACACATAGATTCAACCAATCAGAATTGATTATTTTTGTGTAACTACAGAAAATTTGAGCCAACTACAGAAATCTTTACGACATATAGAAGCATAATTTTTTCAAATACTATATTTATTAAAATTTTAATATTATTAAAAAAGTATTTTGTACTATATATTTTAAAATTTTTGGCTAAATTAATAACAACCGTAAAAAGTTTTATTTGTAGCACATTTTTATTTTCTATATAAATCTCATTGTACCACTAAAATCATATGATAAATGATCTATGTTCACCCTACCCTTAAGTAAAGTTGTTTGAAATGATGAAATGCATCTAAGTAAAAATTTAGTATTATTTGAATAACTTTATATTGTAGTTTTTTAATTTTTCAAAAAAATTAAAAATTTAAAAATAATCTACTTTATATTTTTTGTATAACTTTTTGGTCAAAAAAGGTAGCTTATTTTAGAAACATATAGTATTCATTACAGAAGAAAAATAAAACTAATTACGCTATTAAGAAACAAAGAAAAATAAAACTAGTTACGCTATTAAGAAACAATTCTAATTTATTATTATAATTGCAAACCAAACAAAGTTCAAACCAATTTAATAAGATTAATAATTTATACAAATTATCTTATTGTGTTATCTTTTAAATCACAAATTATCTGTAAAGTACAATTATTATAAAGATGTATGAAATTATCAAGTTTAATCTAAAAATTTGGCATATAATTCATTAATAGTTTATATTATATAGAGAGGCTTTAATTATCTATTAGTTATACAACAATAAAATATTTTGAATATCTAATGCAGATCTGATTAATGTCACTATATCCTATCTATAAAATCTTACCCCATATCTTATTAAAAACATAGCAAATCTGTCACTATACTGTATCTCTAGATTTTTATTTAATCTATTTAATGCAAATCTACTATTTAATCAAAATGCTTTTCATTACTATGCCTTATCTTCAAGATCTTTATTTCCTTCACTATTACTTATTACAGTAATAGATATAATATATTAATTAGCCTTATTCTTAATAGTAAAGTTCCTATTTTCCATGCTTAGTTTATTAAAGTCTTATCAGAACATTGTATTGCTGGTTTAATTGTATATAATCTTTTTTAGGTTTACATATTTTATTTAGAGTTACTAGCTGCAATCCAAATACAAGAGGACTGATATAGTAGTAGCTTTAGAATTTGGATTACATGCTTATATTTTATATATAAAATATATTAACTAATAAAAACAAAAACTTTTACTTTTAATAATTTATAGTATGAGACAGACAGCTAAAGATATCTATATATTTTTTTTTAAAAAGCGCCAAATTTGAAATTATGTAATCAAATATGATTGGCTAATTTTTGTGTAATGAATTCTGATTAGGTAAAATATTATATATTTTTTTGAACATTACTAAAAAGTGCACTGTGCACTTTGTATCCTCTGTTTTTATATCTCAAAATTTTACTAAAATAACACCTACTGCACTTTTAACAAAAAATAATCCTCTCACAATTTTGTATTAGTTTTAACTCAAACTCTAAACCTAACCCAACTTTATATAGGGGAAGTGCAGTAAATCATGTAATTTCTTAGGGGGCTATCACATCCTATATATATATATAGTCTAAATAGCCAATGATATTGAAGTGTTTGTCAAATATATTTTTTCAAAAAATTTTATTTTCTGTCGAACGTAAAAATCAAAAGTCAATTAATAAAATGTTCTTCAATACTTATGAAAATTTGTGGTAAGTGTATTTTGATCTGCTCAATAAGGTTACTTAATCGATTTTTTTTAATTTACTTAGTAAAATTTAAACTTTACTATGTAGCAACCTTTGTCAATTGTGGGGCGAATATATTTTTTTAAAAACTTTAATATTTCTGTCAAACGTAATAATCAAAAGTCAATTAATAAAAAATTCTCCAATACTTATGAAAATTTTATGGTAAGTGTATTTTGATCTGCTGAATAAGGTTACTTAATCGATTTTTTTCGATTTACTTAGTAAAATTTAGACTTTACTATGTAGCAACGTTTGTCAATTGTGGGGCAAATATATTTTTTTAAAAAATTTTAATTTTTTCGTCGAACGTAAAAATCAAAAGTTAATTAATAAAAAATTCTACAATGCTTATAAATTTTTTTGGTAAGTGTATTTGATCTGCTGAATAAAGTTACTTAATCGATAATTTTCGATTTGTTTAGTAAAATTTAGACTTTACTATGTAGCGACTTTTGTCGATTATGAAGTAACTTATTTTCAGGTCAAAGACGTTTTTGAATTTTTTTAAATATACTAACATTTGATTGGTCAATAGTCCTATCACTAGGGGGGTCAGGACCTATGTAAACCCTAATCATGTAATTTACTGCACTTCCCTAAAATTATTAATAGTACATTAGAGAGCACTAGAGTACAAAGTAAACAAGTGTACTTTTAGATTATTTCTTTTTTTTATATATAAAATGCCAAATTTTTGATTATATATAAACTTTAAACTCTAAAAACTTTTTAATTTTATAATAAAAATAAAAATCTATTCTAACAAACTTGTAGTTTAGACTAAAGCAATAAATTTGTAAAACAGATTTTATTTGTTCTTAAGTTATAAGCATTTTTATATTTTATATATAAAAAGTAGATATCTTTAGCTGTTCCATACTGTATATACTTGTAGATAAATAAGCTATATTTGATACAAATAATATTAAAGTTACTGTTTCTGTAAACTTTTACTATAATCAATTATAAATTTGGTGTTTTTATCTTTATATTTAATAGAGCAATGTATTGTTTTTTTCTTTTTACAATGTTTATTGCAATATAATTATTAGAAATCTTTTTAGCAAATTTTTTTTGGTAAACTGGTCCCAGTTGTTACTAAAATATTATCAGATAGATAAGCATTTTTATTTTCAATAATATAAGTAACACTCCTTATTGTTTGGTTATTTTTTGCTCTTTATATTTAATAATATTATTTAAAGTATATATTGAAATTTTTCTATTTTAATAGTATTTTATAAGTTTATATATTTACTTGTATTACTATTGCTATTATTTTGTAATATTTTTGTAATTGTAGAACTGATACCAATATATGTAAGTAAACAAATATACAAATATATTTCTGTATAATAATAAAGATAATCTGTAGATATTTATTTAACTATACTTGTATTTATTGTACAGTATAAAAAAATTGGCAAGCTACCAAAAAATAAAATTTTTAGAGACATATTTTTTAGGGTTAGAGGTCACGATTAGAGATTAGTTTAAAGTTTATTTTAAACAAGTATAGATGGGTTTTAAAGGGTTAAGTAAAAATCTATATTTTATTTTATCTGATTTTATTATAATCTATTAAGGTAAATATAGATATTATAGTGCAGTATCAATTATAGCATACACATAATCCAGTGAGTAATTTTACTACCAGTAAAATTATCTAATTCTAATTACTGAATCACAAAATATTGATGCTTAAATAAAATTTTATAATTTTAAGTGCTTATATAGAGATTTTATATACAGTCAGACCTCTCTATAATCACAAGTTGGTCATGCTCTATTTTGGTAATTATATAGAGATATGACTAAAATAAATTTCTTGTTATAGTTATATTACCAAAGACCAATAAGTAACATATTTGTATATATTTGAAATACTATTAATTTAAAATTTTAGTAAATAACTTTTGATTTAGTGGTCCAATTTGGATAAAATAACCATAAGTGTTTAATTCAATAAGACAATATAAAAAGTCTAAAATTGTCCAAATTTAGTTACAAAATATTAAAATCATAAAGGATTTTTTACTTAGATGTCAATTCTTAAACATGTGAAGTGACACAAATTCTTAATGATTACAGGAACTTGTATTAGATTTTAATAATCAAGACTAATTAGATTCATCTCATTGAAACAAACATTTTGGTAGTTGTTTTATCCAAATTGGACTACTGTATAAAAAGTTATTTGTTGTTAAACCTTTAAGAATTTTTAATAAAAAAATTTTAAATAATAAATATGAATATTGGCCAATCAGAAGTTATAATCATAATAAGCTAAATTTTGTAATTATAACAAGAGTTTATTATTAATAAAAATGATAAAAAATCAAAATTATTTTGTAATGGTGATTATAGATGATTTGTGACTATAATAAGGTTTTTTACTATTTGAGCCTATTGCACAATATTTTGTACATATATAGAGGTGTGACTATATGGTATAACTATAGAGAGGTCAGATATAGTCAGGCAATTATTTTTGATGATATCTTGCCATCTACTGGGCCGATTTGGATGTTCTAACTATTTAGATGCATCTTAATGAGCTGTATAACTTTCAATTAGTAGGCATATGTCATTAACTTTTAAAAAAATATTTTTATATGTATGCACCCTACATTTATGCTATAGTAATTTTTATACATAATTTGCATTGTAGATGATCTCTAATTAACTGGTGAACTATCAATTAATAAAAATTATCTGATTTTTATAAAAAATTAGAGGTAGTTATAGCATATAATGATAATAAAATTGTCTTATTAATAAAGGTGATTTACTTAATAAAAAATTTGCTATCAATGTATCAAAGATATTTTTTTAGTCTTTTAAAATTTAATCTTTTATTGCTTGTAACTTGTGATGTAGTGATTAGAAAAAATATTGCTAGTATTATTCAACTCATCTCATTGAAACAAATCGAATAGTATTACCAAAACCATTCAATTCTAATTGCTAAATCACAAGATATTATGTGTGCACTATAATTGATAGAGATATTTGATAAACTTATATATGTATTACATTATTTCCCAAAGTTTTTCAAATTAAAAAATACATGTTAGTCATCAAACTTATTGTAAATCTCAAAACTTGAAATAGCAACTAGTAAGTATTAAAAAAATAATTTTTCAAATTTATAATAAAAATAAAAAAAATAAACTATAAATTTTTTTTATTTGGCAGACTCTACTTTAGTAATTTGTTCTATTTGTAATAAAGAATTCAAATCTAAAAGAGGGCTTTTTATTACAATATAATAATTAAAAAATATAACACACATTAATCTAGTATCGATAAATTACTAAAAAGAATTATAACTAATTTAAAAACATAATTGTATCTCTTATTTATTGTAATTTAAAAAACAAACATTGCCTATTCCTTGTTCAAAAAGTCTTTATTATACAATATTTTCAGGATATATTTATCATTATTCAAAGCATACAGGAGCTTATAAATAAATTTTATGGAACATCAGTATATCAAGCTTTTGCAAAGATTTTGAATCCGAAAAATAAGGCTATAAAGTTTATTCTCAAAATTAGCAAACATATGTTGCATATCAAGTCCAATTTCATGTAAAAATAAAGATGATTTAGATCCACTTTTATTATTTAATACAAATCTACCATTAAATAAGTCTAGAAAATTTCAATTCTTTATAGAGAGGCTTTTGTTAAATAGAAAAAAAGAAAGTCTGTAAAAAAAGATAAAAATACGTGTTTTACAGGTTTTATATATATTGGTTTTTTAGTTCACAAGCACAAGTATTTTCTTAATATATAAATAAAAATTAAGGGTTTGTTTTATTAAAAACCTCAAATTTACCAAATTCTATCCTTGATTAAATTATTCATGCAAATTCTGTAATTGGATACTATTACAATTATGATAATGAAATAACACACAACTAACCTACATAAATGTTGTTTCAAACAATCAAAATCTTAAGAAATAGCATAAATAGAGTGCTATAAAGCATCTAAATTCATAGATCTGTGCTCAATTTTTAATTAGTGAAAATAAATTATTCAATCAAGTGAGTTTATTATCATAATAAAATAAAGATAGTCTAAGACAATCTTTTTTATTTTAGTGTTGCTTGTAAGATAATAATTACTAATTAATTGTGGTACTTGTGCATAATCTCTATAACTAGTCAATCATATTGGAAGAGATGTTCTCAAGCAGCATGCTCAATGTGATGATCTAGTGACCACTATAGTATTATTAATTAGACCACTTTAAGAGATGTTGAAGACCAATAACATGGATGATAATATAATTGAATTATGCTCATGTAACTTCTTAAATGTGATTAATTTATAATCATGTTGGTGCTCAAGTATTATAATTAATTAAAATATTAATTTCAATTGATGCTTGAGCAAACATCTTTATCATTATTACTATTTAGAAATTGTTGTATTTATTTATATTTATTTTGTGATCACCAGTATTACATGATAGTATTAAAAACTATTGATTGATGATTTACATTATTAAATGATAACTCATAATTATTACATATAAATTATAATTTGTTACTCAATCACTTGGTACAGTAAAGGGAAATAACTATGAAAAATACTATATAGGATTCTGCCTCGCTGCTTATGTAGTTCCAGTCAGTTCTTAGCATCACTTGTTCACCCAGGCTATTATATCAAGCAATTTTGTTATATCAATAATTGCTTCTTCATATCTTGCTATGATGAAATTAACTTTTACTCGAAATTTAAGAGCAGAATCTTGTTTTATTTTCAGAAAATTTTCTAAATCTTCAAGTGTATGTATATTCGATTACACCTATAACCCAACTAATCTTATCTAGTAGTGGGTGAGTGGGCATTATCGACAAGGCTAAACTTGTATCGAGCCTGCAGCAAAGACAAAAGAAGAAGAACAAACTTCTAATTCTCTCTTCTTAAATAGCATTTTCCACAACCTCATAATTTTGTTACTCAGACAATACTCGTGCCAAAATATAACATACTTACAAATCACCCCTTAATCAGTTACCTTCTTTATCGAACAATAATTTCTTCAAACCCATCCTTTAATTCTCTTTTTTACCTATGCAAGCCCCTATTGTGTGACAATTTATTGATAATTTAGATAATTACACCCAAGAATACGATATGAAGGAGGTACAGGATTTTTACTTGTATTCTATTTTGCTATTTTGCATGACCATAAATATGAAGCTATTACTAAACTGAGCAGACTATGTAGCTGATGCTTTTTCTTTATTTTTCTTGATTCTAAAGATTCTTAAAAATAATTTTTAATATTCTATAATTCAATTGTGTCAATAACAATTATATTTTTCAAGAGCACTACCCAAAAGCGATTAAATTAATACAAATAAAATAAAATAATATTAATAAATTTGAATAATTTACTTTAAATTTGTTAACAAATTGATGATGTTATACTTACTACAATAAGTAAAAATGATGTTTCTAACCTTATATTTTTTATTCTATTAATTTTATATGAAAACAATTTTTTATTAATAAGATATTATGCTCTTAAAAAGCACTTAAATTTATAGCAGATGTGGGCAGTTGCGGACGTATACTTTGTAAAATTAAAAAATTCAAATCAAAATGTTGCATTAGAATTTCCAGAACTAATGAGGATGTTCGTAAAGCTATATTGAGAGAAGTAATGTATATGTGATGTAAATAACCAATATAATTTATTACATTGCATTAACATTATAAAACCATCCAGATTGAACCAGGGATGGTAAATGACCTGGCATTTGCCTATTTTGCAAATGACCTGAAATGACCTCATAATGACTGGTCATTACGGTCATTTAAATTCCGGGTCATTTGAAAATGACTCGTGACCAAATGACTCAGGTCATTTGGGTCATTTAGTAAACGACCCGATCGGTGGGTCATTTAAGGTTTGTGCATGATTGGATGCTATGCCTAGAGACCCACCCGGGTCAGATAATAGTGGTCCGAGCGGATCAGATATTGACCAAAGTCATGACCCGGGTCAACAGGTCATATAGGAGCTTATAAAATTTTAATAATATTTCTCGATGCTATGCATTTAAATAAGCTATTCGGGGTATGAATATTATTATTTAATTTTATATAATTTATGTTTAAATATTTATTTATGAGTATTTACTGTTTAATTTCATTTAGTCACAACTACGAAAAACATGAATATTGATTACCCTTTATTCGCATTAGCTGTGAGTACAAAGAACTTTTGTTATTTAAATATGTTATTCGTGTTATAATTAAATTTGCATTAATTCATTTACTTTAAGCATTTACAACATTTCGTTCTTTTTGATTTAGTTGGATAAACGATTTTCATAATTTTTTGTGTCACGTAAGTCCTGTGATTACAATTTAGTAGTCACTTCGATTTCATATTTCATGGGACCCATTTTAATTATTCACAGTACAGTATTTCCTTTTTATCGATAAATAAATTTCATAAAATATGACGTGCATAGGGTGGTTATCACGGACGGGTTCGTATTATTTCACCGACATAACATTTCACCGACAAATACTCACCGGCAAGTTCATTTTACCGACAGTTTGTTTCACCAAAGCTCATTTCACCGACAAGATTTTTTTCAAAAAGCACACTAAATTTAGCCCTAATTCTACCTAATTCTACTCTGACCCCTAACGACAATGACCAGAATTACTTTGTCGGTGAAATGAGCTTCGATGAAATAAACTGTCGGTAAAATGAACTTGTCGGTGAATAATTGTCGGTGAAATGTTATGTCGGTGAAGTGATTGTCGATTAATTGATTGCCACCCATCACGGACCCATGGGATTCAAAAAATTACAAAGATTGTTAATCCAAAGTGCGATAACCTAAGTATTTAAAATAATCTATTCATGAATATTTACATTTAATTTCAATCGTTAATATAAAGAAATATTCATTAACCTAAACGTTTAAAATATGCTATTCATAATATTTACTATTTAATCGCGTTAATTTTGTAAATATAAAGAATCTTTATTAATTTAAGTTAGTTCACGGCTATTTAACTATTTTATTTTAGGGAAATTACATATAAGGGCCCGAAAAATGTAAATAATTACACAATGAGCCCAAAATGAAAATAATAAACATAAAGTCCCAAATTTGAAAATTTTATAACTAAAAGGCCAAAATAATTGCATTATATATATAAACGTACTAGATTATACATTTTTATACTATATTTTTTTCACTTTATGAATCTTGCTTTTAACCAAGATACAATTCGACTGGGTTAAGCACGATATTTATTAATATTGTGATGTTTATTTGGTCCTAAACTAATAAGTTTATCCTAAACCAAAATTAATTATGAAACGAGAGTGAATATTACTACGCGTTATTCAAAATACCTAGAGTCGCAAAAACTCATTTGTGTTCGTAGAGGAAATTAACTTATAGACGTCAAGAGAATAAATGCAATACTGATTAAAAAGTAACACGTTTAGCAATCAAAAAAAAAATTACATTTATATGATTATAAATGTTAAAAAATTGCAATTATTTATTTACGATAAACTTGGGCCCTTGAATGTAAAATTTGGGCCCTTATATTTGATAATTTTCATATCGTGTTCTTATATGTACTGTAATTATTTTCAATTTTGACCCTTATATGTAATTTTCCTATTTTATTTGAATCTGGTTAATTGGGCATAAAAATTATTTGCATTTAAATATATTAATACGACTAAATACCCTGGTTGAATATATATAACACACAGGTTTGATTAAAATAACTGATTAAAGAAGTTGTGACAAATAATTTATCTCTAGTTTTAATATTAAATTTTAAATGACCTAAATAGGTCATTTCACCTTTTGAAATGACCAACATCTGGTCATATTCATTTGAGTCATGAGGTCATTTGCAATTAGAGCTGTTAACGGCTCATTTGAAGCCGGCTTCAGCTGCATAATAGAGCCAAGCCGGCCCAAGCCGAGGAGCTGCAGTATTGAGCTGCATCTTAGAGTTGCAGCTTAATTTGCGGCTTGAGATATAACTTAGAGCCGCAGCTTAGCTGTGGCTCAGCTTAAGCCGCAGCTCATTAATTACTATTACGTGCCGATCGAATTTCACATGATTATACACATTACTGCAGCTGTTCTCATAAATTCTGGGACAACTGATAAAAATTTGGTTGAAATTAATTCGGCCGAAGTCGATAAGTTATTGATTCCGGGAATAATAAGATATACGCAATTTAATAAGATCAGGTAACTAAGATATATTACAATACAGCAATAAGACTAAAATATCGACATGTAAGTCGTAAACTTTTAATTCCTATTCTTTGGCACGATCCATTTTCGCTCAAACGAAGCCTTTATTCATTTCTAGTTATTTTTCTACGAAATTTCATTTTTAAAAATTGTGTTAAATTTCGATTCCTATTCTTTGGCAAAATCCATTTTCGTTCAAACGAAGCCTTTATTCATTTCTAATTATTTTTTGACGAAATTTTAGTTTTAAAAAATTTCAATTCCTTTGGCAAGATCCATCTTCATTCAAACGACATTTTTAATTATTTTTCGACAAAATTTTGTTTTAAAAAATTATGTAAAATTTCAATTCCTATCCTTTGACAAGATAATTTTCATTCAAACGAAGTCTTTATTCATTTTTAATTATTTTTCGACGAAATTTTGTTTTTAAAAAATTGTGTAAAATTTCAATTTCAATTCTTTGACAAGATCCATGTTCGTTCAAACGAAGCCTTTATTTATTTCTATTTATTCTTCGAAGAAATTTTGTTTTTAAAAAATTGTGTAAAATTTCAATTCCTATTCTTTGACAAGATCCGTTCGTTCAAACGAAGCCTTTATTTATTTCTATTATTCTTAAACGAAAATTAGTTTTTAAAAAATTGTATATATTCATTCCTAATTATTTTTCGTTTCTTGTCGAAGAAGAACAATTCGGTTTTAAAAATTTAAACTAAATTTCGATCCTATCCTTCGGCGAGCCATTTTCGTTCAAATGAAGACATTTATTCATTTCTAATTATTTTTCGTTTCTTGTCGAAGACGAAAAATTCGTTTTTAAAAACTAAACTAAATTTCGATTCTTATTCTTTTGCAAGATCAATTTTTGAGCATTTCAATAACTTAATGAATTCTGCCAAATTAATTCGGCCAAATTTTATCAGTTGTCCCAGAATTTACGAGAACAGCTTAATACTGACGTAGATCAATAACTACTGGAGCCATGGTTTGAGCCATGGCTTGAGCCATAGCTTGAGCCATGGCTTAAGCCGTGACTTCAATAGCCATGGCTCAAGCCGGAGCCACGGCTTTTAAAAGCCAAGCCAAGCCGTTCAAGCCATTAACAGCTCTATTTGCAATCCCTGGATTGAACTGCATAGAAGGATAGGAGAGAATATGCATGTAATTATATAATTTTATGGAATCTCCAAAATAAAGGTTAAATTAATTTATAAAACCGATACTTGAATCAAATTCTTTTCCTAATATAATATTCAATTTTGATAATGAACAATAAACCAGTCATACCATTTAGTCGAGAACTAGTTTTAGCATTTGCAAGTGATGGCACGTTAAGAAGTTATTTACGAGAAAATAAACATCTTTACTGTCCAATAAACTCAGCTTTGCTCAGAGCTTGCTGAAGCAATTAAACATATGCACTCTGCGGACGTCGTTCATCAAATCTTATAACTATAAAATTGATATTAATGGATCCGTATTATTTCGCCGACAATCACTTCAGCGACAGCTCATTTAACCGACATCACGCAAGGTGAAATTTAGTAACAATATACTACCTTTAAATAGTAAATACGTAGCTGCGCAATGCAGTTGCACGAAACCAGGAACGGTATTAGTACTGTGCATTATGGTGCTAGATAATATAGAGGACCTTTTAAAGCGTTTTCTTTAAAATGCATATCAGAATCTGATAAATATGCAAATATTGTAATTATCTGGATATATTAGTACTTTATGTGGTTAGTTTTGATTCATAATCATATGCAAGATACATATGTTTGGCATCAATTTATAATATTAATTGATACACATCATTCAAAATTTGAAAATAGCGTATATCATTTTGTGATCTGTCGCATCCCGTGCTCTAGTATGAGAAAAAAAGAACTCTAAATATACTCTCTATATGCATATTCAAATTCTGATCAAAACATAGCATAAACATATATACTTGCCGGTCAAACCCGGACAAAACCCAAACCCCTAAAAAGTAATTGCTATTTATAAAAATCAAACAAATAATTCTAAAAGTTTATAAGTATATCATCTACAGCTATAAGAATATACTTGATTTATTTAAACAAAGATTACTAATAAAATTTTTGGGCTATGAGTTTGGCCAGACCCTTTGGGTTTGTCCACTTTATGTAAACTTAAAAGTGGACAAACCCAAGGGGTCTGGCCAAACTCATAGCTCAAAAATTTTATTAGTAATCTTTGTTTAAATAAATCAAGTATATTCTTATAGCTGTAGATGATATACTTTGGATTTAATTTTTTATAAATAGCAATTACTTTTTAGGGGTTTTGGATTTGTCAAGGTTTGGCCGGCAAGTATATATACATAACTTCCGCAAATGCCACAAATGCGATGCGCTTTTATTGTTGTTCTCTAAGTATATTAAAGTTCAGTCCTCATAGACGTATTTAGAGAGATCTCTGAACCATTGAGAAATCTAAATAATTAAGAATAAATTAAATGATAGATAATAATATATTTAAATTGAAATATATATATATATTGAATGAAATATGTAGCTTGTCCTGAATATTTCAATTGATAAGTCCTATAGATTAACTACTTTCTCAAAGTAACTCTCCTCAATGTAATCTGCTAGTGATAGCGATTTATTATTGCGATTAATTGAGTGGACTATTTTGATTATTATGATTTTCTAAAAAATCATTGTGCAATCTTAAGTTTTAGCTAATTAGAGCAACTCCATAAAATAAAAAATAGGTTTCCATCTGTCTTACTCAGTATATACAGTATAATGAGTTATCATAAAAAATTATGTTACAGACTTACTCGCCATTCCTGTGATACACAGTATGTGGTTAAGGATGGGTTAGAATTATTGAAATTTTTACTGAGTTACTGTAAAATTCTGTTACAGAACTAGTTCATTATTCTGGTGATACATAATATGTGACCAAAGATTGGGATTGCCATGATTTCTATTGTGAGGTATGTATATACAGTACTGTACTTTAAAAAATTCGGGTACTATTATTGCTTGTGATTATACTTACACTTGTACCGTTGTAAACATATGCGTGAAAATATCGAATCGTTATATCATACACTGCATGTGCAAACGCAATCCATATACAGCATGACGTAATTGAATGAATAAAAAAAGTAAAAACCTGCTTTTCGTATCATCGTCATCATAGAAAAGGGTTATTCGTCACCTGCAAATTTTTTTATCCCCAATTCTTTTTTGTTATATCTAATCAGATACTAAAAATTATACACTCCACTTGATATGTAATAAACCACATAACTTATAATGACAGAAGCTGATTTGCGTATAGGGCTGGCTTTACAGAAATCAACTTAGTTACATATAAATTATATTGCAACTTACGAAATTGAAAATTAATAGCGTACTGGGACACGACTATTGCATAAAAATTTTGGCAGTATTATTAGATATACATCATGATGTTCGAAACTATAATTTCATATTTATTTATGTACCTACATGATCAAATGATCAAAATTAAATATAATTTTGATTTCAGAAACTTAAACTTACGCAAATTACGGTAATTTGCCAACCCTATTTGCGTATGCCACTTCCGACTTAAATGCTACATTGGTTAAAATTAGCACACGATCGTTTATTGCCATGACCGATACTATTACTATAGATGCAGTCATATTTACGTCACTAGTTTTATATGGACCAAAAAATAATCTTGCTAATAATAGCTGCTTTATGTATTGTGTTAATAAAGCAATTAGTTTGCAAGTTAAAGAATATTATTAGCTTAGCTGCGTCTCAATTGGCTTTATTTTATAAACCGATTTTTTATATAGGACGTAACCGAATAATGTCATAAGTCCGCATAGTATAGAAGTCAAAAGATTCGAGCATCCCATAAAACCTTTTTTAGAATTGTTCAAGGTGATACAAAAAGGCACATGGAAATTTTGTCCATTCAGATTAGTTACCGTACTCTACGTACTTCATACTCCGTTCCTGGTATGCTTAACCCTAACTCTATGTGATATCAGCTAAATGAACTTTCGGTAAAATGACTGTCGTTGAGTTAATCGAAACCGTATTAATAATAGCATTAACATTTAGATTGTATGCTTACTGTTTTATTATGTGCAGCATATACTAGTCCATGAGAAGAATATAAATATCTCAAACCTTGGGTTTTCTAGATGTTTGCTGATACACATAAATCTATACAGACCTGGAAGGAGGGTTGGCAATGGAGCCAATGGGCTCAATGGTTGTGCAAATAGAGCTCAAAAAAGCTAGCATTCATTGGCTCCATTCAGAGCTCCATTGGTTCCATTCGCAGCTCCATTGGGCTCCATTGAGCTTCATTGCCAACCCTGCCTGGAGGATATATACCGTATATGAATTTTCGATGTCTTAAAGAATCTGAAAAAAAAAACCATAAAAAATAGATAAGGATTATGACATAAACAGGTTGGGCGTACTTTTGTGGGGGAATATCTAGTAGACGTACTCCATTTGATGATAAGGGAAGAGATACAGTATTGCGTATATTCTTATTGAACAGCGAAAATGAAACACCCGTTGAAAGAACTCCGGTAAAATACTCCAATTTATAATCTGGTTTGTTTTATACATTCATGGTTATTGTCTTTTTGACACTTCATATGTTAATTATAATTCTCACAGAATACTATGGAACAAAGCGTTCTAATATTGTTACAATTGTTAAAAGACTAAGGCAGCCGCTCATTTCCTCAACAGCCATTATCCCTATAGGACATTTGCGTGATCTTAAAATGAGTTAGCAATTGATTATTTAAGAGTATACTGTATAAATGACCATCGGCGAAACGACACGTAAACATAATATTCTAAAAAACTGTTAGGAGAAATAACAATTATTGTAATATTTTGCTATGTTATTTCAAAGTGCATTAAAAATAACATTTTAATTCAATTTCAGTCATAAGTATAAAGCCATTGATTTAATAATATCACACTTTATTAATCAACTATACTAAATTTATATGCAAAAATAACAAGGAAGTGTATGAAATTTTTATAATGTTTAATTGCGAATTATGTAAATTTTATACGCTGGCTGTTTTTCTTAACCATTTTCCATCACTACTAAAAGCACATTAGCATATTCAAATAATATTGTTCCGATTAAAAATGCAGGAGAATATAACTTTACCAATTTCTCTAATTTAATATCAAGAATCTTTACATACTATTAAAAAATGTATTAGATAAAATAAAAGATTTTACTGAACAAGCAACACAATTAAAGAGTCTTGAAGATGTATGAATGTTCAGAATACAGAAAATACTTACAAGGATTTGATGGAGGGGTAAGAATAGTTTGAAATTTAGCATAGCCATTGCTTTTTATTAACAGGAAAGAATTGATAATTAAAGTTTAAAAGCAATATTGCAGAAACAAAAAAAGGTATATAAAACTTATTTATAATATTAATTTAACTTTTGAAATATAGCTTATGGAAGATTTTGCCAATTATGATAAAGAGCAATCGAATCTTGTTTGTCAAGAGATTGAATATGTCAAAAACAAAATTGAAAACGCTTTTGACGATTCTATTGATGCACTAATAATTGAATTAAGTTTATTAAGTGATCCGCTATTCAGTATTCTTAATAATCTTCGTGGAAATCGAAGCATATCTTTAAATTGATTTATAAAGAAGCCATTGAAGTGTTTGTAAACCAATTAAACTAAAAATTAAGAACGATAGTGAAAAGAGATTAAATGCTAAATTAGCAATTCAAATAAAATTATCTGATTGTCTGAAAAAGGAAATTTAAAAGAATTATATGAAAGTGATGAAAAAACTTACTTGGACATTAAAAGCTCAAATAGCTTTAGGTATTTGTAAAGAATAACTTATTTAAATTCAGTTGGTGTCTTTTATCATGAATTAGATGC
The DNA here is from genome assembly GCA_003550325.1 of Gigaspora rosea. Taxonomy (NCBI): domain Eukaryota; kingdom Fungi; phylum Glomeromycota; class Glomeromycetes; order Diversisporales; family Gigasporaceae; genus Gigaspora; species Gigaspora rosea. The sequence continues at coordinate 330,886 of QKWP01000156.1, read as the reverse complement.
CGAAATGTAATGGTAAGTATTTAAATTTATTTAAAGTTTGTCATTATTCGTTAACTAATTAATTTAAAAAAAATATATTACAGCGGATTCAAGATTATTGACAAGATTTTAGATATAATCCATTTGTTAGCTCCTAAGAAAATGTTCGAGCAATTAAGAAAAGAGAAAATCAAACCGTAAACACATATATGAGATTTTTAGGTAATTAGATATTTTTAAATTTCATAAAGTTAATTTTTAATAAAATTAATTATTATTTTGGAATTCAATTTTGGGATGCTCATTTGGGAGCTAGATTGAGAAAATATTCCTTGTGAGCGCATGGATTTAAATGAAATAATAAAACGCGTCATAGATGGAAAAGAGAAAGTTTTGATTGCTTTAATAATTCAGAACTCGATCCAAATAACTGAATAAGGCCATTCAAGATAAACTTTAATATTAAACTAATGCTAAATTATTCTGTTATTGTCGATACTGATGCTGAAATTTGAACACTCTAAATTTGTTGGAGATGGAGCATTTCTTATTCAGGGTTATTAAATTTTAGAGTTAATGCTGCTAATAAGAATTTTATTTCATGAAATTTATATATGTTTAAATAGAAATTCCAACTTTCAACTTCTAATACCAAATAAAAATTATTATCTATTATAGTATTAATAAATTTTTCCAAAATTTAGCGAGTAAAACTTATCAACTTTATAATAAATACTATAAAATAATAACATTTATATTAGAAAGATTAGAAAACATTTCATAGAAAAAAAAATCAGAATTTTTAAATATCTCAAAATTTATTAAGAAAACCAACATAAAACATTTAAATAAAGTTTTTGCACTTAACTTTAAAAAAGTATCGTTCTAATACTAATTTAATACAAAATTATATTTGTACTACATAATTGCGTAATTTTTAATGGCTAGTTTGCATGTACTCACATACAAAATCTGCGTACCGTAACTACATTAAGGAAGTATTCGTTGTTTCTTTTATATATAACCAATACTGTTACGAATCTTAACACAGTTACATTATCTTATTGTTTTAAGAATTTTGTACAATATTCGTACATCTTTTTTGGATTTTGAACTTTTTTTTTTTATAAAAAAAAAAAGTGTGGTATATACATACTTTTCATTGCGTATTTATAACAATTTTAACTTTACTTTTTTTACTCTTTACTTTAAAATTACAATGTCAAACGAAAAAGTTTTTCAATGTACTTTTGAAAATTCATTTTCAAATGATATTTCAAAAGTTTTCTTAAATAAGGTTGATGAAATATATAATTTATATAATGAAGAACTTTTGAAAGGAAATTATGACCCCGAAATTTTTAATTCATTGAATCAATATTTGATAAAAAATCAATTTAAACCTAAAGACCTAATCAATTTTTGCTTAAATAATCAATCCAGTTCTATATGTCTTGGTATTTTAGTAATTTGTTATCGTTATGGAAAATGGGTTGAAAAAGATGAAAATAAGGCTTTTTTTTATTGTCAAAAGTCCGTTGAAATGGGAAATTCTTATTTAATGAATGATCTTGGTGAATTTTATGAAGATGGTGTTGGTGTTGAAAAAGATGAAATTAAAGCTTTTTCTTACTATCAAATCTCTGCTAATATGAATAATTCTTATGGAATAAACAGACTTGGTTATTGTTACGAAGAAGGTGTAGGTGTTGAAAAGGATAAAGATAAAGCGCTTGCTTATTATAGAAAATCTGCTGAAATGGGTCATGCTAATGGAATTTGTAGTCTTGGATATTGTTATCGAAATGGAATTGGAGTTGAAAAAGATGAACTCATGGCTTTTAATTTTTATCAAAAATCTGCAAGTATGGGTCATGTTCATGGAATTTTTATGGTTGGTTATTGTTATCAATGCGAAATTGGTGTTGTAAAAGATGAATATAAAGCTTTTATTCATTATCAAAAATCCGCTGATATGGGTGATACTCATGGAATGAATAAAGTTGGTTATTGTTACCAAAATGGAATTGGTGTTAAGAAGGATGAATATAAAGCATTTACTTATTATCAAAAATCTTCTGAAATGGGAAACGCTTGTGGAACTTATAATGTTGGTTATTGTTATAATGAGGGAATCGGTGTTGATAAAGATGAACGTATGACATTCATTTATTATCAAAAATCTGCTGATATGGGTCATGTTAGTGGAATATATAATGTTGGTTATTGTTACCGAAACGGAATTGGTGTTGAAAAGGATAATTATAAAGGATTTATCCATTACCAAAAATCTGCCGATTTGGGTGACACTAATGGAATAAATAGTGTTGGTTTTTGTTATGAATATGGAATTGGTGTGGAAAAGAATGAACAAATGGCATTCAATTATTATCAAAAATCTGCCGATTTAGGAAGCCCAGTTGGAATGAATAATCTTGGCGATTGTTATGAAAAAGGAATTGGTGTCGAAAAGGATAATCATAAGGGATTCGTGTGTTATCAAAAATCTGCTAATATGGGAGATGCTGATGGTATAAATAGTGTTGGTTATTGCTATAGAAATGGAATCGGTGTTGAAAAGGATGAACATAAAGCTTTTATTTATTACAAAAAATCCGCCAATATGGGAAATTCTGCGGGAATTAATAATCTTGCATTTTGCTATCAGAATGGAATTGGAGTAAGAAAGGATGAATATATGGCTTATACTTATTATAAAAAGTCTGCTGAAATGACTTTATAAAAATACTAATCAATTTATTTATGGATGTTTTTTTTATTATGGAAGCATTTTCTTTACAAGTCTACAAGTCCTGCTATATATTTTGAAAATTTTCTAGTTTTTTTTTAAAAAATTTTGTTAAATTATTATCCTTCCAATAACAACTTATTTTTTATTTTTTGAATTATTATATGTTTTGTATTTTAAAAATCTACCGATTTTTCATAGTGTAAAAATATCTTATCCAGCTATTCAATATGATAAATTCTTTTCTTATATCATATTAATTTTCGAAAAATATATTCATAACAATTATTACATACATGCAACAACTCTGTATACTAAGTAGTTGCTACAGTCAAAGTGCGTACCATTTTGCGACTATTACAGTATATTCGTCCTTATTTTAAAGCAATTAGACCTTGTTTGTACTAAAATGTTTTATAAACTTTTCCGAAAGCTTTATAATAAATGTAGACGATGTTTTAATAAATTTTGTACTTAATTCATTAGCTGATATATAAAGATTTAGAAATAGTATTATTTTAGAGAAAAGGCCAAAAATTCATACAGTATATAAGAGTTTATGTGATATTAAATTTAAAAAAAAAGCACTGATTTAAATTAAAAGTAATAAATTAGTCTTATACTTTAAATATAAAATTACTTTAAAAATATATACTTGTATCAAAAGTTGATTAGCTTACTTTCTGAGATCATAAAATATATTCAATCTGACTAGTCCAGTATTGTAACCAGGCCCCTCTTCAAGGAACAAAAGATCTGGATTTCAACTTTGACCTTTTTTATAATACACTGATCCTTTTTACGAAGATTTCTTTTAGAGGCCTTTGATAAGATAGCAGGTGTATTTTATAATAACATAGTGACGATAAAAGTAAGCAATTTTATAAAAAATTTTTTAAATATTTTCAAGAAAAACAAGCAAATTCAGAATAGAACTTTGTAGTGAAGATAACTCTTTTATTAGTGTGAGCTAGTACATTTGTGCTATAAATTATAACTTATTCTTTATTAGTTTAGTACATAATAATTTTGACATAACATTAAAAACTTGAAAACTGCATATACAGCATTATAATAATTCAACTCTACAATCACATATTTTCTTATATAATAAGGTTTACATAGCACATATTATTATATATAGCACTTCATTAATTAGACACATATTTGTCACTGTTTTGTCAGCGTAACTGTAAATAAACATATAGGGGCTTTGCAGTAGAAAGGTCTAATTGCTATATATATTATATATAGCATTTAGGACTTTTCTACTACAAAGCCCCTGTTCAGAGAATTTGATACAATTGACCAATACAACCCTCAGGTTCGTAACACTAATTATATTAATATATATCAAATATAGAAATTTTTAATCTAGTACATATATTATAGGTGCTAGATCATGCTCAGAATATAGATAAACATGTGATATATATGCCAAAAATTTTTTAATAAGAAAAAGCTTATATACATATAGCTAAATTTAAACAACAATAAGAAAATTTCGGACCAGTGTTCAAGGTCGCATTTGAAAAAGTGTTGCATTTAGGGAGTTGCATCTAGAGAGGGCTGACTGTATAATACTGTCATTAGAGCTTAGATCAAGATAAACTTTCTCATTTAATAAATTTTGTTTTTTAAATGTTAGCTATTAATTTTTTAGAGGAATTATTAAGATTTACACTTAAATATTTTAACTGTAATATTAAAATTTATTGATATAATATTTTATTTTTATGGTATTAAAAATATCATAATTTAAAATCAAATAAGAGAGATGTCAAATCAGGTGTTTTTTGGAGGAAAAGGGTAAAAAAGTTGAAAGCATATATAAAGAACTAACCAAATATATATTAAAAGAGGGGAAGAGGGTAGACTTCTAATAAAAATAATGAACATCATGTTTCTAATGCTAATTTGTCTATAAAACTTATCTAAAATTAAATATAAAAGGATTTATATGTAGAAATTAGCAATTAACAACAATGTGTTTACATGATATAAATGTAATATTTCTTTTACTTCTTTTTTAATATTATTATCCAAATCTATATATGAACCTATATAATTCAAAATTCTTTTTTTATATATAAAGTTTGACTAATGCTTAAGCCTTTTTTTACTATCAAGGCAATAAATTAGCAAATATTTTAGGGGTGCATAGCAATTATTGAGAAAAGCATCAATATATGAATTTAAATTACTTTAAGTCAAGATTCTGCAAAATCAGTAGCAATGGTTTTGCAAACTATATATCAAATTAATAGTTTTGAGGCACAAATACAATGAAAAATCTTTATTAAATTATTATAATATTATGTATAGCTTTTGATTTACATAGTGTTACATAAATCTAAGAATTGCCCAGATTCCCAATAATCTGGATAAGTTACAAGACTCAAATCATATAGCCAGTTAATCATAATATTGTGTAAAGCTCTGATTCAAATAAATTTAATTAGTTGTAGGTGAGTGGTCTTGAATTCTGTAATCTTTATCTTAGTTATACTAATTATGTAAAAATCATTATTTTAGCAGAACTCTAGCCAGGTTTGTAATTTAAGAGACTTGTTAATACCTTGAACGTTGTGTATTGTAATCTGTATTTCTGTTAATAAATTTACTTAGTGATTTGTTTGTTTTGGTACGATGTTTGGTATGAGGAGTATGGTTGGGGATTTTGTTGCAATAAGTTTGCTATTATAGTCTCCCCAAGTGAACTTGACTGTGGGTTAAAAATTTTTCAAGATGGTATTGGAAGTGGCAGAAGGTTAATAATATAATTTGGGATTTCATTAAAACTGAAGTGTTCTTTTAGGAGTTTTAGAGTTTGTGTGATTTTAGCATGCATTGTAACAGGTATTTCTAGCTCTTGGATATATAATATGCCCTTGTGTCCTGTGAATAGGACCTGTTTGATCTCTTCTGCTATGTTTGGTAGTATGAGTTTATTGTTGTCAGTATTAGCTATGTTTTGAGTTTGATGCCTGGATAGTATATTTATCCAACTATCTGAAATTTTAGTAAAGTAGTAATATTGCTGAAAGAGTCTTGCAGTATCAGTTAGCTATCCAGAGGTCGAGATTGGAATAGTTTAATGATACTCAGTTATTTATTGTGGGTTAGTTGGCAGTGTAGATTTATCTGTAGGATTTGCAGTCATAATTTTTTTATTTTTTAGCAGATTTCACTATTGCTTGATATGTATAGATAGATATATTCTAAGTACAATACAAATTTTAACTATTACTAAATTTCAAGTCTGACATCATTTGGTTACTTCTCATTGCACCTAAATATAATCTACTATACTAACTTATAGATAAGTAAGAAATGAGCTAAACCAAAAAGGGTTTCACTCTTTTGGATCCAATTTTGTAATATTAGACCATAACTCGATTTTTTTTTCCTTCATCAAATTGTAAATTTTCTGTATATTTTTCTTGCTTTACATTTCTGTAAGCTTGGGGACTTACTTCTTATTTCTTTATTTGACTTTGAGGTTTTAGATTTTTCTTTTGTTCTTTATTTATTTTCTTTGTAATGCCTTTGCTTTGTTTCTATGTGATTATATTTTCACTATGGGCTTCCTATATAAAGTCGTAAAGACTATTCCAAACTATGTGTATTAGTGTTTTAATAACTTGAGCTACCTTTTAACTATATCTAATTTATCTAATTTGTTAAGAATACTATTACTGATGTCCTGAGTAATGAGACCTTTGATAATGTTCATGCATGTTTGTCTTTTATCTTCAATCGAGGAACCAAAGACTATATTTTTCAAAGCCTTTTTGTTAATAGCTCACTGTTTGTAGTTATAATATTGGCTAGTAGAGGCAGAGTGAAGTAGTAAATAGTATATCCTCTATTGGAAATATGAATTAGGTTGCTATTTTAATTTTTCGGGTTCACTGGGCAGTCTAGGTTTTGTTTAATATAATCATTCAGTTGATATTTGAAGCTATGCAGCTTTTTGAGTTCTTCAATCACTATTTTTAAACTGTTTTCTTTTAATAGGTCTATAGGAAAAGGTTCTTTATTGAGTGGTCTAGTTCCTAGTAGGTGTTAGATAGTAGTAGCAATCTCAGTTCTTTGGGTAGGAGGTCAAAGTATGCTATTCGAAGCTTTTTTTCTAGTTTATAGTATTTTTTTTTAAGTTTTGCACAGTACTGTGGAAGGTTCCTTAGTTGTTTCTAGTCTTTTAAAGAGAACAAATGCTTTACTGACTCAATGATCTTGGGGTTCTCTGAAAGTAAGTGCATTTTGTAAAGTAGCTTTCTAGAAGCCTTTTGAAGCTATATAGTTGCATAATACTAGCATAATTGGTCTGGTATTTCCTTTATTTGTGATTGGAAGCTCGAAAGGCAATTGCTCTTTTGTGTCTTCAGGTATCTCTTTTGGTAATACAGGCAGGGCTGTAAATGTATTAGTAAAGCATCAGATATGGCTCTTCTTATCTTATCAAAGGATAGTTTGGATTTGTGTTGCATAAATTCCCTGCAGTATGTTTATTTTGGCAATTTTGATACTATTTGTTTTATTAAAATCTAGACTAATCAAATAATCTAATACTATTTTTTGTCTTAGCTTTAAATAGATTTGTGTCCTAGTGTGCCTATTTGTAATAGCTACTTTGTTGATTTTCTTGTATCATTACAGGCATGTTTTGAATTCTGTTTTATATTCGAGATGGTGTGCAGTTTATACTTGGTCTTTGTAAATGTGAGAAAAAAGTGGTATCTTGTTGTATAAATTTCTGTTTAACTGCTAGTGTGTGGGAACACTTTAGTGGCTGTGTATCAAATTTGTAAGCTGCCAGCTCCTCAATTCACTCTTTTGTCTCTAATGCCTTGACTAAGTAGTCCAAGTACCAAGTTTCTTTGTCAAAGTTATCCTGGGCTTGCTATGCTCTGATTTCTGTGGCATCTCATGTTCACTGTTCAATCTTGCTATATCTATCTAATTGTACTTCCTGCCATATGCTATTACTTGACTGTAAATTATTTTTGTGTTGGAGCTTTTTATTATAAGGTGTATTTGTGTATATTTCCATATTTTTTATTTCTTGTATTCTTTTATTATGCTCCTGTCAGGTACTAGGGGCTATGCATCTCAATAGTCTGGGGTATTTCTGATAGCAAAATAGTGAAATAGAGAAATAGAAAGACAAACCTCTAGTGAAAATTTTAAAAGATGAAATTACATGACTCCAAGATGATTCCAAGATAACTAGAAAAAAGAAATACTAGTGAAGATGAAAAAAGAAAACAAAAAAAAAAGCTTACAGAAATTTTAAATGACATGGCATGACTCTGGGCCTAGAAGAAAAAAAAAACAAGTAATTATTATTGTTTATATATAATTGTCAATTTCTTAAATAATTGGTCAATTATATAGGAGTCATATAATTATGGATCACTATTTTATTTTTGCCTAAATTTTAAACCAATAAAAAGTTTAAAGATTTTGTTTTAAAATTTTTACTATAAAATTTTTTTTAGATTTTTTTAAATTTATAGTCCCTGTTTATAAAAAAATTTTACTTCTAATACAAGTTTTATTTTTTATAAGTAAATTATAAAAGTTGCAATAATAAAGTTGTAATCCTTTTTATTATTGTATTAAAACCAGAGAGCTGGAGCTATATTTATAGAGTTTACAAAAATTAGTAAATAATTATAATTTTTTTGACTAAATTTTTTTAAATTTGTCTATTTTAGTATATAAATAACTTAAACTTTTTATAAAAACTACAATGATATAATTCTTATTTTTAAATAAACTTTTAATAAATATTTTAAGTTTTAAAAAAGTTTATTATAAAAACTACAATGATATAATTCTTATTTTTAAATAAACTTTTAATAAATATTTTAAGTTTTAAAAAAGTTTATTATAAGTATATTTATAGTTATTTCCTAGACAATTTGTCTAGAATTGTTTATAGTTTAAGGAAAGTAGAATATCATCTAACTCTAAAATTTTTAGTAGCACTTTTAAAAGATCTAATAATTAATTAGCCTTTGAACAAGTTCTCATTTATTTTATTATTGTAAAATTAATTTTTTAATTTTGACCATCTTTTGCGCTTCCAGATCCTTTTAAATAGAAAACTTTGCTAAAAGCTATTTAATAGTATAATGCAACTCAACTAACCTTTTTTATAATCAAAATTTAGAATTTAATAGATAATAGATTGGAATATTCTTAATAATTCATAATATAATTAAAAATTATTAATAATTATTTTGTCATTATTTATTGTTTCATTATTCTCATCTTCTGAATTACTATAATAACAGATCTTGTAAATAAATTAGGATTATTACTAGATGTATTTTTTATTTATTTCAATTTGTGCAGTAACTAATTTCTAACTTTGTTTAGATATGTCAAAAAATTTAACCAAATTTTGAATAAAAAAACTTTGTTGAAGCTTTTTTTTAAATGCATGATTGATAAATATTTGTAAAGTATGCACTGCATATAGCAATCTTTTTATATTTACCAATTACTTATAGCTGTTACTATATTACTACTATTTTCAGTAACAATACAAAAAACTTTATTTTGCAAATTAAATTCTTAGGTCTTTGAATATTAAATTTTCTAATAATATGGCCAGTATGGAATAAGGCATTTGCTCTGACAAATTAGTATTTTCAAACTGATTATTTAGCCAATGGGCTATGATTCTGATTTATGCTATTTATTTCTTGCTATCCAAAGATCTTTTTAGGAATATTGTTACAGTACTTTGTATTAAAGATTGTTAATTTGTTGCTTTGTATTTATATTTTGATAAGAATATATTTTTTTTATAAACTTATAAGAAGGCTAACAAAAAGCAGGGTCTATTTGTAACATAAATCTATGGAACCCTTCTCCATTAATAGCTTCAAATGATCAATTATCAATTACAAGCCATTCTGTGACAGTATAACAAATGCTTAGCTTTTTGGTTCCTTTGTAAGGAACAGCACTTTGTAACATATTAAGAATAGTTTGTTGGAAATCTAAAGTTTTGTATTAATTTAAGTAATTATAATAATAATAAAATTTATTGAAAATTTATTAAATTTATTTTTTGGATTATATTTGTTTTTTTGAAAATCTGTGATATTATGCTTTTTGCAGGATGTGAATTCATATTGGATATTGACCACCCAGTAAGGTATCAAAATTTTTTCCACAAATTTTTTCTTTTCCATTTTTTTTAATTTTAAGTTTACATACTGTATTTACTCCTTCTACTTAAAAATATTATAGCATTTTGCAGATGGTCTATTTGTTTTATGCTGATATTTATATCTTTAAATTTTTTTTATTAGTGGAAACCTTCAAATGAGAATTGTCTTCTAATATTTTTATTAACTTCTAGTAAATCTTCAACTTGCAAAGTTTTTTCAGACTCAATACTTGATATTGCTGTATTTATATAAAAGCCTTTGAACCAATATATCTTTTAAAAATAAAATTATTAAATAAAAATAGCATGTAAGAAATAAAGCATTTAAAAATTTTATGTTTGGATAGAGATAACCTATCAGACAATGATATCAGCATTTAAAGACCATGTTTTTTTGTTCGAGATTAGTTCTACCTAGTCTTAGTATTTGGCAACAAAATGAATATATAATTGTTTATATTTGGATAGAGATAATACTAGGCAATGATATCAGCATTTAAAAATTTTGTTATTCGGTTCAATTCACAACTTCGGATTACCGTCACTCTCGTGACATTTTTTGTACATGAATCCAGGTACACGTAAATTTTCGAAAGAAATTTTTTGAAAAATCGAACATTTTTGGGCAAATTGAAATTTTTTGATACTTGCCAAATTAGATCAAATTTTCTCAAAATTTGGCCAAATTTAATCGAAATTTTTTGACAAAATTATAAAAAATCATAAAAATAATATTATTGGGCAAAAAAAAAAAAAAATACTGTACATAAAATCACATAATCATAAAATTATTAGACGAGAAAATCAACAAAAAAAATTTTTACGTTGACTTCGAAATTTTGCATAAATCAATAGAGATTCTTGCTTTAAATAGAAATAATTTTTACGTGTCTCTGATTGAATCTAAGCGGAAACCAGTACGAGGTCCCATGAGCAAGACAAATAAATACACGAGCGAGCTATTGAGCTTAGTAATGGATTTCGGGTTTTTTGGTTTTATATTATTTAGTAATTAGAACTGTTCATAGAGCTTAACTTTGAGGGTTAATGGATACTATTTAATGATAAACAGTCGTGTGTCACGAAACTTGTTTCTCGGAGCTTTCGCAGCTATTTATATATCATAGTTACATACTATAATCTATTCCCGAAATCCTGTATATCTGCCCGATATACTATAAGTGACAAATGCAATTTATTATATTTGTCAGCTATCACACCATGCCGCAACTTTGGGATTGAATTCTGAGGCTCACAGTAACCATTAGGCCACGCAAAGTTGATTTTTCGTTTTGCATTACCCGCCGACCCATTTTTTCAATTTTTTTTTTTTAGATCCCAATTGTTCGATTTTTGACACTTATTTTTTCCTGCTATTCTCACCCGGTATCACACGATGGAGACCTTATTTCTCGATAAGACTGATGGAAAAAATATGACTGCCGACCCAATTTTTGATTCGTTATGAAAAATTAACCTTGCATAACCTTAGATGTGACCATTATTTATTAATTTACAGTAAATTAAAAAAAAATTTAAAAAAAATCCGACTGACCGACCAAGTTTTCAGACTCCATGTAATGCAAAACGAAAAATCAACTTTGCGTGGCCTTATGGATCTTTCATTAACATAGTACTAAAACTTTTCTTCAAAGATTTGAAAAGAAAGAAATGACAAATTAATAAAGCTTGAAAAAAGATAAATTAAGAAACTAATTTGATGTAACTTGTGTTTGGTCGTTTTTCCAGAGTACAAATTTGATTATCTGTGTATAAATTTTTGTTATTTGCTTTTAAATTAGGCGTGCTTTATTCTCTTCCCGGGCATTGTTCTAACATAAAATTGTAAGAGTGTCAGTGAATCATCTGGAACTGACCATGAATTAAAGGACAGTCTACGGACATAACACTCACATGACTTATCTTCCCTAAAGGTACAGCAAAGTCTACCTGACTAATAATTCGCATGATCATATTAGCTATTGTTTTTAAGAATTAATTTTATCTATAAAAAAACAAAAATGGATATCAATCCCATTTATTGTTATGTCGATAATAAAGATGATTCGGTGTCGGTAGAATGTCCCGAATTAAGTTAATATAAGTTTAGTATGTCACTGTTTGAATGGACTAATCAAATCCAATAAACCTCCAAAGTATTCGAAAGAATTTAAATAGTTTTTATATAAACATCATTTTATGCTAATTATACAATTCCTTCGTTACAATCAACATTGAGCACCTTTAATTTAATTGGAACTGAACTTGATAAATTACATTGGGATTTATAAGGCTAGTCGAACGAATGGTTCACTTATCAAGCACTGAATGATAACTTTGTAACTTAACAGTAATTTATTTTTGGTAATTTTTATATCTCTATGCATTTTATTATTCAGATAATAAAGTACACAAATATATAGTTGCCGCCAAAACCTGACTAGTTTGGAACTTTGGGATTTCTAGGGTATTAACCATTATATGGGATTCGTTAAAACCGTAGAGCTTGTCCCAAACTTACTGTATGTATTGGGATTTTGGAGAAAATTTCAGATATAACCAATTTAGGCCAATATTATAACTATTTGGACGGCAATTATAATCGAATAAGACTAGATACGTTAAAGAAAAAAAAGGATAACACTATAAAGGCTAATTCATATTTCGGACACTCAGAAAATTTCATTTCATTTAATACCTAGGTATATACAGTGTGTATAAATATAATTAATCATAATGCTTCCTAAATGTATAATGAAATATTAATTCTAATATAATTAACTTACATACTTCAACGCTTGAATGACAAATCTGTAGCTAATTTCTCAAGTCTTTGGATTTCTGCTTCAGCATTCTTTCGTATATTAATATTTTGAATTGTTCTCGTATCTTGTTTCATATTCTCAATATTCACATGAAGTTCATCAACAAAGTTAAATCGAGAACAAATTTTATTCAAATCTTTACAAAGCTTGTGAATGAGTTCGTATTTAGCAGTAGCAGCAGCTTGGAGTTTTAAAAATGCCGATTGATAATTGTTTGTATTGTATTTTTGATATTGTTGGCTGGCCATATCATATTTGCGCTTTCATATCTTAAAGAACTTTATTTAGTGTTTTAGTTTCCTAACCAACTTGACATTGGAGTGAAGTGGCTGAATAAAGTATCAAAGTTAAGGATTAAAAAGGTTTAAGAAAAAAAAAATTGTAATAGAGTTTAAAAATTACCTTTTAGGTCCACAATTACCGGTACATTTCATACATATATCGATTGACCCATACAAGCGCAATGAACGAGGTTATTAGTTCCATGTCTTGTTTGCATCTCAAGTCTACATCTTTCATGACAAATTATATTATTTTTTAGATGGTTGTCACAAACAGTACTATGATAGTTAACATTAACCATTTTATCAAGAGTAATTGTTTCCTTTAGTGGAAGTAAAAAATAATTCAGTAATTGTTACTAATAATCTATCAATCGTATTAATAGATCTTTTCCAATTATGTTAAACATCGACGCGTTCATCATTATCATTCCCGACTTCAGGTTCAGTACAGAAAAATCGATTATCCATATGAAAGGTAGCCTAATAGTATTTAAAAAAAAAGCTACTATAACAATTAGTTGGAAATTAGAAGGATCACCAAAAAAAGTTCTAACCTTTGACCTTACAATTTCTTTTGAAAAATCATTTACAGAGAAAGAAGCATTGCCTTTTGTGCACTTTGATAAAATAAGTAAAAGATTACCTAATAGTTCATCAGGAAGGTTATGGTTATGTGACAACAAGATCAATGTATTCTTGATTGATTGAGTAATTCTAGCTTCATTTCCATTTGCAATAATTACAATAGCTGATAAAGAACCGATGGAGATTGCAGTATTTATAATCTCTTGAATATTCTTGTCACCTTGATTAACGCCACTTGTATCGCTTAGTCCAGGAGTTTCAATGAAGATAAATTTACAGGCAGGATTATCAGGATGAGCGAAAGTTTAGGTATGACAATTTGTAGTTTGACTCTTGGTTACATCATCAACTTTTGATTCAACTGTCCTCCAAAATTGTCCAACCAATCACAATGCAAATAATTCTTATTAATCACATGGCTTATATCAACCAATGAGATTTGCCCACATTCTTTACGCAACGAAATTTGTTAGTTTAAAATACTCCCGCTCATTTAAGTTAAATAGCTAATCAACTTCGAACAACCCAACTAGAATCTCTATACTAATTTTTAACTGGAATTTATTTAGTCATGATAAATTTGCTACTTTAAGACTAATTTGTTCGTTTCAACCTTCCCTTCAAGTCTTAGAAAGGAATGTTAACCGAAGGTTTAACTGCAAGCGGCCTTACCTCCACACCTCTAATGATGGGGAAAATAAACAATTGAAAACCCAAGGAGATAATCGGTAATCGTTGGTGTAATAAACGATTATGGCCCGACTGGGAAGGTTAAAACTTTCGAACTTTTTTCTTTCTTTCACTTTTTTTGATGTTTGTAAATTTTGTTATAAATGAGGATATATTTTTGATTTTAATAAATCAAATTCCGATCACAATAAAAATCTCACAGTCTTGAACATTATTGATCCTTGCACTTGTAAATGATCTCTGTGCCTTGATTTGCTTTACCTTGCCAAATCGTTTACGCCTCTATTTGTTGGGTTCGTAGTGTGATTGTTTTTTTAGTTTTAGTGGTGATTACTATAGCCCGTATAGATATAGCTACCTCCCACAATGATTGTATTTTAAGCTACCTTTTATACCAGGAACGTAATACAAAGTACGAAGTGTATTGTTCAGTTCAAAGTTTTGCGTTCATCCGCAAAATCAAATAATTTACGAATGTCAGCTGATCAAATATAGCTAAGCCAGGATACCTGCAGCAATCCAGTCAAATCCGGTTATGAAGCCGTAAATCCCAACTGAGCAAGCTAATACTTCGTGAAATAACATGAGTATAATGATGATTATACTTGTAATCGCTTTCATATTTTAGCTATGATAACACCAGGAACGTAGTATGAACCACGAAGTTTATACCAGGAACGTAAGTGTATGGTTTTACTGGCATCTAAATCGAAGGCAAAATCTTAAAGCTGATTGGTGTACATTTTTTCTCATGATCATTACCTGTTTTATGTAACATAAAATTTCTAATTTTAGAGGGAGGTTAAAGGAAGTGAAATTTAGTTAGGTGGTGTATATATTTATATATCAAGAAGCGGTGGCTTATGCAGCATATAGATCATGTATTAACTTCCATAATAAATAATAATCTGTGTCATTTGTAATCTAGGATGTATGTCCAATTTGGTTCAATTTTTTTTTGGATATATGTCAAATTGAAAATGGACATATGTCCAAAAAAAATTGAACCCCAATTGGACATAGTGACATGCCATCCAATACTTCATTATTACGATCAATGGCTTGTCATTTAAAGTAAAATCGGGTTTAAATTTTAGCCAACTTTTATTAAAAAAATGATTCATAATACCAGTACGATCACATGAAATGTGAGAGGGTTCAACTTTTTTGTTGGAATAATGATTTTCATTTATTCACAATTACAATTTACCAGTACGATCACTTGAAATGTGTGAGGGATGGTTTAATTAATGTTTTTGGGCGTGGCCTATGCTGATTTTCGCCGAATCCTTTTTTAGTAGAAGTAATGGTTTTCATTTATTCGTTTTTGGAAGGAGTCAACATTTTTACATATACTGTAACATCATAAGTCGATTATGCAATATGACGCAACATGACGTTATTGATTATAAAATTTGAAAATTGTGCCATCTAAATTTATAGTTCGTCCGTTTAAATGATTTAATTGGTTACCTGCGCATTACGATACGACATTTAATAGTAGTTACTACGATCTGGAAATCTGTAACATTTTTTGATCGTCTACATGATTGGGGATATATGGCCAGTTTGTTAATACTTAATTGTTGCGTGCGAATATTCTATAATTACATTATCGTAATGATTTGTCATAGATTATTACTACATTTTTGAGACTTTCTTAAAATGAATTAATAAAAAAAATCACCAAACTAGAATTTCATATGATCGTACTTATTTTATAATGGTCTCAAGTCAGCATCAACTGCAATAATTAAAATAAAAATATATAAATTTTCAAAAACGATCTGTAGTATCATACTTAGTACGTTCCTGGTTTTAGCGCGACAGCGTCGCGCAGCTACCCTAATGGGTCGGTTCGAGTTTTGCGTTCGTCAGCAAACTCTGGAATCTGATTGGACACCCTAATAATTTACAATGTCAGCTGATCAAGTATAGCCAAGCCAGGATACCTGCAGCAATCCAGTCAAATCCGGTTGTGAAGCCAACTGAGCATATCGATATAGCAAGCTTATACGATAACATTTCTAACTGCTCAGTTACTGAATTCTTGCATAGAAACACGTTACGGCAAACAAATTCAGTACCTCTCCACCCATACAGGATCTTGCCATTTTTGGCAATATGGAAACATTCGAGTTTTGCATTCGTCTACAAAATCTGAGTATGATTGGATGCTCTAATTTTGTATGCATTACGCAAAAAGGTGCAATGATCACATCCTTAACAGGTATACAAACAAAAATCTTGATTCTGATTGTATGTAGTGCTTAAGGATTAACAATTAGGAGGTCATAAGGTGGGTTAGTGGCAGAAACGAGCAATTTAGAGCCCCATAGATCATTCACATAAAAATTTAACGATCATATGATTGATAATCTGGATGCATTTTGCTTGGAAATCACAGGACTGAGGATCGTTTTTGCTAACCTGGAAGTTATATTGAACCTTAAGGTTAATTGCACTTCCCTCTTGATGCTGGTCATCGTTGCATTGCCCGAAGGTTTCTTCGATCGGTGGTGTTCAATCAGTATTCAACGTTGTATGCATGTTCGAAAAAACTATTCGCATAACTGTTTAGCCCGATTTTCGGTCACAATTGAGAATCTTCCATGACATAATCGATACAACAGCTAGGTTTTTTTTCACTCATATGCTCGTTATCAATAATTGGATAAATTATGCACGAATATGATCTGAATCATATACAAATATTAAAAATGTAATGATTTTATATTATAGCTCAGATTTTAACCGATCAGTTAGGAACTTCTGACTGGCATCGGTTACGGTGTCACTATCGAGTTGGAAGAGCATCAGATTAGAGGGCCAGATTTAGGTCTGTGATAGTGAACAAGAGAAGGAATACATAGGGTCTGGTTTATAAATAAATGGAAAAGGTTTCAAGAGGAAACGATATAAAAATAAATGAAAGTCAACAGATACGATATAACAAGCATTCATTAAGAAAACTTTATTATAAAGGAGGAATCATTAAGATAATAGCTAATGCTATCTTTCTTAAGATACTGTACATGAAGAGCGAATATATCGGATTTATATACATGTTCGATACCGGTATACATAATTAATTAAACTACACAATTATCAGAACATGATGACTAATCCAAACAAAAAATACGCATATTTTAGCAATATTTAAAGTAATAAAACCTTGTATTACAGTATTAGGATTAGGACTATAACCTAAATAGAGACTTATATGGGGTGATTTCAATAGAAACAGCCCATTTTACATATATTTTTATTTTGAGATAATTGAGTTTAATCGTTTGTTTTGATTTTCGGACTGATCCGGGATTAATCAAATTTCACGATTTTTATTGGTTAAAGGTAAACAGGTGACTATCGGGTAATCTCGTGATATGTTGGCTCTACGCAGCCTCGTGTAATTTTTCTTTTACATTATCTTGATTTTTTATTATGCAAATCGACTTTCATTTATAATTGAAAAATGTCAATCATGCCAAAATTTATATCAATCTAATAAAAACTCAATTTTCAAAAAATTGTAAAAATGGGCTGTTTCTATTGAAATCACCCCATATAGTCATAGTGATCTCTAGATTAGCGTGACATGAAATTCACAAAAACTCAAAAGGTTTTATTACTTTAAAATATTGCTTTATTGCACATACCGGTATTTGTTATTTGCACGGGTAATACAAACTCCTGGAGAGGAAATAGCCAATCGGAGAGTGATAATCCAGATCAGCCCGACCCGACGAAGAATCCGAACACGCGTAAATAAAGAAAAAAACGAAAAACTGCAAAAACTAATGTTTAAATAGATCTTGGTGCACTAATTAAAAATGATGGGAATGGAGTTTTACATATAGTAAGCATCATTTAACCCTACATCCTCTAACGTTAAGGCCTTAATCCTAAATTTTTATCTCACGCACTTGGTTTATACCAGGAACGTAGTGATGAATATCACGGAGTGATGGTTTTACGGCAATTGAAATGATGTTACTCCGCAAAATCTTGGATCTGATTGGTCCACGTGATACTATATATCACTTGGTGCTTAATTTTCACCTGTCTATCATCGCAGGGACCATCTTGATGCTTAATTTTCACATGTCTATCATCGCATGGACCATCTTAAATGCTGCTGAACGGTAATTCGAGCGCCTAATTTCTTAGCGTGTTAAGGCTTTATGTGTATGAATACGTGATTAGGTTTTTATTATTGCAAAATCGATTATGATCTTTTTTGCATTTCCGGTCATTTTGTTAGAAGGCCACATAAAGTTGATAGACTTTTCCATTTTCGTAAATATTTGGTCAGAATTTTTGCTGTCCAGATTATTTGATAATACCAGGAACGTAGTCATGCAAATTGACGGGCGTATGGTTACCTGCCATCTAGAATGTCGTTCGCAAAATCTTACATTGGGTTGGGCGTTAAAAAGCTATCATTTCACATATCAATGTGCTGTGCTGGTGTAACATACTTCTACTGTTCGTGTATGCGCATACCGGTGTTTTATGATCAACTTTTTCTATTTTTAGTTAGTATTGTTATTTTACCGTTATTTATACCAGGAACGGAGTGATATGTAATATTACGAAGTATATGGTTACTAAGGCATTTTTAATGGCATACATCCGCAAAATCTCATAACTAATTGGATAATGCACTAAACGCAGTAAAAACGTGAATTTATGCACTTAAACATCACGAATATGCATCGCATGGACTTTATTTATGCAAATCCCGTAAATAAATAATCAAGGAGCCACAAATATCAAGGCTAAGTAATATTCACTAAAATATGACACATGTGATGACCGCAAATAATCAAAAAGCCACAAATATCAAAGCTAAGTAATATTCGCTAAAATATGACTTATGTAATGGCCGCAATATGGTAAATCTCTATGATGTGCTCGCGTTAAAAACTTTCTGATTGGCTTGCTTATGCATACACACAAACATGAATGTTGTCAAGAAAATCGAATTTGGAGTTTTTTTTTGCCTTATGTTGTCACGAGATAAATTGATCTCTCCGAAGTTAAAAGTTTAATTGCGCTATAAATCCTGTGAATAATTAATCAAGGAACCACAAATATCAAGGCTAAGTAATATTCACTAAATATGACTGATGTGGTGACCGCAAATAATCAAAAAGCCACAAATATCAAGGCTAAGTAATATTCGCTAAAATATGACTTATGTGGTGGCCGCAATACGGTACAGTAATAATTATTTTTACTGCACGTCCGTAAGGACGTGCAGGAATGCTAGTATATTTAAAAAATTTGATAAAAAAAAACCATAAAAATTATGTTTAGGTATACACCGATCATTTAAAATAACTTAATTGTATCGCTGACAAAAATATCTATAGTAAGCACCAGAGATGGCACCGAAACCTTTTTTGGCGATTCCTAAAGTTTCGGGTTTCGAATTATAGCTTCCGAAACCTTATGCGAAACTCAAAACCTCAACCGAAACCTGAAACCTCAACTGAAACCCTGAAACCTCAGCTGAAACCCCGAAACTGCCAAAACATCAATAATTTATTTGTTTATTCTCTCCAAAGTTGGCGCCGAAACACTTTTGTGCCAAATCTAAAGGTTCAGGCTTCGGATTATAACTTCCGAAACCTTATCCAAAACTCGAAACCTCATCGGATACCTAAAACCTCATTCGAAACCCGAAACCTCACCTGAACACCAAAAACTACCCAAACTTCCATTTATTGCGTTAATGTATTATATATCTCATTCAAATGCACTGATGTATGCTATGTATCTCCATTAATCGCATTGATGTATGTTATATATCTCATTAAAGTATACAATAAAATTTGAATATCCAGCAATATTTGGACCGAAATCCATCCAACAATTTATTGCATGCGTACAGTTCTTTTTGTTGTTATGATTCACAAAGTATAACATGAAAGGGATAATTTCGGAGTTTATATTCTGACAATCAAGGTTGCTTTTGCAAGCATCAGTTTTTTTATTTACTACGTAAAAACTGGATACAATATCAAGTATTATCCGACAAACTCATATGATCATGAAAAAATTTCTTCTTGTTATTTTTTCATGTGTTACGACATAATCATGTTTATTCAAATTAAAGCTCAGCGAGCAACTCCCTACCAATCATGATCATAAATTGCCGGATAACACCAATATTGGGCAAATTGTCGAATACAGTAATTTGGCAAATGATTGGCTACACGTGCCGCAGCGCGGCACGTGATCATTTGCCAAATTACCGTTATTCTACAATTTTTGCCCAATATTGTATACATAATAAGTACTATCTACTAATGATAGAATCAATAAGGTACCACAGAATTAAATCAATTGTTGGTAGCAAAGTCATCAAATACTTATGTATTCATCATTGGCAATTTTTTCTATCACCCTAGAATTTTGAAATTAATTGTAATAACGGTATGATATTAAAATAAAGTTGACCAGCTTTAAAAAAGACACGAACAAACCGAGGCAGTAAAAAAACATAATTAAAAAAATGATCTATTTAATGTTATAATTTATTCAAAAATAATTTTACATTTTGAGTTCATTAAATATACATCAACTTTATAATAAATTTTAAAGACTTCAATATTATATTTTTGAGTTTCAGATTATAGGTTTGGGTTTTGGATTATAGTTTCGGGGTTTCAGAGGTTTGATTTTTTTTAAAAAATCCGAAACTAATTTCGGATTAAAACCCTTCCGAAACTAGTTTCGTTTCAACGCCATGTTTGGTAAGCACTATGCCAAATTCAGAAATTCAAGTATTCAAAAAAATCAATTTGTTATAAGCCTTTGTTACGAAGCATGTATGTACGTACTTGCTAAAAAATACAATTTTCATTCAAATATATATATATATATATTATAAACATATGATGAGTAACAACAATATTCATAGTATATATCAAATTAACTAATTACTATATTTAATAACCCCAGACTATACCCATCCTTAAATAATTTTCCCGTTCCTGGTTTTGCGTGACAGCGTCGCGCAGCTACCTTATTTACAAAATCAATTTACTTTTTTGGGGATGGCTAAAGCCATGTACCCACGTGATTTTTGAAATTTTAAAAATTCGTGTCAGTTCCTGTTTAACATTAGGGTTGGGGTTAAGATCATATAGTAAAATTGCCTTCACGACATTTTTTATTAGAACGCCGTTTTTATGTACTTGCGTTTTTTTGTTTTTTGACTTCTTCGGTGTAAACAAATTTCGCGACTTCATTTGGTTGATTTACACGAAATGTACATGGCTTTAAATAACTTCCCCAGGATCGCCGTCACATTTTCACTGTCACGTGACTATGGCCAAAAAACTTCAAGTTCGTTTATGTTAGGGTTAGGGTTCCTATAGGGCTTGATGTAAGCAAAATTGCTCAAGGAATTTTTTTTTAGGGCGCGAAAAGTGATTTCTTATGCAAATTTTAGGGAAATGAGCGATTTTTGAAAAAGCGAACGTTTTGTTTTGATCTTCCGCTTGTGTTACGTTACATCAAGGCGTGACTTGCTATTGGTTTGCGCCACACAAAATCACGTGCTAGTGACTTTATGACCCCTTTTTTTGGCGCAAATAAGTAAAATCGCGTATTTGTTGTTTTGATCATCCTTTTTTATGGTATGCACAATTACGTAATTTTCCTAATTTATCGAATCATGTGTTATTGTAAACCAATAGACGTATCAAAAAAATATATATAAGGAACACTTTTTGCCTTACTCAACTCTTCACACTTTTCACTCACACACATTTTACATATTTTACACCTTTTACTACTCATTTTCGCTTAAATATTTTTTTTAAATATACTTCTTTTGATTTAAAAATATTCTTTTTTTGTTTATTATTTACGTAGTTCTTATACTTGCTGATATGCTGTTGCTAAAAGATAAGTAACGATCTCCTGTTAATATATTAACACACAGCTTCTGAGAGTTCCTGGATCCATGTGGTAGTAAGCACAGGTGGAACATGTGATTCGTCTGGGGGAGACTGTTTGAAGACCGTTGAAATGGTTTTCAATGTATAGTCTCTTACTACCAAGTGCTGACAGTAGGCGTCTTGTCGAGGCACCCAAGGGTCTTTTCGATTACTTATAAATTCTAAACTTTTATTAGGTCAAGATACAGTTCTGTTTAGAGTTTGGTTTGGCTTTATTTCTTTTATAAGTTAAACTTAATTTTCACTTATAAAAAAAATAAAGCATCCAAACTCGTTGGTTTATTCGGTGCTAATTAAAGAAATTTAATCTTCTAAAATTATAGATAGACTTTGTATTATTTTGTATTGTTATATTTTGTATTTATATTTTAATTTTAAATCATCGTTATTTCGCATAAATAAACTTAATATTATATTAATTTTTATATAATTTAAAGTACGACATATTTTATTTTACATATAAAAAATTATTCAAGTATATTGCAATGATTAAACAAAAGATTGGTCAAGAAATTTTTAATATATTTATAATTTTAAATCATCGTAATTTCGCATAAATAAACTTAATATTAAACTAATTTTTATATAATTTAAAGTACGAACTATATTTTACTTTATATATAAAAAAATTATTCAATTATATTGCAAAGTTTAAAAAAAAAAGTATGAACTATATTTTACTTTATATATAAAAAAATTATTCAATTATATTGCAAAGTTTAAAAAAAAAAAAATTAGTCAAGAAATTTTTTAATTTTTAGTTGATTTTTTAAGAATTTACCTTTAAATGACTTATAAATTATAAATAATTTTTGAAATAACTATCGCATAATCGAAAAGAAGAGTAGTCACATGACCCTTCGCAGGTAGCGATGTTAAGTAATTTTTTTTTTTTTTTTTTTTT
>QKWP01000156.1:294192-307023 GCA_003550325.1 Gigaspora rosea | reverse complement strand
CGCGATTTATTATTATATTCTTATATAAATAATACACCTAAGACACTAATTATTTATACATGTTTTTAAGCGCTAATCTCTCTACCTTTTTTAATTTATTACTTGCTAGCGTAACCTGCAAGTCCTTATTAATTCTGTTCCTCCAAATAAACGGCAGCGCCGGTTCTGGAAGCGATCCCTCCCCGAATTTCTTATTCGTGTACCAACACCAGATTTCGTAGATGACATTCACATGCAGCCAATTTATAACCGAATGCTTATGTGTTCCTTCTACATTCTCCGCTGTGATTATCTCCTCTATAGTGTTTGGGACTCTTGTTTCCCTTGTACAATCAAGCATATTATATGCGAGTTTCCAAATCCTTTTACTTAGACGACAGTTTAATGCAAAGTGTTCCATGTTCTGAACCTCCTCTGGGCACCAAGGACAGAACGGTGATACCTCAGGGACCACATATGCTAGTCTCGACCTATTGGGAGGGCATTATGCAGCAATCTCCAAAGTATGTCCTTTTTTCTACTCGCTATCCATTTAACAGATTGCCAGGACCAATTCTTCCTGTTGTCACTCTCTTTGAAAAAGTTCTCTTGTGTAAGAGTTCGTGAGATAGAAGTCTTCCTTAAAAATTCTGTAGCTTTGGCAACCGTGAACTCATTACCTTGCTTACCCATGATCAATTCGCTAGCTTTTAATAACAATCACCTACGGCCTTAATTATTCGATGACATAATCCAAATAAATACAATGTATTTAGGGTTTTTGGCATGGTAAAAAAATTTAGCATGCCGAGCGGCATGCCAAATTTTAAATTTCATGCCATGCCATAATCACATGATTTATTTATATAAATTTAATCGTTAAAAAAAATGGTTTTCTGAAGAATATCGATTACAACTTTATATATTATTATTAATGACATGTCTTTAGACACAATAGTATTCCTTAGTCATGCCTTGTGACATGCCAAGGACATTTATGCCGAGAACCCAAATGTATATCGTTTGAATACATTAAGACGTATGCACGCCTAATAATAGTAACGGTAAGCAATCTTTTCCGGATCTGGATTTTTGACAACGTTTCGAAATTTTCCTGAAACAGTGTATGAAATATATAAATATAATGTTACATTACAGTATATGCGTACGTACGTAATTACCAATGCTAAATTATAGTAAATTTTCAATATGTTAACATTACCAAATGAATGCTGCTATGAAATATTTAATAACTTCCGACACAATTATAAACCTTATTTTTTGTGTGCATTTGTAAACCGTCAATGGAGTAGAATTATTATACAATATTGAGGAGCGAACCAGAACACCATTTTAAAGATAAAAAATTCATAAGAACACTTTTTTAATGTTAAATGCTGAAGAGCAAGCTCTATTGATTCCTTTTAAAATTAGCCTTCCAAATAGCCCAAAACCACTATTCGAACATACAAGTTATATCATATCTGTTAACAAGGATTTGTGTTTTGGTGCTGGAATTTAGCTTCCTTATTATAGTATTGAAAATTCGCTTAATTATAAAGAATATGAAATAAGGCAGCCCGTTAAGCATTCTTTAATTACAATGCTTCTAAGAACTAGCAAAATCTTAGATATTTATATCTTGATGAAATTATTTGCAATCGATTAATAATTGAAATATTTATAAGAACACTAATGTTACCTCTGTGGTTTTATGTTTCACGTATAATATTATCAGATTCGGTTTTAAGGCTAAGGCAATTGATGGAATAGTAAATATCCTCAATAATAATTCCAGTTTGAATTCTTTAAATCTTATATTAATTGAGCTTGGAATAAAGAAATGAAATCATTATTGGAGGCTATTTATAAAACATTATGCTAAATTCTTTAAGTATTTATTATGGGTTGATCAATACTAAAGAGCGAGAAATGTTAGCGAAATTTCTTTGCAAAAATACCACGCTGACTTCTTTGAATCTGCGTGAATTTAATTATGATCAGTAACTTACTAGTTATACTGAATTGAAAAGAGGAAAGAATTAGCTGGTGCACTTTGTATGAATAATGCCCTGAAAATTTGAAAATTCAATATAATAAATTTGGATCAGAAGTAGGGCAAGCATTAGCAGTTGCACTTTGTAAGAACACTACTTTGACTTGCCTGGACCTTGGTCATAATTATCTTGAATCAAAAGGAGAAAAAGCATTAGCCGGCGCACTTTGCAAGAACACATTGACTTTTCTGGATCTTAATGTGAATAATCTTGGATCAGAAGGAGGAAAGCATTAGCCGATGCACTTTGCAAGAACATCGCATTGACTTTTCTGGATCTTGGTCCTAATTATCTTAGATCAAAAGGAGGAAAGGCATTACAAATGCACTTTGCAAGAACACACATTGACTTTTCTGGTATCAGATCAGAAAAAAGAAGAGTATTGGTCGTTGCACTTTGCAAGAAGATCCTTTAATCTTAGTTGGGACAACCTTAGTTCAGAAGGAGGAAAGCTTTAGTTGATGATCAGTAAGAAGCATTAGCAGATTTAATTTGTAAGAATACTATACTATCTTCTTTAAATCTTCGATCCTACAGTATAATATTTTTATTAATTTTAAAATCAAATCAAAGTACTGTATAAAAATATAATAAACATAACAAATGTAACAAGTAACCTATTATGCTATTTAATGTAATACAGCAAATTAATATTGAAATAGTTAATAAAATTAATGCAAAAAAAGAACGATAGAGCTAAAAAGGAGAGGATTAGTGTGAATCTAAATTTAAACATGATATATATAATTAATAGTGAGCAAAAATAATAAAGTCTTATAATGCAATATTAATGAATTTAATACTGTAGAAACATCAATGTGTATTCAAGATAGTTCTATTACAACTTCCAAAAGCAATTTTATTGAAAGACAAATTTTGACAAAACAATTAACATTATTACAAATTATTGAGAAATGGTAATCAGGAACTTGTGCTAAAAATACTCAAGTAAAGTAGAACCCAATACAAGACTAGTTTTGAAATGAATTATAAGTTAACTAACCTTAGGATTTTGGCAGTCTTTTTGTATATTTCTTTTGAAATATCAACATTATTTTTATATTTTGGTTTCGTTTCGAATACTCGAAATTAACAATCCTTTTCTATAACATCTTGTTCGTTTTAGTAATACTGCAGAATTATGTCTTGATCATAATTCATAGCCACATATATATAATTAAATTTATCGTGAAAAAAGAAAAAAAATGAAAATATATTTGTGATTTAGGTAAAAAGACTATAAAAGGGGCTTTTTGTTATCATCATCTCAGCGTTATCTGAATTTTGCATCTAAATACATGACTATTACAGACGCTTATGAGAATTTTTTTCCAAGTTGAGCAGTCTAGCCTATGTGTGGGAAATTTAGTTCATGTAAATTTATAACTATATTTTACATGTTAAAACTGGTCGACCAAAATATTCATTGTCATAAATTATCTCTTTTGTGAACAATTTTATCCTAACACATTAAATTTAAGGTGCGTAATGCAAGATTTGAATCTTTGCCTGGTTTACCGATCATGGTCAATTGTTTCAATTATAAATTTCATCGATTCTCAATTGATGCATGTTTTTTCAATCGCCACCGGTTGAAGAATAACTTGGGCGATTTTTAATGAATTAGTTACAAACTATCTAGAAAATCAGATCTGATAATAGTCTGAATCAAAAATATCGTATTTATGTCAAATCCTGCATATTTGTAGCATATGGCGCTGCATACAATATCCCTGGTCTTTTACAAAAATGCTAAGATAAATTCAATATTCCGGAGGTATTGTGTGAAGAGGAAGGGTAATATGAAGAGAGTATTAGTTGATCCTTTTATCGAGTCCTTTGAAAAAGATGCTGAAACTGCTCAAATTTGAAATACTTCAATTTACATATTAGGGTGATTCAAAGTTAACTTATTCAAAAACAAGTAGGGGTTTAAAAGTTTTATTTCTGGTTCGAAATTTTGAAATCAGAAAATGAAATACAGTAGGCATTATACGAAAATTAAATAAGTAACTTATTATATAAATAAGCTTAAAATCAAAAATTAAAATTTACAATGCCACTAATTTAATTTGAAACCAGAAACTCTGAGCATTATA
Source organism: Gigaspora rosea (assembly GCA_003550325.1). Classification (NCBI taxonomy): domain Eukaryota; kingdom Fungi; phylum Glomeromycota; class Glomeromycetes; order Diversisporales; family Gigasporaceae; genus Gigaspora; species Gigaspora rosea. The sequence goes on along the minus strand of QKWP01000156.1, from coordinate 302,888 downwards.
CTTGGATCACTCTATTAACACGCAATTTTAATCACAGTAAAATAACGCATATAAATTTGTTTGGCAAGCTTGTTTTTATTTTAGTTTTAAGCGAAAGAGTGTATAAAAAAGCAGGTTGTACGATTGGTTATCAAATGCATTTACTAAGTTTTATGCATCCCTTGTCTGTTGCTAGGTTGGTAGTGCATTAATCAGCAAAAAGTAATTTGCGCAAACTAAAAGTTCAAATAGAAATATAAAGTAAAAGTATAAGTTTTAAGAAATAAAACAAAAATATCTATAAATTATTTCTACTTGTTCGTATTCTTTTATTTTCGTTTAATTACATTTTCTTTGTTTCTTCATATAAAAGAACCATTTAAATGGTTCGATTTTTGTTTTACAGTTCAGAATGACATCAAATTTTAATTAAATCGTAAAATAAGATGTCGTTTCATATGACAATATATGAGGGTTGCATTACTAAGTTATCATTTCATATGAAGACATGAGGGGACTTGTACTACTTTATTTTTTACGGTTTTAAAATTTTGGCAATAACAAATAAAACCCAGGTTATAATTAATAAGCCGTCATGAAATCATAGCTATATTTATATAATATAGTATGATAAGGGTTCGTATTATTTCGCCGACAATCACTTCATCGACATAACATTTCACCGACAAATACTCACCGACAAGTTCATTTTTTACCGACAGTTTGTTTCACCGAAATTCATTTCACCGACAAATTTTTTTTTAAAAAGCACACCAACTTTAGCCCTAATTCTACCTAATTCTACCCTGACCCTAACGACAATGACCAGAATTATTTTGTCGGTTCGGTGAAATAAACTGTCGGTAAAATGACTTGTCGGTGAATAATTGTCGGTGAAATGTTATGTCGGTGAAGTGATTGTCGATTAATTGATTGCCACCCGTATGTCGTATGATAATATGAGATAACATCACGTTGGCACAATGATAATTTTTTTTGATTAGAGAATGCTGCGAAGTGGCATTTTCTGAATAATCAAAAAAATTGTCATTGTACCAATGTGGTGTATATTGGTATTATAGTACGGTACGGCATTATTTATGTTTTTTTAAAACCCGTAATACTGTAATATAAGTATGGGTGATGTATGCATCGTGCAAAGTAACAAGCATGAATGATGAAATAAAAAGAAAGTGATTTATAACATAAATAGTGTAATACTCATGATCAATAGTGGCCGTAATATATATAAATTATTGTACGTTTTTTGATTGTCCATAACGTAATTTTTAGTAAGGATAATTACATATATGGGCCCAAATTTTGAAAAATGCTACAATCAAGAGTCTAGATTTATCGTAAACAATTAGATTCAACAATACGTTTTTAGAATTTGAAATCATATAAATGTAATTTTCTTATGGAAGTTAAACAGTATTACTTTTTATCCAGTATGCATTTATTTTCTTAGCGTCTTGCATGTAAAAATTGTAACTACTTTAGCAAATTTTTTAAAGTAAAAATTTAATTTTCTCAACGAATACAAATAAGTTTTTGTAATTCTAAATATCTTCAATTAATGTGTAGTAACCTTAACAAAATGTGTATCATGTTTTATACTAGTCTTGGTATATTAGTTAAGAACTAATTAAACATTATGATATTGAGAAATATCGTGCTTAATCTAGTCGAACTAATCTTGGTTAAAAGAAAGTTTCATTAAGCAAAAAAAGGTATAGAATATAAAATGTGACATTCAATGAACCAATATCATCACAACAAAGTTACTTTGTCCTTAATTGTAAAATTTTTCAAAATTTTATATGTAGTTATGTTAATAACAAAAATTTCGTGTATATATTTGAATTTTTAAATATTTTTCAAAATATGAAAATTAAATTAAAAATCTGATAAATGATACAATATAAAAACAAATTTTTAATTTTAAATGTTACCTTCAATTGGACTTGATAGTTTATATTTTTAAAGCAATTATTCAATATCTAAAATTAAAATAAATCAATAATAAACTTGTATATTTATTAATAAATTTTAATATTATAATACTCACCATCAGGAATATCAACGAGCTCCATAGACTTACTTGCTAAAATAATTCATATTTAAAAATTGCAAAATAGATTTTATTTATAGCACAATATTTGTTTTCAAATAATTACAGAAAATAAGTAAACAATAATTTTTATACTAATGTAATATATAATGTTGTAATAAAGTAACTTACCTGGAATATCATCTCTTATATGCATAGTTGATATAAATTTACTATTATGTGGATCTTGTTTAGGTAGATTAATAGTTTTAATAATATTTTTGATTTTATTATTTGCATCCTTAAATTGATTAACATTTATTCCGGCAAGATACCATCCTCTTAATATTTCATATAATTCATTAATATTTGGCCTATTTAATGGATCATTACTCCAACATTTTTCCATCAATTCTTTGTAACATTTTGGTATAAACACATTCTTATTAGCTTGTGGACGTTCTCCTTTACAAATAGCCATTGACAAGCCAATATCATCATTCATTTCATTAAAAAAAGGTAGTTCTTCATTCGCAATAACCCACATAATAATTCCAAAGCTATATATATCTGAAGCTGAAGTATAAGGGTACCTTTTTAGAACTTCTGGCGCTATATATGGTAAAACACCAAATATACCAGAGCTTGCAGAATTTGTTGTATCTTTGTCTTCATAAAATGACAATCCAAGATCTGAAATGTAAATTGAATTGTTATAACCAACTAAAATATTCCCTGTATGAAAATCGCGATGAACTAGACCAGCAGAATGGATTGTTTTTAATCCATTAACAGTCTCCATTAAAATTCGCAATTTTTCAAACCAATCTATATTCCCAAAATTCTGCTCCAAATATTTCCAAAGATCACATTTACATAGCTCTGCAATAATTAAATAAGAATTGGTATTAGGATCTTTACTTAATCCATAACATTTAAGAACATCTGAATTTACTAAATCGTTTCTACATGAAATAGCTGATACTATAAGTGCAATTGGCTGTATAAAATTATAGTAAGATATTATTTTATATATGAAATATGTATAAAATATTAGTAAGTAGTTACGTACCTCTCTGAAAATTTCTGAAGTTTTAGATTTATAAGTTGTATTATAAGGTGAATTTTCAATACTTTTAATAGCTACTTTGCATTGTCCTAATCTGCGAAATTTACCAAACATCATATCTAAAGGGCCATCTAACCAATCAGCTGAATAAACTGTACCATAACCACCTTTTCCAATCAATTTTAAATTTTTAAATTGATCATAAGGAATCCATTCAAAATAATCAACTTGGTGTTTAGCATTTAATTGATAATGTTTAATTAAATCATCAATTTCACTATCACCACTTGTCCAATTTTGAAAATTATTTTGAAAATAATTTTTTCCACAATTATAACACCATCTCCATCCTGAACGTTGTTTACCACAATATGTACAAATTGGCATTAGGAGACGAAATAAAAATTTTCCGAAAGAATACCAAAGATTCAATTCATTTTTGAATGCTTGTAATGAAATGGTTTTTTCTATAATCATTCGAATAAATATAATACATAATAAAACTAATAATGTAATAAATATCATAAAAAGAATTTCAATAAAATTTAAATAAAATGAATTAATATATGACTTTGAAAATAATATAGTTTCTACCAAGTTTTTAAATAAAATTGTTAATAATACTATAGCTGAAGCATGAGTACCCAATAGAACAGTTATTTCGAGGGTATCTTCGGAACGAAAAATATTAGCATTTGAAATAACTGCAAATATTGCCATTGAAATAATAATGAAAGTAGCAAAAGTGTATAGTTCAAGCATAGCCATTAAAGCAGGTATAGTTGCTACAGCAATTATTGCTCGAAGATGGTTTTTAACGAAATAAAGAAATTCTCTGATGCGTAGATCTAAGTTCATGCAAGAATAAATGAAGAGTCCAGTATAAATTAATAGAACTCTATACGGTGAATCCATGTCACCTATCAAATACCCTAAGCACACATACGATAAAGTAATTAGAATTGACGTGAAAACAATTTTCCAAATGACTTTCATCCTTTCTTTATCAAAAAGTTTGAAATTATTTTATGGATATTGCATGGTGCAAAATTAAATGCAATGATATTCAACTAATGCTTTTTGTTTGTTACACTGTATCACATTAAATTAACGTGTGCTTATATGTGCGGGTAATAAAAGGAATTAGCCAATCGGAGAATGCAAAATTTGACTATTCCGACATAGAATCCGAACACGTATTTAAGATGAAAAAAGCAAAAATACGCAAAAACTAGTTTAAATCGACCTTAGTGCACTAATTAAAAACGTCGGAAATGAAGTTTTACATATAACAAGTGTTAATCTGTTTCTATAGTCTAAATTTTTATCTCACACACTTAGTTTATTTTCAAAATCGGATTTCCTTTTTTGGTTTGTATCACCCGCGCAAATAGGTATAGAAAATGGAAGGTTTTAATTACATAACCAGAATATCACTTATGTAACACCATTGTGTGTATTAAGTGAGTGTTGTGCAATAAAGTTTTTGAAAAGCATCGCACGCATGTTTTTTATATTAGGATGATATACCAGAGTTGAATTTTATTTGATGAATGCAGATTATATTAGTTGCGATTATACGTTATTGAAACTGAAACGGGATATGCTCTTGGAAATAACAAATTATATTGCGCTGGGAGATCACCGTAAGCAGTTGAGTTTGTGTGATGTTGTGGTCTTGAGAGAACTTATGAACTTTGATGCCAATTTATCTACTGGACCGCAAACATTAAAGGATTGGATGTTTATAAAGTGAATGTAACTTTAATATTAGGAGAACGAATATGTTTATTATATGAATGTCATTTATTTATACGTTATAAAAGATTAAGGTTCTTCCTTTTCTCTACATAAAGCGATCTACTAATTATGAAGTAATGATGAAAATTTAGATGATACTAATTATAGAAAAGTAGTGTCAAACTAACATAACTTATGAAAATTTTTCGAACATCGGCTTAGCGCTGACCGGTGGTTTCCCGCAGGCGACGTTAATATGAACATAAGATATTGATATTCAGCAGTTATGATTATGAAAATGGCAGGTTCCAAAGGAGTAAGTTCTGCCATTTTCGTTTTATTCTTGTTTCGGGAATTATCCCCTTCTTTTTTTTCTTTCTTTTTTTTTGAATTCTGACTGGCGATCTCTTCCAAAGTTGATAATATGGAGTCATTCATATTAAAAAAGCCCATTTTGCAAATTTTTTGAAAAATGAGTTTTTATTAGATTCATGTAAATTTTGACATGACTGACATTTTTCAATTATAAATGAAAGGCGATTTATATAATAAAAAATGGAGATAATGTAAAAGAAAAACTACACGAGGCTGTCTAAGGCACAAGTGCATCACGAGATAACCCGATAGTCACCTGTTATTTTTAACCAATCAAAATCGTGAATTTGCTTAATCCCGGATCAGTCCGAAAATCAAAACAAACGATTAAACTCAATTATCTCAAGATTGGTTATATTGCAAAATGGGCCTTTTTAGTATGAATAACCCATATGATCATTTAGTCAGAAGTTGGAGTATGATTTCGTCACTGAGGCTATTATTGTCACTGGGTGGATCTATATGCGTCTATAGGATGTAGTGATGGGCAAAGTGCGGATTTAAAAAATCCCGCCGGGATTTTTAATATAAGATTATCTGGCCTGCGTTAGAATGACATCTGGCCCACATTAACATATCATCCGGCCTGCTTTGACATAAGTGGGCCAATTTCTAATTAGTAATACCAGGAACGGAGTAATATTAGTGATACGGGCTGACCTCGACCCATCGGCCGGGCGGGCGGGCAGGTCGGCCCTTGACTAAGGCTGTAAATCGATTCTAAAAATTAGAATCGATGATCGAATCCCCAAAATCGTTTTAGAATCGATGATCGAATCCCTAAAATCGTTTTAGAATCGATGATCGAATCCCTAAAATCGTTTTAGAATCGATGATCGAATCTTTTGATTTGTCATATTGAGCTTTAATCCGTTTTGTACTGTTAAATGCTATAAGTTATTTATAAATAATATAAATTTAATTTTTATTTAATGTATAAAAAAATAATAAATAGAATAATTATATAAAATAAAAATAAATTGGAGAAAAAAGCGAATGCTAAAAANTCTATCATCTTCATTTAATTTATTATTTTCAATTCATGAAGTATTTTGTTGTTTTTCAAGTTGACGACGTTTAGCTCTTGTTGCAGTAGCCATATTGATACAAACAAAAAATAAACTTTCAATTAAATTATTTGTATCGAATATTTATATATTTAAAAACTATTATAAAATAGAGTACATTCGATAATTAAAATCTTTATGCTTATTATTTGTATTCAGCCATTTTATTATTATTAGTTTTATACTTATGGACTAGTACAATGTTTTAATAAATATTCTTTGCTTTTAGATTTATAAGAAAATATAATGCTGTGTTCGTTATTAAAAACAATAAGACACATAAGCCTATCATTTGTACTAAGTCATTCTATAATATTTATTTAATACTGTCGCTAATTTTTAATATTCTCGGTTTTCTGATAAGCACATAAAAAATATAAACGGTGTGTTTGTTACTATTTAACTTATTATTTTTCAAAACCTCTATAGCTATCTGAAATCACATCGTTGTAACATTAAAAATTATAAGGCGTATTATAGTTTTAAACTTTAAACCTATTGTTTTCAATAATAAACATAGCATTATATTTTTTACACATACACTTAAAACGAAGAGAATATTTATCAAAAATTTATGCATTTAAATATTTAATATAAAACGATTATATATTTAGAATCGATTCTAAATCTTAGAATCGATTTCAGAATATTTAATCGTTTGTAAAAACGATTAAAACCGATTATACAGAATGAGAATCGATTCTAATTCGATTAACGATTAAAACGATTATTATAGAATCGATTTACAGCCCTACCCTTGACCCATATCCTGCAGGTCAGCCCGGCTGGGATATAGCTAAATTTTTTCGCCTGATAGAATTTCATTGTAAGTTATAACTTAACTTATAATTATTAATTAAATCACACGTAGAACATACTCAAGTTAGTGCTTGCAGTCGATAAGACCAAAATCGAATAGTCAACTTTTTTAGTCGATATTTATAAATTAACTAGTCAATTAGGAGTTCTGATTGCCTGTAATACGGTTACGGCATGTGCCGTATTATTTGCCGTAATTACTTTGTGCCGTAATGCCGCAATGCCGTAATGCCACAATGCCGCAATGCCGTGATGCCGTAATGCCGTTATATTGAAATACCATAATACTGTTGTATTTAATTATAATGCTATTCCAGTAATGTTTTAAAAACTGTAATGCTGCAATAACATAGATAACATAGGATAACATTTCTCTAGTGTTTATTGTTTACTGTAAAGTAATCTTTAGATTTAAGATAACGGATACCATATTTGTGCGTAATAACGCGCAGGGGTGTAATTTCGAATTTCGGCCTAAATTAAGCTTAATTCGGGCCATTACTCGTAATAACGCCCCGGCCCGCTATTACGCGCAAATACGGAGTAAATTTACTGGTTTTGTGAATAGATAATCACTGATAAAGTACGTAGTGAAAGGTCTTAATTTTTTTTTACTGTTTGGTCAAGGTTATTTCTTATAGCTGGGAGTAAAGTTAGTTTTCGGATTATCCTAAAATAAAACGATTTGTTTTTGGATGTTCTAATTCCTAGTTTATTCCATGGTTTTAGTGCCTAATATTCACCTATTCCTGGTTTGGCATGATTGTGTTACATATAATGATGCCTGACGAAACTCACGTGACCTAACGAAACATACTAGTTTCGTCATTTCGTCAGTGACTTAACTATGACGAAACTTATGGTTTCGTCAGGCGAAATAGTTTCGTCAAGCATCTATAGTCATAGCTATATTATTATAATTATAATAATGCTATAGTATTACGGTATTATTACAAAGCAAATGTCTATCTATAGTATTATGATATTGCATTACGGAATTACGGCATTACGGAATTACGACATTGCAGCATTACGGCATTGCGGCATTGCGGCATTATGGCATTACGCCATTGCGGCATTACGGCACACAATATTTACGGCAATTGGGTTCTGTGCCGTAATTAATTCTACCATATGGTAGAATGCCGTAATGCCGTAATTCAGTAATTCTACCGCCAACACTACCTCTTATATAGCCACTTCTTTTTCGCAGATATAGTAGATCCTCCATATATATGCATCACATGCACTATTCCTACCTAGGATGGCATGTCCCTATGTCCAATTTGTTTCAATTTTTTTCGGACATATGTCCAATTGAAAATGGACATATGGGGTCTGTGCCTTGAAAATGTTGAAGATTATAATGTATTAATTAAAGTTGGTCAAATGCCAAACCCTTATGCCAAAAAAAATTGAAACCAATTGGACATAATGATGTGCCATCCCTGCTTCCTACTATTGTAATTTATGTTACATTATATTGTATGTGTGCTTATGATGTGTTGGTCATTATATCGACTAACTAAAGTCGATTTTTTGAGATCAACTACTATCATTATCTCAAGCATCTCCATAGTGTAATTTTTGAGTA
>QKWP01000156.1:269079-291165 GCA_003550325.1 Gigaspora rosea | reverse complement strand
GCAATTCCTGGCTTGTTAGAAGGTGCACCGTCTGGAACTGTAATGGGTTTTACAGATACTGGGTATATGCGCGAAGACCTTTTTCAAATGTACCTTAACCACTTTATCAACTCAGTTCCACCTGCTCGACCTGTTTTGTTAATCCTCGATGGTCATAAAAGCCATATTAACTATACAAGCGTTGATTTTTGCCGAGAAAATAGTATCCTTCTTTACGCGCTTCCACCTCATACAACACACGTTTTGCAACCATCAGAGCTTCCTTTTGCAAAATTAAAAAACGAATATAACAAAGCGTGTAATAAATATTGTATTAATAATAATGGCATGACAGTAACAAAACACACTTTCGCGAAAGTCCTTGGTCCCGCTTTTCTTGAAACCTACACGCCACTTGCCATTTGCAATGCCTATAAAACAACGGGAATATGGCCATTTAATCCCAATGCCATTAGCCCCGACCGTTTGGACGCTTCACTAACAACTGAAAACTTTGTTGACTTATCTTCATGTAGCAACTCTTTCGTCCAACCCATCGAACCAAGCCAACCTTTCGACCAACTTGTCGAATCAAGTTCTGCATCTCAACCAAACCATTTTCATCCTACAAGGTTGAACGTTAATTTGTTAAAAGAAGAAAATAAAATGCTTAAGGAGGAAAATGAATTATTAAAAGCTCAACTTGCGCTAGTAACAGAAGAGCTTGACGTCTACAAAAATCCTGGAACATCTACTTTGCGCTCAGTTCTAAAGTATCCAGTTCGTAATTCACAAGCCAATAACTCTCAGCCAACTTCTGGAAACCAATCTGATCCCGAAAAGCAGTCAGGTTCTCCGTTGCTCCCTCCTAAAAAAAAGAGAAAAACGCTCCCTTTTGCTCGACTTCTTACGAATGAGGAAAGCTGGCGGCAATTGAAAGAAGCGAATGAGAAATCAGAACAGAAGATTGCAGAGACAAAATGAAAAAAAGAGATAACAGCCCAAAAAAAGGCTGCACGAGAACTTGAGCTAGCACAAAAAAAAGAAGAACGTGCTAAAAAAAGTCAAGAAAAGTTAGCAAGGAAAAAAAAATAAGAAAAAAAAATTTTTTTTCTAAATTCGCCACAATACCTCCATAACCTTAAATTTTTTGATTTTGGTACTGTGTACAAAAACGATGATCTTGTACCGATATACAAATCATGCATTCTTATTTTTGTATTAGATTTATTCTATATATGTTGTACTATTAGTGGTTTAAATTTCAAAGTTCTATATTGGGTTAATAAAAAGTTTTCCTTGTAGCATACTTAACTTCGCCATAATACCCCTACTCCCCTTATGTAAAAATGGGCCCTTTTAATTGAAGACACTCCATATGTCCAATTGAAAATGGACATATGCCCAAAAAAAATTGAAACCAATTGGACATAGTGATGTGCCATCCTTATGTTACATTATATTGTATGTGTGCTTATGATGTGTTGGTCATTATATCGACTAACTAAAGTCGATTTTTTTTGAGATCAACTACTATCATTATCTTAAGCATCTCCATAGTGTAATTTTTGAGTAACCGAAATATTGCACAAGTATTATGGCATAATTTTAACTATTTTCATATATTTTCTTATTGAGAAGATCAAATTATAAGCCTATTTTGCATTCTTGTTTGACCGAAAGATCTTTTAACAATATGATTAACCCGGTCGACCGGACCGATTACTTCTAGCAGCCGGGTCGGCCTGAGAATTTGACATCGGCCCGTATCACTACTTGCGCCTCTCTGCAGATTTCTAATAATATATAATGCCTTATGTCTCATCGTTGCCAATTTCTGATAATAAATGAATACCTTATGCTTAACCCTACCAGGGGTCTAGAGTCTAGACCCCTGGTAGGATTAAGCATAAGGTATTCATTTATTATCAGAAATTGGCAACGATGAGACATAAGGCATTATATATTATTAGAAATCTGCAGAGAGGCGCAAGGCATTTATATATTATTGATAACTGGCAGAGAGTCATAAATCATTTATTATCAGCAATCGGCAGTGATGAAGCATAAGGCAAAGGCATTAATTTATCAGCAGAAATAAGGCAAAGGACATGCATGCATTTATTATCAAAACTCGGCAAAGGTACGATTATTTATTATAAAAAATCAGCAAGAAGGCGCAAGATATCCATCTGTTATCATCATCAATTAACAGAGATGAAGCAAAAGGTATTCATTTATTATCAGAAATCAGCAGAAAATGAGGCATAGAGTGTACTGTACATTTATTATCAGAGGTCGGTAATGATGAAGCATAAGTCATTCATGTATTACCCGTATTTGCGCGTAATAGCGGGCCGGGGCGTTATTTCGAGTCTTGGCCCGAATTAAGCTTAATTTAGGCCGAAATTCGTAATTTCACCCCTGCGCGTTATTACGCGCAAATACGGTATCAGAAATCAGAAGAAAGTTACAAGGCATTTCGTTTATTATTAACAACTGGCAGAGAAGCATAGGGCATTCGTTTATTATCAGCAATCCATAGAGATGAAGCATATGACATTAATTTATTATCAGAAATTAGCAGAGATGAAACATAAAGCATACATTTTTATCATAAATCAGCAAAGGTGAGCATAAGGCAATCATTTATTATGAGAAATCAGCAAGAAGGAATAACAAAACATAAGGCAATCATATATTATCAGAAATCAGCAGAAAAAGTTATAAAGCATTCATATATTATCAAAAACTGGTAATGAGGCATGAGAAATTCATTTATTATCAGCAATCAGCAGATATGGTGCATAAGCCAGTAAGCATAAGGTATTCATTTATTAGAAATCGATAGAATGAAGCATAGAGCATACATTTATTATCGAGGTCAGTAAAGACGAAGCATGAGGCATTAAACATCAGCAGAAATGGAACATAGGGCACGCTTTTATATGAGTAATCTAAGCATAAGCATCCGGTTATTACTAGAGAGACAATCAGTATGATGAAGCCCAAGTCATCTATTTATTATTAGAAATTAGTATATGACGTGCATTTATTATCAGAAATCGACAAAAATGCGGAATTAGAAATCAGCAGCATTCGTGTATTATTAGAAGCTGGCAAAGAGGCATAGAACATTCGTTTATTATTAGCAATTATCAGAGATGATGCATAAGGCACTCATTATTATCAAAAACATGAGAGGCATAAAGATATCAGAAAATAGCATAGATCAAAAAAAAAGAAGCCATTTGATTGCATAAATAATGCAAACTGAAATAATTGGTAGTATTTTTTATGTAAGTAGTCATATTCATTGTTTAATGTGTTGAGGTTTTTTCTCATTTAATTACTTCTTTTATTGTTACTACAGTAGCGCTAAGATAGTTTGCCCTCACAGTCAAATAATTTGGCCTAGAAGTATAACCCAATTTTTATGTAGTTAAATTGTTTTTAATTATATCTGTAAAAATTAATTTTAACTAGAGATGGGAAAAATGCGCATTTTATAATAAAATGCGCATGAATGCGCATTAATGCGCATGATACCGCATGATAAAAAAAATTTTTTTAATTTTTATCTTTATTATTGATGATATATCTAAATAAAGATACTACATATTGATTCTTAATCAGATTTTGCCATTATATATAAATTATTACAAATTTGCTAATTGTAAACTTCATCGTTGCTTATCTTATATAATTTGACACCTGACCCGTGGCTCTGCCACGGGAGCTTTGTATAAAACTTTAGAACCTTAGTTAAATCTGTAAATTCGCATTATATAATATTCATAAATATGCTGAGTTAGTTTGCATTGAATCATCACAAAAAATTCTGTTACTGAACATACTATTCTATTCACTACGTATATGGTTAAGATTGAGTTATTTTGCATTAAAATTATGTTATATAAAATTCTGCCACAGAATTCACATTCTATTTCAGTATAATTGAGCCCAGTTTTATAGAATTATTGTGAATTTATCGTGAGTTTTTATAAAAATTCTATTACAAATTTTGTTTGCTATACCAGTAATTGCAATATATAGTGGGTTAGTTTGAATCGGTATAAGTTAACTAAAGAAGTTTGTTACAAAGCTCATTACTCCAATGACAGATAGTATACAGCTTAGTTTTATTGGTGAATGCCAATATTTTAAAATAAGTGTTGCAAAGAGAAAACCTTATATTGCTATATTAGTTTTAGCTCATTGATCACCTTTTGAACATAATCGTGGTTCGTAGAACTACGAGTCACTGAGAAAATTAATTGATTATCAGATAATCTGGGCGGCAAAAATTCCGACTTAAAAAAATTCTAGAAATCAATCATTAAATATTTGGTTGAATGTAACTTTTTTTAATCATATATTTTATCTGTAACGGAGCATTTGTCGTGTTCTTGCACTTGTTCTTGCATTTGCACTTATTGTGAACTAGGCCATTATATAAAATGTTTTTCAAATTCGTGAATTTTTTTAGCCCAAAATAGTTTGTAAATATTAGGCAAACAACAAAAGTAAATTTGGAACATTCACGTCACAATTTTGTGTTGATTAAGGGCGTTAGAAAGGGCATTGAAAAAGATATAATAATTACCCGAATATTATAATAATTACTCGACCATGATAATAGTCATAATCATCTTACGTATTTCTGTCAGTTTTCCTACATTTAGGTCACATTTTTCGGATACGACCAATCAAAAATGTTAAAACGAACAGACCCAGAATTGAAGTATATAGATTGAGTAGAATGTTAATTATACTTATTTTATATTTAATTTTTCTATATAAAATTTTGATGGGATAAAATGCGCATGATTCGGAAACATGCGCATGATTGAGGAATCATGCGCACGCATGAAACCCATCTCTAATTTTAACTATTCAATATAAAAAAAAAGCATTATTGTATTTTTTATTTTTAAAAAAAAATAAAAACTTCGTTTTTTTTAAAAAAAAAATAGTTTTCACATGATCATATTTGATTGGCTGATTATGGGTCGCCATAAAATAACACCTTTTAAAATTTTATTAAAAATTTTTAATTTTTTTTTTAAAATTAAGCAGACAAATTTGCCTATTAGACAGATTAAAAGATAAACATTTTTTTTATTTCAATAAGTTTGTGAAAATCTGCATATTTATAATTATCAAAATATAAAATTTGTTTTAATAAATTTATTTATAAAATAAAAAAAAATACTAAATAAATTCTTTCATGTATTTAATTTTAAATATTCTCCTGCAATGAAATTAGATTTTAAATTAATATTGTATAAAACGCTGGCAAAATTTAAAATATTATGCAAATTAGTGGCATAGTATATTACTAGATACTTTTTTTAACAGCTTACCAATTATCAATAATTGACTATGGATTATTTATAATCGACTATGGATTATTGATAATTTATCCGCAAGTCCTGTTAAAAAATATATATTATTAGTTAGAAATAAATAATTTAAAATTTATCAAATGAAAAATCCAAAAATAATAAAGCTTATACATACTTGCTGAAAATTTGACAGAGGGATTTATTAAAATATAATTTAAAATTATATGAGATAAAACATATACATACGTGCTAACAATTTGAAAAGATGTTGGTTAAAATATTAATAAGATGCATATTTTAAAAATAAATGATTTTAATTATATTAAGAGTAAATTTTTTATTTGTCTCCCAGAATAAGATCTTATCCAATAAATTTGCAATATCAGGTGTAACAAAATTTTTTACAAAAATTTTGTATGTTACTTCATAAGATATACCGTACAGTGCTGCACATTGTATCGGATGTGATCCGATTTTTTACATAATGAAAATTAAAAATTAAGTGTATTTGATAAAACATGATTGTAAAAATAATATTTTTTTCATATTATTTGTCATGCTTGGTACTAAGTGAAGCGCTGTACAGTAAAGTGCTAAAATATATTTTTTAAGTGGAATAGAATAATTCATCTGGGTGATAAATAATTTTTATAATAAAACTTGGTCTTACCATCTATTGATTCGCAAAGAAAAAATATGCATTATAAAGTTAAAGTTATAATTATCATACTTGGAAAATCAAGTGAAATTTTAGCAACTATTATAAAGCTTATACTTACGTGCTAATAATTTATTAAAAAAGGTGTCATTGTATATTTATGAATAGCATATTTTAAATTTAATAAAAGTATAAATATAATAAATTTATAATTACCCACTAACAAAATGACAGAAGTATTTGTTAATATATTGTAAATACAGTATTTTAAAACTTATAAGTATAATCTAAAAAATAAATTTATACTTACGCGCTAATCATTTGAAAGGAGCACATATTTAATATTTATCAGATACATATTTTAAACAAAAATATCAAATAATAAAACTTAATGATTATTATAGTTACCAGCTAATGTTTTTTTGTTAAAATTTGTATCATTAGATATAAAAATGCATAGTATAAATTGTTATATAGTAAGTTTATAAATAATTATAATAAAGAAAAAAAATTTTATAATAAAACTTGGTCTTACCAACTAATGATTCAGAAAAAATACACATTATAAAGTTATAATTACTTAAAAATTAAGTGAAATCTTAGTAACTATTATAAAGCTTATACTTACAAGCTAATAATTAATTAAAAAAGATGTCATTGTAAATTTATGAATAGCATATTTTAAATTTAATTAAAAGTATAAATATAATAAATTTATAATTACCCGCTAACAAAAGGCAGAAGTATTTGTTAAAATATTGTAAAATACAGTATTTTGAAAATCATAAATAATAATTTAAAAAATAAAGTTTATACTTACACGCTAATCATTTGATAGGGGTACATATTAAAATATTTATCAGATACATATTTTAAACAAAATTATCAAATAGTTGTTTAAAAACTTAATGATTCTTATAGTTACCAGCTAATATTTTGCAAAAGCATTTGTAAAATTGTATCATTAGATATAAAAATGCACAGTATAAATTGTTATATAGTAAGTTTATAAATAATTATAATAAAGATTATACATACCAACTAGCAATTTGCAAGAAAAAAATTATATTGCAGAATTATTAATTTTGTGTAATTTGAAAACATTGTGAAATTTAAAAAGTATATACTTACTCACT
The DNA here is from genome assembly GCA_003550325.1 of Gigaspora rosea. Taxonomy (NCBI): domain Eukaryota; kingdom Fungi; phylum Glomeromycota; class Glomeromycetes; order Diversisporales; family Gigasporaceae; genus Gigaspora; species Gigaspora rosea. Next base: position 284,044 of record QKWP01000156.1, on the reverse strand, counting down.
AATAATTCGATAAAAAAACATATATATTATGAGGTTATAAACAGAATAATTTAAAATTATAAAATAAAAATTTAGAATCATAGAACGCTTATACTTACCCCTGGCTGAAAATTTAATAAAGAAAGCAATGTGCATCATAAAATTAGAAATAACATCATTTAAAATCATCAAACGAGAATCATAGAACGCTTATACTTACCCCGGGCTGAGAATTTAATAAAGAAAGCAATGTACTTCATAACATCGTTTATAATCATCAAACGAGAAATTTAAAAACAAGCTTATACTTACCCACTAATAATTTAATAGAAGCATTCGTTAATATATTTATTAGATGCGCAATTTAAAATTTTCAATAATAATTTTAAAAATAACTATAATAAAGTCTATACTTACGAGCTAATAATTTAATAAAAAAAATACACAATATCAAGTTATAATAGTATGTAGAATAATTTAAAATTTTAAAAATATACAATAAATCTTATGCGTACCATCTAACAATTTGATAAGAGAAAATGTACGTTAAGAATTATTAATAACATAATTTAAAAATCATCAAATAATAAGCTAAAAACAAATATAATAAAGCTCAACTTACGAGCTAATAATTCAATAAAGATATATATTATGAAGTTATAAATAACATCATTAAAATCATAATTATTAAATTAATATTTAGAACCAATATAATAAAGCCTATATTTACCGGCTAATAATTCAATAAAAGATGCTCATTATAAATTTATATTAAAATTAAAAGTTTTAGAAGAAAATAAAAAATCAAAAATATATTTACCCTCTAATAATTCAATAAAGAAAATATGTATAAATTTATAGCATAATTTAAAATCGAATAAAATTTTTTAAAAATAAATATAAAAATCTTATACTTACTGCCTAACATTTTGACAAATGAAGTTGTTAACATTTGTCAACTGTATGTCATAAAATCACCAATACTAATTTTAGAAATAAACACAATAAAGTCTATACTTACCAACTATTAAGTTAACAAAGGCATTTGTTAAAAGCATATTTTAAAATCATCAACAATAATTTTATAACAAATATAATATATATTATACTGTACTTACACACTAATAATTTAATAAATTAAATATAAAATATGAAGTTGTAAGTAAAATTGTTTAAGACAAATGAAAAGTTTCAACAAATATAAAAAGCAATATGCTATATGAACATCTTAAAAATTAATAATTCGACAAAAGAAAATGTATATTATATATTTTAAGTTTGTAATTTTACATAATTATATATAGAAATATGTGTAGACTTATGTATAAATCTGCATTAGATTTACATAAATTAAAGTTTTTATAAAAATTCTATATAGCTATATAAAAAATGTATTTGGTGGTGTAATTTGATAATAATTTCAATAAACTTATACTTACCAACTAATAATTCAATCAAAAAAATGTGAATTAAAGTATAAATAACAACTTTAGTTCATAAAATGACAATTAAATACATACACACTAATAATTAAATAAAAGCAAACATTAAAATGTGTATTAAGTTTATAAATAACAATTAGAGTATCATCAATGAAGTACATACGGTCTAATCATTTTTTTTTAAAAAAACGGTAAAATTTGTATTAAGATAACAATTTGAGTATTAACAAATGACAATGAAGTACATACGATCTAATAATCAATAAAAGAAAAGTTAAAATGTGTATCAAGGTAAACAAAATAACAATTAGAGTACCATGAAATGGCAATGAAATACATACGTTCTAATAAATCAATAAAAGAAAACGTTAAAATATGTTAATATTCTAAATAACAATTTGAGTATCATCAAATAACAATGAAGTACATACCCACTAATAATTCAATAAAAGAAAACGTTAAAATGAGTATTAAGATTGTAAAATCAATTTAAAAAACAATTTGGGTATTATCAAATAACAATGAAGTACATACGGACTAACAATCCAATAAAGACATTTAAAATGTGAATTATTAAGTAACAATTTGAGATCATCAAATGATAATGAAATACATACGGTCTAATAATTCAATAAAAGAAAATATTAAAATGACATTAGGATTAACATGTGTATTAAGATTATAAATAACAATATATAAAAATGAAATACTTACTGTCTAATAATTCAACAGAAAATACATTATAAAATTAAAGTGTAATTCAAAATTCAAAATAATCCAATAAATAAGCTTTATGTTATATATTAAAAATAAACTATAGTAATGCAATAAACCAAATAAATACCTTTTATTTAAGGGAGCTGGCGTGGCGATTGTCAAGTGAACATTTAAAATAATAATAATAAGAGCAAAGATGATGTAATTTAATTTCATTGCGACAATATGTAGTAGACAATACGTAGTAGACAATGCGTAATAGACAGAATGAATTATCAAATAATGTTAGAAGTAATATTAGACAGAATGAACTATCAGATGAAATGATAATTTAACAGTTTTATCGAACTTAAGCTGTATTTATATCCTTTTGTTGTTTATCAAAAATTTTTTTTTAAAAAAAAAAATAGATGTCAACAATTTGAGTCTTGCCTTACATAAATTAGCAGTTAAGCTTCGCGTTACTCCCTGTTTTACTAGTTGTTTTTTTGGGGGAATTTGGTGTTATTTTCCAATCTTAATTTTAAACTTAATTGGGAAATAGCATCCGGAAGTCAATCAATAAAACGGAGAATATTATTTCCCAGATTTTTCGGCTCATAATGGATCCAAAAATATCCAGGAAAATATTCATTATTTGTTCAGTTATGTCAATCATACCAGGAACGGAGTGGTATTGAAAATTTCATGTATTATATGGTTATATTGCAAATTTAATGGGTTCATACGCAAAATCTTGCAAATTATTGGATAAATACATATGGTGAAGCAAGGGTGTGAATGTATATAGTGTAATAACTGGGTAATCGTACGCCTTAAAAAGCCCTATTCATAGAGTAAACCGAGAAGGTTTGCGTAACGTTCGGCGATAACACTTCGAAAGAGGACGTAGATTTGGCGTAGCCAATTGTATACTTTATTTAGAGTGTATGCCAGATATTCTTTACATGATAACAAATGTTAGGCTTATATAGTATTTATGTATCTAATAAATATGCTAGATACGATACGATAATTATGCTAAGTCTTCCATATATGCTTATTATGCTACTTCTAATAATTATGCTATTTCTGCTATATCTACACGATCTTCTAAATATACTATGATTACTTAATATAGATATGGAATCCCAACAAATACGCACCCGATCTTCAAATTCGATCATAGTCGTTGATCCAACCGTTACAAACGGATACGTGTCATTTCACCGACAATCATTTCACCGACAGCTCACTTAGCCGACATCACACCAAGTGACAATTTACTAAAAATACATACCTGCAACTAATAAAACGTTAACCCTAGCCCTATAGCCCTATGTGATGTCGGCTAAGTTAACTTTCGGTGAAGTGACCAGCACCGTTACAAACTTCCATTAAAACGTAATAAAATGATAAAAATATTTTATTAGCTGAAAAATAAATTATTCCAAAAATTGTAATAAAATGGAATAATTGGCGTTATCTGGATAAAAGTTTGCAATTTCGTACAGGGCCTCTGAATACGAAGATATACCTATTGGAACTCTGTCCGTGTGATATCTACTATGTTTACTAGTGTTAAAATGGCCAAAGTATACATGACTGCACTTATGTTACTTAGTAGAATTATTCCTAAAGTGTACTTATACAGTATCTTAATGTTATATATTAGTATTCAGGGCCCTTTTCGTACTGCGAGTATTCCCCGTCCCTGCATAAAATTGTTAGTCTAATCTAACTTTTAATATATGATAATTGTTGATCTTGATTACCATTATACCATCCTATATATAGAATAAGATTCCGATTCTGAAGATCTGATGATTATTTCTGTATTAGTATTTCCCGGATGTTCGATATATTCGAATAGATTGTCACAATTTATCACTTATCTCGTATAACTTATCTTAAACGTTTGAAATACTTTCGAAATGGTTAAAATAGATGTGAATATTTTTTTATTTATCACATTTCAAATGATTAACAAAATGCATCGAATTAGCCCATATGTAAAATGTGATACCTGATTTGTAATTTATTTTCTCATGATCGTTGATCTTGATTGCCATTATATCATTCTATATATAGAATAAGTTTCCGATTCTGAAAATCTGATTTCTATTTCTGTATATTGATTTTTGATCCACCTGCATTCCAAATGCTGATTCCTCCCAAATTGATTTATATGAACTATTTGAATATAGGAATTGATTGTATTTATATTTCTGAATCATGCTATATTTATTCTCTAAATAATTCGTCTGTCCTGTCCATCATAATAATAATAACAAATACGTATTCTTTGTATGCGTATATGTTCTATGTCGGAATAGAATCTTGGTAGATTTAGAATCAATATAAGTTGATTCTAAATACACTTAAGTTAAAACGAAATTTTAAATTCACACAAATCGGTAAAGAATTTCAACTAACTTACAGTGCAAAGGTGATTCCGAATCCATTTAGCGTACAGTTGGTGGTAGAATCAATTCGGCAAATAAATACGGTTCGTATTATTTGCCGTAGTTATTTTGTGCAATACCGCAATGCCGTAATGCCGTAATTCCGTAATGTCACAAGTAATATTGTAACGCCATAATGCTGTTTTATCTAAATATTATATAATGCTTTGTGTTAAAATTATAGTCGTTAAGTCATTATGGTGACGAAAGACGAAACAAAACAATGTCACTGCAGAAAGGTGAAGTCCCAAATTCGTCTGACGAAAGATGAAGCCTAAAATTGGAAAGACGAAACCCTAGTGCACCCGCCAAAAAAAAAAAAAGGTGGATATTGTTTGTTTTACCTCTCATTTGTGGGTACAATATCATTAAGAATATAGCCCTTCTGCTATCGAGAGACCTACGTAGTCTGTGACTAGGTTGCAGAGACCCGTAAAAATTTGTATATAAATTAGTACAAACTAATACAAATTTAGATTGATAATGCAAATTAAACCAAATTTCTAAGGGTAAAATTCACGTGTATTCTATAAATTTGATTGGCTAATAATGTCAGATAGTGTGCTGAATTAAGTTTCCGAAAGAGAAAATGAATGAACATAAAAGACGAGCAAGGTCAGAACAAAATTTTGAGTAAATTTTTGATGTTTTCCGAAACAAATCGCAAATTAATATAAAGTTAATATCTTATTACAAATTAATACAAATTTTTGCAATAACGCAAATAAGATTTTGTATAACACAAAAAATTTTTACGGGTCTCTGCTAGGTTGGCATCCAATTTAATGATGTCTGACGCAACTCACGTGACCTGACGCAACTGCTCACGTGACCTTAAAACATAAACATAATGGTTTTCTGCGTCATGCGTCATGCGTCAGTGGCGCAACTTATGGTTTCGTCAGGTTGCGTCAGGGTTTTGTCATTCTTCATCAGCTGCGTCAAGCATCTATAGGACAATTGATTTCAATTTTTTTTGGACATATGTCCAATTTCAATTGGACATATGTCCACAAAAAATTGAAATCAATTGGACATTGTGATATGCCATCCCTGGTCTGTGAGCGTCGGGGTTTTTTTCTAATTTACATGGTTGTCGTCACGACAAGTTATTATAATTCATGTGACTGTCGTCCCCGACAGGCCACAATTTATGGCTGACGTCACAGCAGGCCATTCAATCAATATTGTATCACTTCAAGTCGGGGAATCGATGTAAGGCCACGCAAAGTTTTTTTTCGTTTTGCATTACACGCCGCCACATTTTTTCAATTTTTCAATTTTTTTTTTAGATCCCAATTGCGCCAATTGTTCGATTTTTGGCATCCATTTTTTCCCACTATTTTCATCCGGTGTCACCCGATGGAGACCTTAATTTATTTCCCGTAATTGTCCGATAGGACTGACAGGGAATATTACTGACGCCCCAATTTTTTGATTCCTTTTTGTGCAAAATAAACTTAATCTTGTGTAATCTTAAATCTGACATTATTCTATTTGCAGTAACTAGGAAAATAAGACGCCGATATCAAATATGTTCTATGGTCATGAATAGAGATGAGAAAAATGCGCACTTTATAATAAAATTCGCATGAAAGCGCATTAATGCGCGCATGATATATAAAATGCACATGATACTGCATGATAAAAAATTTTTAATTTTTATCTTTATTAGAGGTCCGAATCGGATGCAATTTTTTCACCCGGGTCACCTGTGTGAATTGAAATCGGGTGACCCGATGAAAACGGGTTTTATAATGTTATGTGTCATTTATTGATTCCTGTCAGTTCGGAATCATTTTTGAATTAACGAATGATTGCCACTTATTGATAAAGTGAAAATGAAAATAAAAAACAAGCATTTACTATTTACAGTTTATTCTTTCGTTTAGAATAATAATCACGATAATATAAATTCGTGAATCTCTTAAACAAATACTAGAAATTTGACAAGTCGCAGGTTTAAAAGCTAAAAATCAGTAATTTATCTGTAGGATTGTAGAGATAAAGAAAACTAAATGAAATCATTTACTCAAACTTTGTGAATTTGCAAAATATCTATATCTAATATCAATAAGGTGAAACAACAAAATAATTGCCCTGTGAAAATATTCGTTTTTGTTAAGGCAAATGTTAATAAGTCATATACTCTCAGTCAATCTTCAAAGTAAAGTTTCAAGTCAAATAGCAATAAAGTAGGCTTTGCTATTAAATAAAATGACATGATTTAATATACAGAACAAATTACTGAATTATTCAACATGAATTAACATACCAACCGATTTGACCCAGGTTTCAAATCAGTGATCCGGGTCACCCGTTTTGACATGGGTGACCCGGTTTGGAACTCTAATCTTTATTATTGATAATATATCCAAATAAGGATACTACATATTGATTCTGAATCAGATTTTGCCTACATATCATATATAAATTTTTACTAATTAGCAGCATGACAGAAATTCCTTTTTATTAGCTATTATGTCAGATGATTATCATCAAATATGATTGGCTAATGTTTATTAATACTGTAACTGATAATAGGCGATAATGATGTATAATATCAGATATTTAATTCGTGATTCGCGAGAGATGTACAGAATTTCTATATATAGAAATGGGGATATTAAATAATAAAAACAATTAATATGTATAATCTGGAGCCGGAATTAAAATTTCACAATTCCTGTCAAGCCAACATCTTTTGTATTGCTAACCAAACTATAAAGACAGTTTTCTCTTTCTAATGGTGGTAAAATCATCAAAATTGGCCTAATATATCAAGAGGTATTCTTATTTTTGTCTTTGTGGCTATATGAAATTTGCAAAGAAATTTCATATGATCATAAAAACAAAAATGAGAATATCTCTTGATATATTGGGCCAACTTTGATGATTTTACCACCATTAGAAAGAGAAAACTTGTCTCTACAGTTTGGTTAGCAATACAAAAGATGTTGGCTTGACAGGAATTGTGAAATTTTAATTCCGGCTCTAGATTATAGGTATTAATTGTTTTTATTATATTTAATATCCCACATATATATATAGTATTACTATAGTAATTCTTTCCATCTCTCGCGAATTACTAATTAAAATTTGGTCGTACATACGTACGTAATGTAGGTCTAAATTCGATTAAGAAATTAATTCTGTTAATATTTAACTTGAAATACCTAGGAGTAAATTTTTTTGTTTCACTACAAATTTTATTATAATTATATATATAACAATAAATAGTAAAATACTCCTTTTATTCTATCGTTACAATTGTTATTAGTTAATACAATATGTATTATACTTATTTTATAGTTATAAGTACGTTTATGCATATGCATCTACAAACCCTATAGTACAACTTAGCGAACTACAATAAACTATAAATTATACAATTTTACAACTTATAGAGAACCTAAATATTTTAAAGTAAGAGATTAGTAAAGCAAAGAATATAAATAAAAAACAGAAATGCTATATTGCTGTATTGTTAATACTTACCATAATAACCTTTCATAATCGGTATTAAAAAAGAATACAGTATGTATATATTAATACTTATTACAAGAATTACACCTTATAAAAGCCATGAACTTTAGAAATCTTCCTCACAGTTCAAATATAAGGCAGCTAAAGAATGAATAACAAAACTGCTAGCCTTATCTTTTTGAATCATTACTAAAATATTAAAAAAAAAATAATAATAGTTTTATTTATATATTATTACCTGCTATAAAAAAAACTGCCTCTAATAAAAGTCCCACAAATTCAATGATCTCAATGATGGGTCACTAAAATTCACTTGCAATATACCTAACAAACGGTCTTGCAAAGTTTCATAAAGAATGAGCAATTCCTTTGATGAGTAACCATATGACACATCCACCTTTTATATGATTTTTATATATAAAAACCTTGTGTAATACTTATGCATATATAGAATTTCTTTCATGCTCTAATTAGCTAATTGTAAACTTCATCGTTGTTGCTTATCTTTTATATAATTTGAGAATATAATAGCACCTGGCTCATGGCACTGCCACAGGAGCTTTGTAAAAAACTTTACAATCTTAGTTTTTTTTTGTTGTTAAGGTGAGTTTTGCCTTTATCTTTATTAATAAAATGTGTGAGATTCCTTGTGGGTTTCTCAAATTACAAATTATTATACAAGAGTTAAAATTCAGACTATAAATAAACTAATTCTATCTAAATTAACTGCAACTTTAAAATCTCTTATTATAAATATGCTGATTAGTTTGCATTGGATTGTCACAAAAAAATTCAGTTACTGAAATTATATTCTATTAACTACAGTATATGGTTAAGATTGAGTTAGTTTGCATTAAAATTATAACATGCTAATTATAATATGTCTCAATGATTACAGATTTAAATAGTATTGACATCTTAATTTAAATTCTCTCATGGTCAGATTACGGTCTTTGGATATAGCAGATCAAAAATGGAAGTGCAATTTAAATTTTTTTTTTATTCTCATTATTATGCAGCACCAATTATGATACATATGAAATTAGTAGATATTTTTGTGCAGATAGGACATTTGTGACTGCAGGATAATTTTATTTTGTTTTGATTAATTCCCTTACAATGTCATTTTAGCAAATACAGATTTGTATTAACATTCACTGACACATTTCTTCACAATTATATTATCTCATATCAATTGTTAACAAATTTGAATTGTGATGACATACTTTCTTGATTATAACTTGCTTATCGATAATTAGTCTTACATTTTGATAACGGGTTATATAACCAATCAAAAACTGTTAAAGCACACCATCTTTATTACATTACTATATTAGTTTAGCACACTGATCACCTTTTGAAAATATCCGTAATTTTATCGGTTGGTAGATCGACATAAAACTACAAATCGCTGAGAAAATTGTTTGATTATCAGATAATCTGGGCGGCAAAAAGTTACGATCAAAAATTCTAGAAATCAATCATCTAAATATTTGGTTGAATGTAATTTTTTTTATATTTACTAATATATTCACTATGTTTTTTTTTATAATCTTATGTGTTATCTATCGCGGAGCATTTGTCGTGTTCTTGCACTTGTTCTTGCACTTGCACTTATACTTGCACTTATTCTTGAACTTGAGACCATTATACAAAACGTTTTCAAATTCGTGAATTGTTTTTAGCCTAAAATAGTTTGTAAATACTGAAATATTAGGCAATCAAACAACAAAAGTAAATTTGGCAAATTCACGTTTCACGATTTTGTGTTGTTTAAGGGCGTTAATAAGGGCGTTAAAAAATGATATAATAATTACTAAACGTCATAATAATTACTCGACCATGATAATCGTCATAATCATCCTACGTATTTCTGGTAGTTTTCCCGCATTTAGGTCACATTTTTCGATACGACCAATCAAAAATGTTAAAGCGTACAGACCCAGAATTGAAGTATAAAGATAAATTAGAATGTTAATTACACTTAACTTATATTTAATTTTTCTATATAAAATTTTGATGGGATAAAATGCACATTAATGCACATTAATGCGCATTCATGCGGGGTCCGTATTATTTCGCCGACAATCACTTCACCGACATAACATTTTACCGACAAATACTCACCCGACAAGTTCATTTTACCGACAGTTTGTTTCACCGAAGTTCATTTCACCGACAAGTTTTTTTTTCAAAAAGCACCCTAACTTTAGCCCTAATTCTATCTAATTCTACCCTGACCCTAACGACAATGACCAGAATTACTTTGTCGGTGAAATGAGCTTCGGTGGAATAAACTGTTGGTAAAATGAACGTGTCGGTGAATAATTGTCGGTGAAGTGATTGTCGATTAATTGATTGCCACCCGTTCACGCATGATTGAGGAATCATGCGCACGCATGAAACTCATCTCTAATTTTAAATATTCAGGCCAAGCATCTTAGCACACATTAGGCCACGCAAAGTTGATTTTTCATTTTGCATTACCCGCCGTCCCATTTTTTCAATTTTTTCAATTTTTTTTTTAGATCCCAATTGTGCCAATTGTTCGATTTTTGACATCTATTTTTTCTCACAACGTTAATAATTGAATGAATTCTAAGTGTGGCAAAAAATTTATTCCAATAATTATTTTCATCCGGTGTCACCCGATGGAGACCTTAATTTCCGATAGGACTGACAGGAAAAATATGACTGCCGGCCCAATTTTTTGATTCCTTGTTGTGCAAAAATGAAAAATCAGCTTTGATAACCTTAAATGTGAACATTATTTAAATTAAAACTAAAAAAAAAAAAAAAATCCGCCTGTCCGTACCGAATTTTGAAATCCATGTAATGCAAAACGAAAAATCAACTTTGCGTGGCCTAATAAGAATATCGGAATAATACATATTATAATTATAACTACGATTCTAAGTATTCTTCATATCCTCGTTATTCCCTTTGATCACTCTTCAATTTCCTAATATATCTAGAATCACAAGAACTTCGAATTTGTAATGGCTGGGGATCAAGTTTGCCCTTTACAACGTACGTACGTACAGTATGTATTTTGTTATTTCGTGTGTTACTGACTGACGTGAAGAGTCAGCGACGAATCTCGAACTAACAGAGTGAAGAGAGATGTTTTTGGAGAATATTTGAATAACAATTAGAATAGAAAATAAATATTATACCTTTGTAAATCATTATCCAATACTAATAAAATAAATAAATATAATTAACAACGTTCACTATTAAAATAAATTATTCAATGAATCCACTCACAATACTGGTTTTGTCACTATCATTAGGTGCCACACAAAAATGCGCAGTAGATTGATTAGTTATACTATGTAAAGATCCTTTTCAAATTTTAAGGGTTTCTCAACGCCTACCGAATTAAATTCAATGAAAATTTTTTTAATTTGAATTCTTCAGATTTGTAGAATTCAAATAAAAAATTCTTTCAAGTTATACAGGTACTTACCAAAAATTTCTAGTATAATCACCAATCGAGTGCAAATACATGATATCCTAAATTCTCCAGAAAATTGGGTTTAAAATTTTTTTAAACTCAATTTTTATGTTTTTATCAATTCTTATTGCTGTTATTTGTTTTTTTTTTTTAAAAAAAAAAATTAAACTTTTAATTAAATGATGAAGCCTTTTTATTGTTTTCTGAAAGAAAATTCACTAATGTTAGTCTAGAAAAATAATTAAACATATACTAAAGACAAACATGATTATTAAAGATTAATTATAAACAGATTTAAAATGAATTATAAAACTTAATTAAATTGTACAAATATACAAAAACTACATATTTTAAATTCAACTAATATAAATTCATAGTTTAAGGTTCTTGGTTATGAGAATCAAGAATCATATTGTCGTTTTGGTAGAGAGGACATTATTTAATGTAGAAGACGGAACATATATCGTAACAAGGTAAATAAAACATATATGTAATTGCTAAAAACATAAATTACTATATGAAATTATACCTTGAGAAAAATATCAATGACGAAATAAAGAATCCTCTGTGGATGCTATCTTTTTGTCGATTATGTAGTGGAGACTCGTATTGTAGATTAATGTGAAAACGGATTAAAATGAAATGCGGGTTTCTATTTAACTCTCTAAAACCACCTATACTTGTTTAATCCATAATCTAAAACTAACCTCTAACCTTAACCCTTAACCCTGAAAATGCGCCCCAAAAAAATTCATTTTTTTGGTGGCTTGTAATTCTTTAATATTTACTTATTCATTTTAATCTAAACCGAAATGGCTTTTTTCAGCCAACATTGTGAATTTTATAAAAATTACGACATATTAAGCAAAAAAAAAAATAATAATAATAATTATAATAATAATAAAAATCATCAAAGAACAATTTTAATTGTCATTAATAAGCATAGTTACTGACTGTAGGTGTTGCTGAAACTTATTAATCGACTCTCCGGAAATTGTAAATATATTTTTTTTAGCAAACTAATAATAAAATTTATAACATACACAATGGTTGCAGTAGATGTACAACACCTTTGTTCATGCTAGAAAGCATATTTTTAACATTACAAATCCTCTCAGGTGTATTAATGATTAATTGCGTCATTTTTTGCACGCAATTAATGGAGATTTTTTGGTCACACAATGACGTATTAGTCCGTTACGAAACACAATAAACACATTGTGACCGACTCTGCACTTTATATTGCTGATCTTACAATCATTTAAAATGGTTTTTTGTTACTTTCTTGTTTACTTTCTTGTTTACTTTCTTGTTTACTTTCTTGTGTTTACATTCTTGTTTACTTTCTTGTCATAAATGTACTTCATTATTTGTTTCTTAGAGGGTTTCAGACCCAAGCAAGGTTCAGGTTTCTAATTTCGAATTAAATCATGACGTATTGATTTCAAAATTAATAATCTAAAATCCTATTTATTTTTATTTGTAAGCTTATTTGTATAATAATAAATTCATTTACCATCGTAAATTTTCTTTCGAAATTCTATCAAAGAAAGTTTGCTCATTTTATCTCCGGATAACTCCTATATCATCTTCTGATTTTGCAATTTCAAAACGGAAAATAGAACTTTCGAACTCCCACTTATTTTCAAAATAAGTTAACTCTGAAATCCCTATTTGTTTACTGCCCCGGACTTAGTTCAAATTAATGTCTTATTGAAACCTGTTTGGGGGATACGCCTGTTGAATTTCACATGAATCTGTAAAACTAATTTAGACATAATAGCAGCTTCTGCGCAAAATTATAGTGAAATATAAAGAACGGACTATGAAACTAGCCATTGATGGATAGTTTGAGTTTTTTAAAAAAGTAAGATTTATGATTTTTTACATAAAATTTTGTCAATGTATTTTTAGACAATAAAATTACATCATAAAAATTTTATGATTATTAAAATTAATATAATAATATTAAGATATTACGGGATGTATTTAATTGGTTAATCGGATCAATTTAATTTGAATGAGCAATTTTCTACTTTTGATCTATTTTTTAGAACGTCGAATTTTTAAAAAACGGGGGTTTTTTTCAATACAAAAAATTTCGATAATTTACTAAATAAATGTAAATAAAAAAGTGTAATTCATATAATTAAGAACAATACTTTGACCAATAATACCGAAGACTGGTTTTCTAATGCATTCCCCATATACCCAGCGGGAACAATTATTGGGTAATTCGGGGCGATATATGGACTGTTGGTAGCGGTATATGTACGCAATGCCAGAACGTAGTAAAGCGAAATATGTGTAAAACGAAGTGGAATTCGTTCCGCTTACCATCATTTATAAATGTTTCTTAATTCGTTCAATAAAAGATTACGTTCTGCAGTCTAATACAGGAAATTGAATTCTGTGTCATGTACAATTTGTTACACAAACTTTAAATAAAGGATTTTGATAAACAATAGAAAATTCTAGACTTAAAAAATGTTCTGACGCAGTTAAATCCGGATTTACAAATTTCCTAATTTTCCTTCTATCGCAACATTTGTCTCACATTGTTTTTTATGTATCAAATATTAAACAAAGATTTGCCTTCATTCATATATTACAATCGGAATGTTCTGTACAATGTATGAAATTCCGTATTGAGAGTATGTTTAAAGTTTGAGGGTAGGTGACATCACTACTTTATAATATCAGCGAAAATATTCAAATTAATAGTCATGTGCAACTAGAAAACAGAAAAATGTAAAGAAATTTCTAGTCCGAGATTAACAAAGTGAATAATTGAAAAATCTATAAATACTGAATTGAAATTTGTTGGCAAAAGTCATCAGATTCTGCGCCATTTTAAATATTTTTCTTAATTCGCTCTTAATTATGCCAAAGTTTTAAGATACCTTGAAATTACAAAGACTACCTAACTCTTTATTTTTATAATACCCTAACTCTAACTTTACCAGGATCCCGGACAATTATATTTAATCTGGTATGTATGAAATGAGGTAAATTTTTTAAAAAAAATTTAAAAGGTGGTATGTAAAAAATGAGTTTTTTAGAAAAATGTGGGGGGTAAAATGAGGTAAATAAAAAAATAGTGGTAGGATGTTTTATAGGTAAATTTTTACAATTTTTAAGGTAGTATGATATAATGAGGTAAATTATTATACTATTATAGAATGTAGTGCTCCTAGGTCCGGTCCGGGATCAGACCAGACTCTGACTCAATTTTACTAATTTCAGACTTCAGACCAGACTATGAGTCCAGTCCGGTCTGGTCCGAAGTCCGCAGACTGGTCTGAGTCCGAATATATTTATATGTATTTTTTGGCGCTGAACAAGTTTACTTAGTGCATTTTGTTAGATAAATTAGTAAAATTTTATGAATCATAAGATTTTATAGAATTTTATTAATAAAATTTTATAAAATCTTATAA
>QKWP01000156.1:240666-261295 GCA_003550325.1 Gigaspora rosea | reverse complement strand
AAAAAAAAAAAAAAAAAAAAAAAAAAAAAAAAAAAAAAAAAAAAAAAAAAATCCGCCCGTCCGTCCCGAATTTTGAAGTCCATGTAATGCAAAACGAAAAATCAACTTTGCGTGGCCTTACAATAATATTTATATTCTCGATGTAGAAAATTATGCCTGGGTTACTACAATAACCTCAGCTAATCAAACATCCACTGCAGGCTGAACAACTGCAACAAGCCTGCCTACTACAATAATTATTGTTGAAACTCAACCAAATAGTGACAAACTATACATTGCAATTGCTATTGGTACGGGTGGTGTAATTTTAGTTGGAATTGCCTTTATTGCTGGGTTTTTAATTTATAAAAAGAAACGTAAAGAAATTATTGAAATAGCAGGATCACCTATGAATATATCTAAGCATGAAAGAACATATGTCTATGGTTTTTGCTCCTGGAATGCCTACGCCCGGAACAAATGCGTGTGAAACGCCTATGTAAGGAATTCCTGTGCCTGATAATAAAGGAATGCAAAGAATGCAAAATTAATTTTTATTATGAAGATAAGGCTTAGGTTTAATTTATTTTAATTTTTTTTTTATTTAAAAAAATTTAATAGATAAATAATAAAGTCATTCTGTCGGAGACCCAATTTTTACATATTTTGAGTTAATTCGGTCTTACGAGATTAAAAATGTCGAGTCTGCAGAATATAACAAATTTAATGTGATTGCCTATGTTGTAGATATGAGCTCACAGGTCTTACATATTATCTTTACTGATTTTCATCTTTCTAACATCAAGTTTGTTTGGTACAAGGTCACGAGATTAAATTTTGGGATGCAGAATTAAAATATATTTAAAAAATACACTAATAAATAATTCCAATTAAATTCCAATTCTCCCAAATTCCAACCAAGATTTTTTATCAAAGTATCAACATTTCGCATATCATCAATAATGGTTCTTTGTTCAGACTGGAGTATTAAATCATTATAAGGATTGGGTGATTTAATGCATAACTGTTCCCAATCGGCTGGTGGTTTTAATTTCCTGAGTTCATGAGGTAGTTCAATAAATTGAGCGACCAAGCCTGCTTCAACATGCCACTAATAAAATTATTTATACAAAATGATTTTACGCAAACTTAATTATATAGCAAATATTAAATACAGTAAAACTGTTGTTACCTCAATGTGACAATGGAAAGCCCATATTCCAGGATTATTTGCTTCAAATCTGATCACAATCCATCTGATTTTCAAAACAATATTCGTAAAACTCATTGAATTTAAGATATTTTCATGAAGAAAAAAAAAACTTCATACCCTTCAGGAGGTATTGTTGCGGTATCGCGTTTAATTGGATCAAATATATTTAATTTTGAAAAATCTGGCTTAGTACCAACCGGACCTGAACCAAGTACCCAGAACGTGTGACCATGCTAAAAATTTACTTATATGAGTAAGGACCAAAATTTTATATTATAATGCCTAATATGCTTACCAAATGAAATGGATGTTCTCCAGTAACACCATCTAAATTATGACAAACAAATGTAAGAAGCAGATAATTTCAAATCATTACAGAATCCTTAGAAATTTTGATACTCACTATATACCACAATATCAATAACTTGGGAAGTATTAAAATGACCAATTACATTTTGATTTGGTTGAAATAAAGTTTGGTTTTTAAACAGGATTTGATTTATAGTTGGATTGTCTACATCAACTGCGTATGTGCTACCATTAACAACTCCTCTGTCAACATTTGAAGCATCTTTTTCGAAAGAAACGTTAAGATATATTGTCTGGTCAGATTTTGCTGGAACATTTTCTGGGAAAAATGGTTTAAGATCTGATGTGTTCAAATCGATACAATTATTAAGACGGTTAAGATTCTCCGCCCATCCTTTTGTTGTAGGATCCAAATGATTAGCCCCTTCATAATGAACTATGGCTTTTACATAAGAATTGAGATGTTCAATTCCAATTGCATAATAACATTTAATTTGTAAATCTGCTCTCATCCAAAAATTTGAAACTAGTTTATCAGCAGTTACAATTACTGAATAACGTTGTGCTACGTTAATAATAAGGCGGTGTATTGTGTGTCTTTTTGTCATCATTCCTTCTACTTCAATTACATCCATTGCATGTTCATCAATTGAAAATGTAAAACTTAAAAGTGCGCTATATAAATTATAAAATTTTTTAACTTTTAATATTTTTTAATATTGTTATTTAATTTAATATACCGGAAATTTGGATTTTAAAATCACCTAGTATTTATGACTCTCAAACGATATCTCTTTCCAGGAACGAAATTAAACTTCGAAAGACCAGCATTATCAATGCATTTATAAGAGACAGGTGCCCACTTACAATTATAAATATTCCTTCCATTAATTAGTCCATTATCTGGTCGAGGTTCTAATCCTTTACTTGCTGGAGACAAATAATAATTCAATAAAGTGAATGTTTCATTATGATACCAATCCGACAGAAGAATCACTACTTCTTCGTCATAGTCATTTTGATATGGATCATCAGGATCTTTGACGATGATGGCACCTAGAACACCGTCAACGTACTGTGCCAGATGATGACTATGACTTTAACTATAGTTAGAGATAAAGTTTTCAAGATTTAAAGTAAATGGTATAACTTTTGTATACTTACTACCAAAAAGTGCCACTTTGATCTGGAACAGTAAAATTGTAGATAAACGTTGTATTGTTGGGTATTGGACATTGCGTTTGCCCAGGAACTCCATCATACCAATTAGTTCCCCTTTGAAAAAATCCATGAAAATGAATCTAAGCGCAAGAACAATTTGTTCTCTTAATAATGTTTTTAAAAGGTTAGATGATTAATTGATGAAAAGATATTAATTTACCGATGTTGATACTCCTAAATTATTGATTACGTGGATTACAAGTCTATCGCCTTTTGTTACAACAAGTGTTGGTCCAGGGTATGTTCCTGTGATTTATTTATTTATTTACCGGTAAAGCAAAATATTTAATGACTTTTGATGAGTTAAAAAAAAAAAAGCTTTTATATTTCAATTCTTAAAAAGGTATAAACCATTCACAGTCCAAACAACACGTTCAAATCCATCTGGTGAAAGTTTTGCTTTGTAGAGATGAAGACAAAAAGTTTTTGTTTCTGGAACATAAGCACGCTTTTTGACAGGTGATGCTAGTATAAATACTAAGCTATTTAGTAAAGAGAGGATGCATAAAATAGACCATAATGATAAACTTTTAGAGAGAATCATGGTTAAAAAAACAATTATCTGTTTTTGTTAAAATATAATCAAAGACGTTGTGCGTGCGTATGTATGTGCGTGAAGAACTCCGGTTATTTTTTTTTGTTACTTCTATTTTGATTGTTTCCTCTTTTAGTATTGCTCAACATATAAATTTAGAGTTAGCGTTGGTATTACATTAAGGTGGTAGAGGATCCTTACCATAGGTGGGGGACGTCTGTAGCCGTGTCTCAGTCACGTGTTTTTGATTTTTTAATTAAAGTTAGGGTACGGGTTAGTTTGGGGTTAGGGTTAGGGCATGCCTTATAGTAAAATTGTCCCCCGACATTTTTTATTAATGCACTAAGATTGATTTAGACTGTTGTTTCTTGTATTTTTGCGACTTTCGCTTTTTTTTCGCTGTTTTTGTCTCTTCGGCTGATCCGTATCGATCAAAATAAACAATCCTATTGGCTCTATGTCATGTGATGAACACGGCTTTAGACGACCCCCATAGGTGTAAATAGTAAATCACGAAGTTCAAATTATCGCACTTATTGAACTTATTGAATATATTGAACTTATCACAATTATTGAATTTATCGCCTTTAATGATGTGAATAAGTTTTATGTATTCTGCTGCAATGCCTTTCGCTCTACAATAAAGTAGAATTCGATAGTATTCTCACATTTCAAATAAGTGTTCTTTAATCGACCACTAAAGGGCATTCTCAAGAGACTTGAATAATTGGTCGAAATGAGCTGAGAATTATCATTAAGATAAATAAGGTGAATACTACACATGTAGGATACTGTACGTAGTTTATTAAATCAAGAAAAAAAAAATTATAAATAGTGAAAAATAGCTGATGCGTTTATCGTTCCGGTCTAGAGATGGGAAAAATGCGCATTTTATAATAAAATGCGCATGATACCGCATGATAAAAATTTTTTAATTTTTATCTTTATTATTGATAATATATTTAAATAAAGATACTACATATTGATTCTTAATCAGATTTTGCCTATATATATAAATTTTTACAAATTTGCTAATTGTAAACTTCATCGTTGCTTATCTTATATAATTTGACACCTGACGTGGCTCTGCCACGGAGCTTTGTATAAAACTTTAAAATCTTAGTTAAAATCTGTACATCCATATTATATAATATTCATAAATATGCTGAGTTAGTTTGCATTGAATCATCACAAAAAATTCTGCTACTGAACATACTATTCTATTAACTACAGTATATGGTTAAGATTGAACACTCTATTTCAGTATCCACAGTACATGGTTGAGCCAGTTTTTACTGGAATTATTGTGATTTTTATCATGAGTATTTATAAAAATTCTATTACAATATTTGTTCGCTATACCAGTAATTGCTATATATAGTGTGTTAGTTTGAATTAGTATAATCTAGCTATAAAAAGTTTGTTACAAAGCTCATTACTCCAATAACAGATAGTATGCAGCGTAGTTTTATTGATGAATACTAATTAGTGTTGTGATGAAAAATGTCCATATTGTGCTTATTATGTAAATATTATCGTGCGATTTAACTATTTCTATTTATTTAATAGCAATCTCTCATTTAATTGTTTATAGTGTACAATGCCTTATGGACACGAAAAAGTGGATAATAGTAAACATTGTAATTATAACATGAGTGCAATACTATTGTTTGCTAAGTAATTCATATTTATTTACTTTTTTATTAGCAACTACTCATGGAAATATGTATTTAACGACATTTACATGTAAAGATGATACTTTGAATTTGAAGGTAAATATGAATGTGCATATAAATATTTCGGCAATATAAGGTCAAGCAAATAATAATTATGGTTCAATTAACATTTAATTTACTAAGCGGAACCACTATAATTATTTGCATGTCCTGTCTAATGTTAGCCATTACAAAATTTTTTATTAGGTCATCGATTAACTGTTGGCAACCGAGGCGATTTCGTTTTATGTCATAAAGTAAGCAACATATTAAATAAAGGAACCTATAGAGTAATTATCAAAATTCTAGGTCGGAATAGCCAACAACTACACCTATGGCAGAAATTTCATCTGTCATATTTGTTAAAATAATTAGGAAAAATCTGTTTATTCCGACCCAGAACCCAACCTCAATTGTGATAATTTTCAAATTGAGGGAAATTATGCCGTCACCAGCCCTAAAATTGGCTGTGGTTGTTATATGTGCGTACGTTATCAATATGCTGTCTCCTATATGAAGTCACGGGATAACCAGGGACGCATTTTAAGTACTCTCGTCCGGACGCGTGGTATATGTATTAGTGTTTCGGGCGAAATTATATATTTCGCCCAGGCGAAATTTCCGAAATAGGGCGAAATATGTTTCGCCCAAAGACCTCAAATTCGATAATTCCGAAACTGGCGAAACTGGCGAAAAGTCCGAAACCTGGCGAAATGTCCGAAACCTGGCGAAATGTCCGAAAATTGGCGAAACCGAAACCTGGCGAAAGTTCCGAAATCTAATATTAGAAATTTTATTGGAAAAATACCTAGAGCGTAGTGAAACGGAGTATGAGTTCAATTCGGGGGATGGTGTGAACAGATCCCACGAAATATTCACTTATCCGAAATATCATATATCAGTAACATGTGAATAACGATGACGATAAATTATCATTTCCTTTTAATTTTTGCAAATCCTAAGTTTTTCCAAAATTCCCGCGCGGGATGCGGGATCACGCGCGTGATCCGCGCGTGATTCGCGGGATTGTTTACCGGAAATCTGTAAAGTTCGGCCGGAATTATGGTATTGGCCCGAATTATCCAATTATCCCACACCACGTGAAGGATAACGCGCNAAATTTTTGTTTTGCGAGTCGGTTTTTTTTTTTTTTTTAAAAAAAAAAAACTTTGCGTGGTCTAAATTCATTCATGTTCACATCTAAGGGAATGCAAAGTTAATTCTTCGGTTTGCATAACATGGAATCAGAAAATTTTGATTTTTTGTTTTATTGGACCTATCGGGTAATTCCGGAAAAGTAAGGTCATCATCGGGTGACACCGGAGAAAAAATTAAATGGCAAAAATGGAATAATAATCACAATAGGAATTTTGAAAAAAATTTTTTTTGAAAAGTTGAGTCGGCGGGTTATGCAAAATGAAAAATTAACTTCGTGTGGCCTAAATTTTCTTATATAAATTTTTTTAAAGACATATCTCACAATTTGGTTCTTTAATGAAATAAACTGAGTTAAAGGATTAAAATACTGTAAATTTTAAATAAATTTTTAAAGTATATAAATTACACACACATACACACACACATTTCGGTTTTATTTCACCTTTGGGAGCATTTCGGTTTCGCCTTTCAGATTTTGAAAATGGATTTCGCCCGAAACACTAATATGCATTAAATTGATATGATCCTAATGCTTGTCTTATACATTCGGTATTAATTAACCTTGAATACTTAATTATGCGATAATGCTGGGCGCCATCGTCATATAGACTATTGCAAAACTCCATTTGTAAATCCGGTGGAGACAAAAGTGAAGGCTCATTTGAGCATATTTCCGGTCTTATATTATATTCAAAATAATTAAATTCTAAATTTATATATTCACTAATTGTTATTAAATATATATAGTGCTTGGCAAATCAAACAAAAATTTGAAGTCAAATACTTGTGATTAAGTCAGACAACAAATGACTACAAATCAACTAATAACGTATATTCAACTTTGGTTAACTTGCGATCGTTTGATGTCTGATTTAGTCACAAGTATTTAATTGTCAAATTTTTGTTTGATTGTGCTGAGCATTAATATTTAACTAATAGACAAATTAGCCCTAATCCATCAAGAGAAAAAGATTATGTATCTCATTGTATTTTTTGGGAACGAACAGGATTTAAGGGTACTTGTTTTTTTTTGTAAATATATATATATATATATAGAAAATTACTACAAATCACCACTGGTGATCATCACCGGTGATCTACAATGCATAAAACAAAATAAACAAAATAAACAAAACAAACTAAATAAAAATTAAATCTCTTTAATATTAGGGTAAGGGTGAGAACTGAAATGGGACAGGGGTATAGTTTTACCAAAATTTTATGAGGAATTTTTTTTTTGCATAAAAAAAAGTAGTTTCATAGGCAAAATTTTAGGTTAGAAGCAATTTTAGGAATTTTTTAAACAAAAATTGATCTACATGCTTCATATATATATATAAGTTAATGTAATATTATAAACTTAAATAAATTCAGATCCTTATTCTGCATTGAAGAATTCAAAAATGTGATCATCACTGCATTGATGAAAAACATGATAAAAAGAAAAATCTTATTGTACACAAAATATTTTCACACTAGCTTAAATCATAAGCCCGAAACTATTCCAGATGATACTGGTTATATTTCAGTTGATGGACATCATGTAGGCTTATAATAGCCCTATTCGTTGATGAAGTCACGCTAGGGTTATTAACGCGAAGGATAACCTGATTTGTGGCTTATATGAAATTGAGGCTTATATGAAAAAGGTAATAGCATATGATCGTATGCAATAGAGATTCTTAATTATGCTTCGTCACGTGACATATTCATGTGCACACATAGAGTTGTTATGAGCATAGTATGTAATAGCAGAAGATACATAGAGTTGTTATGAGCACAGTATGTAATAGTAGAAGAGAAGTGATGAAGTGAAGCACTACTCCCATCATGTATCTTCATAATATCCAATAAAGAGTATTTAATATGAAATTCGAGCAAGAATAATACCATATTAGTGGGCTGTTCTATAATTTTTTTACAACAAAAATTTTCAGAAATTTTTATATTATATTTGTGGTAGACTTAGGTTATTCACCCTATAAAAAAAGTGGGCTGTATAGGCATGTATTTCTACGGAGAGACACAGCTAAGTGTGGAACAGGCAGATGTCCAGGTTTGTACATCTGTATACCGTGTTGGCACGTTAAATTGGTCTGAATTGGACTGTTTACCCAGACATTTTGGACTGTAAATGGACTGGGTTTTGCTGCACTTTACTAAACCAAAACTTACAGGTTTTGGCACGAGTAATTACATGTAAAATAACATAATAAAATGTGCACGGTATTGACATGTGCATTGGGTGGTACATATGTAAAACGTAATATACATACCATTCTGTCACGTTTTGGTTTGTGTTTCATGCCTTTATGTGCCATATGACACTGCCTATCCAGACAACCTTGAGCCAACCCGTACCAACACAGTACTAACACCCGGTCCACTTTTTTTATAGGGTCAATTAGTTCTAATTAGTGATGTGCCATGTACAGTACGGTACTGTTATGGGGAGAAATGACAGTTTTTGATTTATATAATTAAAATGACGACAAGAAGGCAGCTCGCCAGAGGCATGACTTGGTGATTTAATCTGATTTAGAATAAAAAGGGACTTGTGTATTATTATAATCAGAGTTTATTATATTTTTATTCTTTAGATTTAATTATATGATAATCTGATGATTATTTTTCCAGAAGAACTAAAACAACCTCCTTTTTATACTATACAAATTATTATGGAAATCACTAATTTAATATTATAGAACATTATGGAAATTACGAGACTAAATCATATGATATCCTATCTACGATGCTATCATATTATGTGTAGATTGTATTGTTTCTAAATCATTCCACTGAGGCTATGCCCCAAGTATGCATAATCGATTATGCACATTTAATTATATGCAGAATCGGTTCATACCGATTGTCATATGAAATGTGGCACAGTATACAGATTAATGATTATCTGTTATTGGAGATGTCACGTTTACCGTACCTTGTGATAGTACATAATGTATGTTGTGAGGGTGTAGAATGTTTGTAACAAATAATAATATCTATAACTAGCTACTTTTCTATCCTAAACTATCAATACTATATCAGATATATCCACAAGACTTAAATTCTAACGATGGTAGGCTGGAAAAAGGTATTGATTGACTTGGTCCGAGATTTAAGGCTTAAGGTCTTGCTGCGGCAATTCCGAAAGGAGATAAGTATTTTCTTAGTATATTTCTGGTATTACTTTCTTTACTTTTAAGGAGGCACTAATTAATATCTGTTTCTCTTCCGTAGGTTGAAATGGTCGATTTTAGTTGTGGACTTGGTCTATGGTATCACAAAACAAGAGCTATCGGGTTGCCGATTGGAGTTGACGTAATTTTCTGATCCAGTTTGAGAACGATCCCACGTGTTGGTGGAGTATAAGAATTAATTAGCGAAGTAGTTAATTGTACGATAAATAAGATAATTAATGATCTAATCAATACGGGTTTTATATAAATTGCTTTTGTCAATTACTAAGCCTTTTATTCTTTTACTACTTTTAGTTTGAAATCAGGTTTTACGATATTCTCGAAGTTACAATTAATATGAAAGGAAATTTTGGGAACGAAAATATCAAAGGTTCAAGGCAAGTTTGTTAACTTTCAATAGGAAAATTCAAGGGAAACTCTGCTAACACTTCTACTCTTATTTCGAAGGTTATTCTTGAACTCCACACTTGAGTTAGCTTTATTTGAACGAAAAGAGGTCAGGTATTTATACTTTTTACATTGCTGCGTCTTTCACAATGTTGTTATGAATTTATCAAGTCCTAACTAGTTTTTCTAAACTAATGATATTTGATATCTTTGATATATCAAATATATTTGATATATTTAATATATCTGATATATTTGAGATATTTGATATATTTACTATCTCAGATCGTTGAACCAGGTTTAGAGCAGGTAAGGACGTACTATATCTCTAGGGGCTTATAGTATTATATACTATACTCAAGGGTCTTATACTTTAAACATTAATAAGGGTATAATGAAGAAAACTATATATATTTTGTACATAAAAAGAAAACTATAATAGATATTTCAAGAAGCTAGGTACCCTGACGCTTCTCACAACATACGCTAAAATTTTTTTGATCACTTGTTTCAGCCAATCAGATGCCAGAAAGAGCTATATGTACTGTACATACTGTATGTACCAGTGTTGTCACGGGACAGCTCTGAACAATTTGTAGACAATTGTGGACAATTGTGAACAAAAAAATACTGTAAAACTAAATTACTTAAAATTTTATTAAGATAACCTATATTTTTTCTTTTCGGAAAAATATTCAGAGCTATAAAAAATATATAATCATATCTTTCTTAAACTAATTTATTAAATTTTAAAGTCAAAATATTCTTTGGACAGTTGTGGACACTGTTTGGACGTTTGGACATAGACATGGGTAAAAAAAGTCTTGGACATAGTAGACACAACAACACTGGTACGTACTGTACGCTAAAATTTTTCAGGTATCATATAAATGTCATATCACTAGTTCTGATGATTGCAAACCACAATGCGCCAACTCTAGGTTAATTGGTTTAAAAGAAAATCATAATAACCGGCTTGGAGCTGTTGTAGAATCAGTTTTTACATTTATAGAAGCTAGAAAAAATTCACGAAAATCAACATGAGTTGGACAAATGGCAACCGATCAAGATGCTGTATCTCTTGTTCTTTTTAATCATTCTGCTACCGTTATATTCGAGAATAGAAGTTTATTACATTCGGAAGATCTTTTAGAGGAGATGATGAAGTATTTTGCAGAAGGTTCTACAGATTGGATCAAGTGCGCCTCGGATCTAATCAAGAAATATCATAATCCTTTAAAGCAAGCTGACAACCCATGTCATTTCAAAATTTTAAAATATATATTTAACGAAATTTTTGTATATTTATAGTGTCAATTTAGTAATTGTTCTATCAGATGGTCTGGATTCTCTCCCAGAAAATGAGTTACGCGATTTTTGTCAATTAGAAACAGATTTAGATAATTATTATCACGGCTAATGCAATAACTATCACATTTTTGGTTCAGTTGTAAAAAAAGGTGAAAATGGAAATTGGGTGAAGTATCGACATTCCATGGCATCTGTTCGGTTTGATCATCAGAATAAAGTAGTTGTGCTGCGTATATATATTAAAACAATAAATTTAATGTAAGATATACAAGATTTTATTATATTTTATCTTATTATAATTCTTTTTATTTGTTTACCAAATTTATGAAATTAATTTATTAAAGGCTAAGCAAAGAAGATACAAGACCCTTGGGTTTGTGCTTGCTGATCCAAAAGGATAATGTAGCAATAAAACCAGAAATGTTAGAGTCCTCTATGATAATCTCACTGTAAATGATAGTTTACCTAATATACCTTTGAAATGTAAAATATTACTTCAGATTGTGTTTTAATAACGACAATTGTTCCAGAAACGATTCGATTTTTTATAGCATTAAATTTAAAGATTGACAAAATTTCATTGGAGATAGCAAGAGATCAGGCAGAATCTTATGAAAAAGTTCTTAGTGAAAGATTTGATAATGATGGATTTGATGATGACGGCTCTGATTATGAGGATGAACAAACTGTTCAGGAAACTAATGTCCTCAAGTGATGTGTGATATATAGTGACAGAAAACAATTTATGATAAGTGAGGCTGATAATTCACAAACACATTCTTGGAGTTCATTTGGGGATTATCTTGCCCTGAATTGGCACGCTTGGGAGAAGATGAAAATGAAGATTCGACACACCACCTCAACTGACATTAGAAAAAGCAATTGAACAATATAATTTAGAAAATGGTTATTTGCTCGAAGCATGGAAACATTTGTAAGCCATGTATAAATTGGCGGGTGCCTGAATTTAAACAGCAATTTATTAAATCGCGTTTTACTTCATTACTTCTCATGCTAGAAGAGGGATCGTATTACACTTTACTGGATTTGATTTTATCTCCAACATGATATAGACCTCCAAATTTTTTAATGTAAGATTTTACGAAAAAAAACTATTCAAGAATTTGCTGCTATTGAAGAATTTCCCAGATGAGTTGAAGCAAGCTTAAAGACCACCGCAATGTTAATATATAAAAAATCTGCTGAATTGAGATATCATAAAGCACAATTAAGATATGGTTATGGCCTTTATCATGGGCAAGAAGTTTCTAAAAATAAGGGGTCGGCCATGTATTATTTTAAATCAGTTGCATTGAATAAAAATTATATGGCAATGTATAATTTAGGAATTATTTTGATATTGGGTGAAAGTAATGATGTAAGAAATGGAGGGGAGAAATGGCTGATAAGGGCTGCCAAAAATGGTCATTAAACATCTGTAGGATTTTATAGAGTACACAACATTTATTTTAGCTAAGGGTTATTATAATTTATTTTAATAAGATAATTCATATGATTAGTGATATGTAAATTTCCATAATTGTATAATTTATGTATTCATACTCTTTTGGTATTAAACCAACTTTTTATAGTGTACAATACTGTATTGGCTTATTTAATAAACATTGTATATCTTAGAAAAATAATGCTATAAGTTAAATCTAATTCAGTAGTGCATTGTTCATCTATGCTCAAACTTTTTTAACCAGAATTTCTAATTTTATTACTGGATAGCTACACAATTTAGTCACATGCATAGTAACCACTAACTTTGCTTTTTATCTAAATTGGTAAGCTTCATTCAACTTTTTTTAACAAATTATGTTCACCAATCCACACCAAAATTTTGAGCTTGTAATATATTTATTAGATACTCCACATTTAATAACCAAGAGCAACTGGTCTAGATATTAAAATCGAATTTATTGTTTAAATAAGAACTTATTTAATAAACGATTTTCAGTTTCATATTTACTTCCTTAACATAACTTCACCTTGATTTTTCCATCTACCTTACTTGGTCATCTATTTATCCGGTGTTTAGGTTCCCTTACTATCATGGTCTAATTTGTTGCCCTATAAAGTAAACTGAAATATATATGTGATTATTATTTTTATTCATACTATTTCTATTTTTAGTATTCTATTTTTATTCGTTATCTATATTTAGCAAAAACTTGACATAGCAAGTATAGTCTCTACAAATATAGTAGGTGAAAGAGATAATTCCATAGATAGAATTACTGTGCATTTAGAACATAATGACTAAACAAAACAACAAATACGCATAATATAGAATATAAAACCTTGTATTAGGGCTATAACCTAACCTAAATAGAGACTTAATAGTCTAAATTTTACAAGAATTTGTTAGTTATTTCTAGATTAGCGTGACATGAAATTCACAAAACTCAAAAGGTTTTATTACTTTAAAATATTGCTATATTGCAAGTATTTGCGCATCCACTTATTTGCGTGGGTGATATAAACTCCTGGAGAGGAAATAGCCAGTCGGAGAATGCAAATTTTGACTATTCCGGATCAGCCTGACGAAGAATCTGAACACGCATAAATGAAGAAAAATGCAAAAAAAAAAAATTGCAAAAATAATGTTTAAATCGATTTGGTGCACTAATTAAAAATGACGGGAATAAAATTTTATACATGGTAAGCATTATTCTAACCCTACAGCCTCTAACGTTAAGGTCATAACCCTAATTATTTACAAAATTGGGTTTCCTTTTTTGGGTTGTGTTACTCGCACAAATAAGGCTAAAGTCATGTACCCACGTGATTTTTTGAAATTTAGTCAGAACCTGTTTAGCATTAGGGTTAGGGTTAAGGTTAGAACCAACATAGGTAGAATTGCCTTCCCGACGTTTTTTATTAATAGCCCAAGATAGGTTTAGAATGCGGGCTGATCCGTATAAACAAAATTTCGCAACTCCATCAAATAAGTAAAATCACGTATTTGTTGTTTTGATTAGTGCAGATGATCCTTTTTTGTATGATATGCACAATTATGTAATTTTCCTAATTTATCGAAATCATGTGTTATTGTAAGTCAATAGATGTATCAAAAAAATATATATAAGGAACTCTTTTTGCCTTACCCAACTCTATACTTTTTACTCTCACACATTTTATACCTTTGACTACTCATTTTCGCTTATAAATTTTTTTAAATATACTTTTTTGATTTAAAAAATATCCTTTTTGTTTATTATTTACGTAGTTTTTAAATATACTTTTTTGATTTAAAAATATCCCTTTTGTTTATTATTTACGTAGTTGTTATACTTGCTGACATGCTGTTGCTAAAAGATAAGTAACGATCTCCCATTAATATTAACACACAGCTTCTGAGCGTTCCTGGATCCATGCGGTAGTAGGCACAGTCGGAATACGTGATTCAACTGGAGGAGACGTTTGAAGACCGTTGGGATGGTTTTCAGAATATAGTCTCTCACTACCAAGTGCTGACAGTAGGCGTCTTGTTGAGGCACCAAAGGGTCTCTTTGATTACTTATAAATTCTTAACTTTTATTAGGTCAAAATTCGGTTCCGTTTAGAGTTTGGTTCGGCTTTATTTCTTTTATAAGTAAACTTAATTTTCACTTATAAAAAAAAATAAACTATCCAAACTTGTCAGTTTACTCGGTGCTAACTATAGAAATTTAATCTTTTAAAATCATAGATAAACTTGTATTATTTAGTATTGTTATATTTTGTATTATATATTTTATAATTTTAAATCATCGTTATTTCGCATAAATAAACTTAATATTATACTTTATATATAAAAAATTATTCAAGTACTGTATATTGCAATGATTAAAAAAAAATTGATCAAGAAAATTTTAATTTGTTAGTTGATTTTCTAAAGAAATTTACCTTTACGGGACATAGTAAATATAGCCAATTTTTGAAATAACTAACCACTACGGGGGTGCAAGATGATAAAGTATCACATGATCGAAAAGAAGAAAACCATCGCAGGTAGCGATGTTAAGTATAATCTAGTTCTGGAATAATTAAAAATAGTCCTACCTTAGCAGTTTAATGCAATTTTAAAACTTTAAATGATGTAAAAAAAACAAATAAAATAAAGCATTTACTAATTTGAATTAAGCCTACCAATTGAAGCACTAAAAAATTCTAGTAATAACTGTGAATTTTTAAAGCTGAACACCGAATTTAATTATATCTATTTAAAAAGCGTTTGTTATTCATGATTCATGCCATATGATATTAAATCTATTCGATGTGTCTCTATTCAAATCATGATATCTGGACTGGTTCCGGTCTGAACCAGTTCATCATGAACTACTTAACATCCCTACATCGCAATCAAGAAAATCTATGTAAGAATCAGAAAGTGTTGCAAAAGGAGATAGCAAGAAGACAAAGACTGATAAATCTAAATATACAAAAACATATGCATGAAATTGAGAATCAAGCAAGCATCAAATACAATTGCTTTTCTCGTGATATCATTACCGTTCTGGTAAACATGGTTAGTTACTCACTTTTATTATAATTCTGCTAACATTTAATAACAATCACCTCTATGGCCTTAATTATTCACTAACATAATCCAAATAAATGTAATGTATTTAGGGTTATTGGCAAGGTAAAAATTTAACATTCCGGGTGGTATGCCAAGTTTTAAATGCCATGCCATAATCAACGATTTATTTATATAAATTTAATCGTTAAAAAATTTTTTTCTGAAGAATATAGATTGCAACTTTATATATTATTATTAATGAGATGACTTTATACTCAATGGCATATTGTAGTCATGCCTTGTTAGCATGCCAAGGACCCTTATGCCGAGAATCCAAATGTATGTCGCACACCTAATAATATTAACGGTAAGCAATCTTTCTGAATTGGAATTCTTGGCAGCATTTCAGAATTTTTCTGAAACAAATATATAAACATAATGTACAGTATATGTGTACGTACGCACGTCAAACGCTAAATTTTAGTGAATTTTCAATATGATAAGATTACTGAATGAATGCTACTATGAAATATTTAATAACTTTCGTCACAATTATAAAAACTTATTTTTGTGTGCATTTGTAAGCCGTCAATAGTGTAGAATTATTATACAATATTGTGGAGCGAACCAGAACACTATTTTAAAGATAAAAATTTATAGGAACAATTTTTTTAATGTTATATGCTGAAGAGCAAGCTCTATTGATTCCTTTTAAAATTAGCCTTCCAAATCCACTATTCAAATACAGTATACAATTTATATAACCAAAGGATTTGTGTTTTGGTGCTGGAATTTGGAATCCTTATTATATGTTGAACATTCGCTTAATTATAAAGAATATGAAATAAGGAAGCTTGAACATGCTGTTAAGCATTCTTTAATTACAATGCTTCTAAGAACTAGCAAAAATCTTAGATATTTATATCTTGATGAAATTATTTGCAATTGATGAATAATTGAAAATCTTTGTAAGAACACTAATGTTACCTCAGTGAATTTATGTCACGCATAATATAATTAGACTTGGTTTTAAAGCTAAGGCAATCGATGGAATAGTAAATATTCTCAATGTTTGAATTCTTTAAATTTTAAATTAATTGAACTTGTTTAAGAAATGAAGTCATTATTGGAGATTCTTTATAAAAACACTGTGCTAAATTCTTTAAGTGTTATTATGAGTTGATCAATACTAAAGAGTGAGAGATGTTAGCAAAATTTCTTTGCAAAAATACCACATTGACTTCTTTGAATCTGTGTGGATTCAATTATGATCAGTTAGTTACCTACTAGTTATACTGAATTGGAAAGAGAAAAAGAATTAGCTAATGCGCTTTGTATGAATAATACTCTAAAAAATTTGAAACTTCAAAATAATAAATTTGAATCAGAAGTAGGACAAGCATTAGCAGTTGCACTTTGTAAGAACACTGCTTTGACTCCATGGATCTTGGTCATAATTATCTTCAATCAAAAGGAGGAAAGCATTAACCGGTGCACTTTGCAAAAACACAACATTGACTTTTCTGAATCTTAGTGTGAATAATCTTGGATCAGAAGGAAAGAAAAGCATTAGCCAATGCACTTTGCAAGAACAATACCCTGAAATATCTGAAATTTCATTATAAAAATTTTGGATCTAATATAGGATCAGCATTTGCAGATGCGCTTTGCAAGAACATCGCATTGACTTTTCTGGATTTTGGTCCTAATTACCTTAGATCAAAAGGAGGAAAGGCATTACAGATGTTTGCAAGAACACACATTGACTTTTCTGAATTTTAGTGCGAATAATATCAGATTAGAAAAGGAAGAGTATTGGCAGCTGCACTTTGCAAGAAGATCCCTTAATCTTGGTTGGAACAAACATAGTTCAGAAGGAGGAAAGCTTTAGGTGATGATCAGTAAGAAGCGAATGCTACACTAGCTTCTTTAAATCTTTGAGCTTATAGTATAATATTTTTATTAATTTTAAATCAAATTGAAGTACTGTATAAAAATATAATAAACATAACAAATATAACAAGTAACCTATCATGTTATTTAATGTAATACAGCAAATAAATATTGAAATAGTTAATAAAATTAATATAAAAAAAGAACTATATAACTTAAAACAAGAGAATTAGTGTTGAATCTAAATTTAACCATGATGTATATAATTAATAGTAAGCAAATAATAAAGTCTTATAATGCAATATTTAAGAATTTAATAAAAATATCAATGTGTATTCGAGATACTTCTATTACAACTTCCAATAGCAATTTTATTGAAAGGAAAAATTTTGACAAAACAACTAGCATTATTACAATGTTGACAAATTATTGAGAAATGTTAATCAGAAACTTGTGCTAAAAATTTTCAAGTAAACTAGAACCCAATACAAGACTATTTTTGAAATGAATTATAAGTTAGCTTAACATTAGAATTTTGGCAGTCTTTTTGTATAGTTCTTTGATATTTATGGGTTTGGAGCTATTATGATAGAAATGACAACTGGACAAAGACCTTTTGATGGACATGAATTTAATTTAAAACTTGCAGTCAAGATTTGTAAAGGATTGCGACCAGAGTTCGCATTTGGAACTCCTAAATGCTATATTGAATTTGCTAAAAAATGCATGAATTCTGATCCACAAAAACTGCCTATAGCTGGTACTATTTGGAGTAAAATAAATTGTTGGGCTTTATGATAATAAAATTAAAAAGCAATTCTTAGAAGCAAATAAAGTAGTGATAAAGTTATTAAATCATTGCCAATATCAATGCATCCTGATAAGATGTAACCAGCAAAATTATTAGCACAAAATTAATTTCAAAGCCAATTAAAGGTATTTATTTTTAACTAATATATTGAAATTTTGTTTTATTTTAGTTTAAAATAATCATATTATTTAATTTGTCTAAAGGTGATACAGTGGTGATACTACTCAAATAAATCTTGATATTACTGAAACTTGAAACTCCTGCATGTATACAACTATTAAATCTATTTTATCTATTTTATAATTTATAATAGTCATAATTTAATTGTGTTTTAAAAACTAAAATTAGGCCAAAGTAGGCTATAAATATAGCATTAAAGTGATTTGACATAGTTATGTTCCTTTTAATTTCATCTATTCAAAAAATGTATTAAAAAATTTTGTCTTTTAAGTAAAACTAGATCAAATCAATTTCATCAAATTTTAATTTCAGGTTTTTTGACCCTGAAATAATTTCATCAGTATCTATATTACTAATGCAAGTTTTCTTAAAGTGCAATATATAAGTTGTAATCCTTGTATACAGTAGTATATTTTAATTTAACTTGCAAATCAGACCATAGAAACATGATTTTTTGGTTTTTTTCTATTACAGAAAATTTTGAATCTGAAAGCAAAATAAAAAATTCAAATATCTCTATTAATATTTGTAAGAGATTATAATAAAATCAAGATTAAAATAAAATTATAATATAAAATCTCAAAAAATAAATTTTTTTGTGGTGCATTTTTTAGGGTTAGAGGTTAGGGTTTATTTTAAAGTAAAGATATAAATAAACAAGTATTTGTGGGTTTTAGAAAGTTAGCAAGGTTAAGTAGAAAATATAGACTTCATTTTAAATTATAATCTGTAATAATATTTATTTGTTTTTGATGAAAATTTAACTAAAGATTTTTGGATACCATATCTAACAACTTACTTAGTAATATTTTTATATTTCATTTCGAAAAGAGTTTTCTGAAATAGGTTTTTCAATTAAAAATTCTAAGAAATCATAAATTTTTTTTATAAAAATATTAATATCATTATAAGCTTTTAATATTGTTTTATAAAAATTGAAAGTATATAATTTCTCTATAAGACTATTGGTAAATGCTTATTGGCTAATATAGTAAAATTTTGTTTAAATAATTGCTAAAATTGAAGTATTCTTAAAAAACATATATAACAAAATTTGGTATTTATATAAAATATTGAATTGTTTAATTTATTAAAATTTGGAACATTTAGTTAATTTTTATCTGTTTGGTTAGAATTTTTATAGAAACTCTTAAACCTTATTACTACTGACTTTATTAAACTTATATGTTTCTTTTTTTAAATTCAGCAATCCTGCCTTCTGTGTCTGTAACTTTATTATACGAGTGCATTTGTGTGTACATTTTATTCTACTCTAACAGAAAGCTCACTCGATTTTATTCAAGTGTGACCCGCCTAGCAAAATTTTGCCTCAATTCGGATTCTTAACTTACTGAGAATATGTTTCCTCCTATTACTAGCTGGCACATGCTAACTATATTAAGATTGCCTTTTTTTAAACTTTCTTCTTCTAACCTTTTTAGTAGAAAGAACCTACTACAAGAAAACTTGCAACAAGTAAGGAGAAATATATAAAAAAAAATAAAATGGGGAATAACAACTACTACCTAAATGCCAAACCAAATTCGACAAGAAAAATAAAATGAAAAAAAGAAGAAAAAAGCAAAAAGAAAGAAATACATGATAGCACTATTAAAGCCTATGCAAGACTATAAAAATTATATAGTATTGTATTAAACTTATATAATTCATTTAATCTAAATACTTTATCTTAATATAGTCTGACCTTTTTATAGTCACACTCTATATAGTCACACCTTTATATAAGCACCCAATATTGTGCACAGACTTAAATATAGTAAAAATCCTCATTATAGTTACAAACTAGTGTTAGGGCCTGGACGTTGCCGTGGGCTAGTGGTTTTAATTTTTTTTTATTAAGGCTTAAAATAGGTTAAATGAACCCGATCTTGGTTCAAATGAACCCGATCTTGGTTCAATTAAACCCGATCTTGGTTCATTTGAACCCGATCTTGGTTCAAATAAACCCGATCTTGGTTCTTGAACCTGATCTTGGTTCATTTGAACCCGATATTGGGTCAAATGACTCGATCCTAGGTCATGAACCCGATTTTGGTTCATTTGACCCCGATTTTGGTTCATTTGAACCCGATCTTGGTTCATTTGAACCCGATCTTGGGTCAAATAACCCGATCCTGGTTCCTGAACCCGATTTTGGTTCATTTGAACCCGATCTTGGTTCAAAAACCCAGTTGTGGTTCAAATGT
>QKWP01000156.1:160215-232998 GCA_003550325.1 Gigaspora rosea | reverse complement strand
TTATAATAGTAAATAGGACGATCCTACTCATAACAGGCTGTTATACACTTTATCTACTTGTAGAAGCTCTATTTCTAACTCGAGATTTTACTAAGGCAACACGTATTGGGCTCTTAACAAAAAATGATTTTCTCGCAATTCTGTATAATCTTTGATATTTTTTTAAATTTTATATTATTAATATAACTATATAACTATTTGCTATATTACTATATAACTATTATATAAAAAGATTTGCTATATAACTATTATATAAAAAGATTATTAAAAAAAAAGCATGACATAATCTCAAATAGTGACGCAGAATCGCACCTTAGATGTAGTAGATGTAGTAGATTATCTATAATTACTATTACAATAAAATTTGGATTTTTTATTATTTTTATTAATAACAACTTCTCGTTATAATTACAAATTTAACTAAATATGGATTATAACATCTAATTGGCCAATATTTATATTTATTATTTAAAATTTTTATTAAAAATTCTTAAAGGTTTGATAGTAAATAACTTTAAATGCAATGCTCCAATTTGAATGAAACAACTACCAAAATGTTTATTTTGATAAGACAATTTTTAATAAGCTCTATATTATTAAAATTCAATTACAAATTTTGGTGATTATTAAGAACTTGTATTACTTTACAAGTTTAAAAATTGATAAATTTGACCGTATAATTAAAAATCCTTTATGGTTTTAGTATTTTGTAACTAGATTTGGATGGTTTTAGACTTTTTAGAATTGTTTTATTGAATCAAACACTCTGGTAGTCATTTTATTCAAATTGGATCACTAGATCAAAAGTTATTTACTAACTGCTAACAAATATTTTAGATTTTTTCTAATATGGCAAATCTATTTGTAACCATGGTTACAGTTCTGAGCCAATCAAATTGCTAGATTAGGTACAACAAAAAAATTCAAAAAATTACATATTGCAATAACTTCAAATTGTGTCTATAAAACCAATATTTTTTTCTAGCTAAAAATGCTTCTTAAGGTGTTTTATTATATAATAAACTTTCTTCTAACTCTAAATCTAACCCTAACCCTAATCTGGTTACTGTCACCACTGGTAACAAGCACATTTTTTTCTAAATATATTATTTATTGGACTTTGGTCATATAGCAAAGATTTTATTTATAGTTGCACCTTTATATAATTACCAAAATAGGATACAGCCAACTTGTAATTATAGAGAGGTCTGACTATATAATTCTTTTTGAAACATATAAAAAAAAGAATTTTGCATAAAAGACAAATAAAAAATTTAATAACTTAATTAATTCTAGTCCAAATAACATAAAATTTTAGAATATAAAATTTGAATATATTTTTTATCACTTTTGTCAATAGTAGCATGTTTTAATTAACCTTGCAAAAATTAACCTATAGAACAGGACCTGAATATCTAGTACAGAGGTCATATGTTATATACCTTTCAGCAAAAACCTCTAAAATTTAATAAGCAAACAAACAGTTTTTGGCAATTATCTTAGCATCTAGTGGTCTAATTGAATGAACTTTGTTTAAAATAAAGCTCTTACTGAGGCATATTTATCAAAAAAAATTTATTTAATTCTAATTACTAAATTAAGAGTTATTTAAGTGTAGAGTATACGTAGATCATTTATCATATAATTTTGGTAGTACTTTGGGATTTCATACAAAATTTGAAATATGCCACTAATAAAAGTTTTTTAAAACCACTGTCAAACTTTACCAATATTTGGTAATATACAAATTAAACCTTTTATTTATAGTAGTAAAATCTTTAGCAGTTGTATTATTTTAAAAAAATATACTTTCTTATATAGCTAAATTTGCCTGAAGGCTTCAAATTTGCTAGGGTTATGCAAAAAAACAAATAATAAAATATTTCTAAAACATGAAATTACCCAATCAGAGTTGTGTTTACTATATAATCTGTTATACAAAAAAATTGACTATGCATATTATATAAAAAATGATTTATGTATACTCTACCTTTAAGTAATATAGCTTTTTTTTTAGCAAATTAGATCAAAATTGGCCAAAATCCAGTCATAACCTATATGAGAAATGTCCAGGATCAAGACCCCAAGCTATATATAAATAGGTGACAATTTGCTTTTGCTTATTTTTGACTATTTTTTGTAGATTTTTACTATATATAGATTCTTTTTTTCTCAAACTTGAATTTAGAACTATTAACTTGGATTTACTTTTATTTATTTAAATATTATTTATTCCAAAAATTCACTTACTATTTTCACTATTTTACTAAGTTGGGACTTGCTAGCTGCAATCTATATTGTATCTCTAAATATATAAGGATTGGGTGATTAATTTTTGTTTTCTTGATTGTTTGCCTATTCAATCCATTGTTTTATATAGATAAATATCATATTATACCTTATACTTGCTTTGTATATGTTGTGCCTCAGATCGATCCTTGCGTCAGATTGACACCGGCCTAAATTAGATTAGGGTTAGGGTAAAATTATAGTAAAGTTAGGAGGTAGTTTAGGCCAGTTGTTGCTGAACATTTAATGCTGGTCAATTGATAGTCATCTGACGTGCGTCAGATTCAATCTGACGCAAGTTTTAATCTGAGGCACAACATATATAATATAAAAGAGATCATAAAAAAGGCACCATAAAAGGGTAAAGAACTTTCTTTTGGTTAATTCCATCTGATACCTCATATGAGCCTGTTGGACCTAATACTGTAATTATACTTGCTTTTCTTTTCTCAAAAAAATTTATAATAACTTGTATAAGTTTGCATAGTAATTTAATTCTTTTTAAAGCCAGTACAAGAGATGATAACAAAACCGAATCAAAAGCTTTATGCATGTTTTGTAGGAATATTCATATTTCTTTTTGGGTTTTTTTTATATTATCCATTAATATATTAATAATATGTTTTGGGTTTTTGGTTGAACACTACAGAAACCCACAAAGTTTAGGCTTCTGAAAATTTCATTTTTCAAAATAACTCTGGATAACCTTTTAGTTAATACTTTTGCAATACACTTCCTAAATGATTCCAAAAGTGCTATTGGTCTTGTATTACTCAATAAATACTTCTATTCCTTGTTTTTAGGTATTAAATATAGTTGTAACAACTTCCATTTATGGAATATCATATTTCAAATTACACTTGTTGACTAACTATCTGAAAAAAGTCTTGAGTATTTAAATTTACTTGTTTGATTAACCTGTTTACATAATTCTGTATTAATGCTATTGATGATCATTCAAGCCAGCATTATGCAAGCTGACCAGAATTATGATAGTTTCCCAAGTTATGAAAATTACACTGTTCATTCTCTCAACAAACCTGTGCAGGCTGCGCGCAGTGGCTCATCTCTAATTGCTAGTCTAATAGTCCTATATGCGGAGTTCAAACTGTGCTTACAAATCATTAATCTTAATGTTTTGTAAGCACAGTTTGAAACTCCGCATAGACTAATGATACATCGTTACGGCGATAAATTATCAAATAAAGTTTTACGGATAGTCATTAATATTTATTTTTGTAAAAAAATTGCCAATTACTATTTGCACACTAGTGTAAAACATGGGTACATATGATAACTCAAAATTTTGCTTATGAAACCCTTCGGCTCAAAAAATACACCTTGTGAAATTTTATTATAAACTATCAATCTTTCCGATCCCAAAACTAACCCTTACACAACCTTAAATCGGGTTTAATTTTAAATTTGCCGATGATATATTTTTGTGTATAAATTATTAAACGTACAAATCACTCCATAACAATAATGTCTTCTGTTAATTTCGTTAAGTTTGGTTTTCTGCAAGGTGCTAAACAAGTCAAAAAAAATTAAGAGTAGAGTAAACATGATTATTTTTGGTCTGTAATTTATATATTATGCTGATTTTCAAATCAATTAATTAATCAAAAATACGCTTCAAAAAAAATATATATATATATATATGACATAAATTTATAAGAAGGGTTTGTGGGCGATACTGGATCGATAACTAATTACTACAAACTTGATTCAGTAATCTAGATACATACAGAAACTTTGTATAGAAAATAGTATAAATGAGTTAAGTATTAAAAAACTCCAAGAACTTTTGTATGATTTTCCCCTAAAAGAGAATATTCCAATTTTTGATCGGATAATCAAAAAAAAAAAATAGAAAAGTATATATATTAAAAAAAAACTTGCTCACATTCAAGATTCTTTCCGTAATACAACTTACAAAGTATAATAAAGAACTATACCGATATAAAAGGAAGAATACAGACTAAACTGTATTCTATGAGAACTAACGTTAAACTCTAACCCTGACCTAACTATAAAAAAATATTTCCTATTTAAAATATTTAAAATTTCCAGCTTCAGCCACTTAAGCCGGTTGTTATCGTTATGCGCGCTTACCTATTTTTTTTTTTATTTTGACTTTCAAGTCGCCAAAAGGGTTTTATGCACTAACCAGTTTCAATGATTCCGGTGCATATCATCTTAACAACGGATAATTTCGTCATTCGTTATAGGTTTCGTTATTCGTCATAGGTTTTGTCGTCATCCGTCATAAGATTCGTCATTCTATCTTTACCTGTGATTACTATCAGCATATTTGTTACCATGATTTACCTCAAGATTATTATCATAAATTGCATTTAAGACAAATTGGACGAAAACTAAGCAAATGGTCATCTAAACTACTGAAAATTAACACCAAGCCTTATCTCCGCTTTTGTGTCAATCAGAAAAGAGAGTCTGCAGAAAGTTGACCCTTAATATAACTTAGATAGCATGGGATACTAATATATGGGCTGCCTTCAATAGAAATCAGTCAGATAAATATTCTGAAAAAAATTAATGCCTTAACTTTCACAGCTCATAGCTCGGTGAATTTCGAAGCTATTAACATTATTTAGTAGTAAAAGAAAGCTTAGGTCTTAAGCTTTCTTTTGATTATTATATGATAATAATAGCTTCGAAATTCATCGAGCTATGAGCTGTAAAAGTTATGCCGTTAATTTTTTTAAGAATGTTGATCTGCCTGATTTCTATTGACAGCAGCCCATATAGATAATAATTAGAATAGATTATTATATATAAATGCAGCAACTTGATTGAATGTGTTAATTATTACATTACTATTACCAGTATTGTACCAACTCATAAAGTAGAGTCACCAAAATTCCGGGCCGGAATACGTCAGAGTGCATCGGAGTCATGGTCGGCCGGAATGGATCAATTTTGCTCCAAGACATTAAAATTTTATTAATGAAATCATATCCATTCATTAAGTAAAAAGTGCCCAGCTGCTATAGAACCTGCTATCATCTAGGACTAAACATCGACCTAGATCCGACCAGTGTTTCGGCCTAAACCGAAAGTTTCGTCTGGGCGAAACTGGCGAAACCTCCGAAGCCTAGTTTCGCCAAAGGTCTCAAAGCCGAAACCTCCGAAACCTCCGAAACTGGGAGAAACTGGGCGAAACTTCCGAAACCTCCGAAATTGGGCGAAACTGGGCGAAACTTCCAAAACTTCCGAAAATAATTAACACTAAGTTTCACATAAATGATAGTTAAGAACTAAAATTCGTATTCGTGGCATAAAAGAAGTGGCCTTTACCAGAGGAAATATTTTTTGATTTTTTTAGAAGCCTTTATTGTCAGATATGTACGTATGTACATAATAAAATAAAATACACAAACCGTACTTGGTAATTCCTTAATCATAATACAGTAAATCGGCACTAACAAGTATAACCGTGAATCCTATGAATTCTGCATATGTATTACCATTGTTAAAACTATGGTAATATACAGAATTTATGGATAGGATTCGAAAACAGCAATAGATAGTTTTGCACAATGACATCGTGCAGTCATTTAGTTTTATAAATATAAAAAATTCCACGGCTACTCACATAGTTAAAATAATCTAAGAATAAGTAATTGAACAAGTAAAAATAAGAAATTCAAAGTAAATGCAATGTCACGGGTTAAAGTTTAACCTTGTGTCCCTGGCTGTGATTTGGTGGTACTAAAAGCCCAAATAACCCGAAGCCACAAGAATATCGTGAGGTTCTTAGGTGGCGGATGAAGGCTTAGAGATGTAGATTAATCCCGGTGATTAATTATTCCTATACATTAGATAGAGAGTACACAATGATTGTAGGAAACATTTGGAACAACGATTGTAATGCGGATTGTTACAACCCGAAGAGAAGATAAGCCTGAGATTAAAGATAGCGCAGTAGCTCTTAGTAAAGTAAAAGGTATTTAAGGCCGGCTTAGCTAAGTTTCCTCAGACCTTTTGTCTCAGACATTTCGCCCTAGACATTGTCTCAACGATGATTTAGGACTAATATGTCTTAGTTATAGTTTATATTAAGAATCGGATTCCCTTCCCCTTGTAGTTGAGTTTATGTATTAGTTATTAGTTAGTATATTCAATATAAATTTTTTATTATTATTAAAACACCTAACTGTATTAGCTGGTGACGTCATATGACGCTATTTTATGAATTAACATAAATTCAAAGTGACGCATAATGT
Source organism: Gigaspora rosea (assembly GCA_003550325.1). Classification (NCBI taxonomy): domain Eukaryota; kingdom Fungi; phylum Glomeromycota; class Glomeromycetes; order Diversisporales; family Gigasporaceae; genus Gigaspora; species Gigaspora rosea. The sequence continues at coordinate 226,459 of QKWP01000156.1, read as the reverse complement.
ATGTAATATATATAATATATATATATATTTCTTCAATTCGCTAGGTTTCAGAGGTTTCGGAAGTTTCGGAAGTTTCGGTTTCGCCCAGTTTCGGAGGGTTTCGCCCATTTCGGAGGTTTCGCCCGTTTCGGAGGTTTCGCCCATTTCGGAGGTTTCGGATTTTGGGCGAAACCGAAACTCCAGGGCCGAAACGTTTCGGACTTTGGGGAGAGGTTTAGGCCGAAACACTGGATCCGACGCATCCGACCCGGAAATTTGGTCACCCTCCTGTAAAAAATGTATTGTACCTAGCGAGCTTTGTATAATACTCTGAAAATATAATACGATATAGTATAATCTCACAACCCTACCTTTTACGCAAATAGATGCACATGATCCAGTTTAATTATGAATTTTACTCAGTAAAATGCTTAAAACTGTCTACAAATTTATTTAGAAACCCAATGTAATTTACTCGGAGGAGTTAACCCATTGGTCATAATAACACATGACAATCATTCGACCTAAGTTAAGGTTAGGTTAAGGCAAGTCTGTTTAATTCTGGTAAACAAATAACGTCATGGTATGTTTATCGTATCGTCGATCACTGGGTTAACTGGGAAAGGTGTGCTACAGAAAAGGGGGAAATGAACAAAACAAGGAAGATCAATTATGTTATAAATATACGTAATTAAATATAAACTTTAAAGAACTATACTACAAAATTTATTAATATTTTCCCCCTTTTTTGTAGCACGCCTCCAACTGTCCTTAAAGTGTCCCATTTAATCCTGTTTACTCTTGTTTTCTCTTGTATTGAAAGTTACGCACATACGTACGTAAGTAAATCCAAGCCTACATTTAATCTTATGATTCTCGTAATATCCAAATTAAGAAACAATGCCATTACCTTTTAAAGTATAATTGCAAGCTTTAACGTTAAAGTATTTCGGACAAATGATGCCAGACTTGTCTGAACTTTGTTTAAGCCCAATTACGGTCGGAATTTTTAAATTCATTTTTCTTGAGTCAAGAATTATTTCTGTAATTTTTATCCCAAATGAGAAACAATGGCATGTTCACATTACTTTTTAAAGTATAATTGCAAGCTTTAACTTAAGTATTTCGGACATGATATCCGATTCGTCAAGTCTTTAAGGCAAAATGTATATAAATTTGTTAAAACGGTCTGAATTTTTAAATTCATATTTCTTGAATTAAAGAAATATTTCTGATTCTGTAATCTTTTAAGTATGAGTAAAGCACCTTCAAATAAAAATAATCGCTATGATCAACCAAATAATGACATGGATAGTATTACCATGACTTTTCATGTTCACTTACCATTTGAGCTTACTTCGCACAAGCCCGCAGTGATTGGAAGTGGCGAAGCTTTAGGTGAATGGAAGACGCCCAAAGTATGGCTTCGCAATATTGCGCAATCTACCCTTTGGGTTTCGGATCCTGTGCGTATTCCAAACAGATCAAATATTGAATATAAATATTGTCTAGTGCATTCAGGGTGGACAAAAAAAACGGTAAAATATGAGGGATTGTCATCTAATGACAATAGGAAAATGGAATTGCGCAACAACCAATATGATCTTTGGAAAAATAGTCAAGAGTTTATATATGAACATAGTATACTTCTTCATGATTGTAAGTTTATTAAATATATTTACAATACTATTATATCTCCTGATAGCTTAATGGAAGGAATTAAGGACTATCAATATATCTACAGGAATCATAAGTATATTATATCCGCAAACACAAGCATCGATTTCATTAGCCAAAATCTAGTAAAGAGCAAAACAATGGAACAAAAGTTATTTTTATGCATTCTCCTTGGTTATTATATGGATGAGAATCGAAACTCATACAGATCTAACGTTGGGTTTCCTCGTGGTTTCCCATCCAGTATCGTATTGAAAGAGCTTGAAAATATGCAACCAGATTTTGTCTTCCCCCTTGGTACAGAACAATTATTTGTGCAGGCCATTAATGCTTTGGTTCGACACAATTCAGAAATTGGTTTTCTAGATTGGCTTAAAATGTTTGAACTTGCGCCTAGATTCGACAAATCATACTCATTTATTGATTCAATAGTAGTGTGTGAGTGCATTGAAAATTCTAGTCAGCTAATTAAGTCATTGGAGAAAGTAAAGCCTTACATTAGTAAACTTTACGAGAAAAATGAACCTATATTAATGAAAACAATAGAAAAGCTTATTCTTATGTCATGTGATGTGAAATTTCTAGCATTTTTGCAGGAAAATTTTAAAGGGTATGAAGATAACTTTATGATTTCACAACACTTCCGTAGAAAGCTTTTGGAATTGATTGAGCAAAAAAACTTAGTTTGGGATCATGATGGTATTATGTTACTTTATGAATTTCTTAAAGATCCTAATTTGCGATGGTTATCTGAGCATTATGTTCGTATACTTGAAGCTATAACTGAATCCAATGACATAATTTTATTGGAATTTTTCCCAGAGGTTATTGAATTAAATTTAGGCACTGATATTAATAAAAAGTCTCTCGAGGAGACTTCGATTAATTGGTTTATAAAGATTTGTAGATTTAAAAGTGTCTCCACAACTTTAGTTCAAAAAAGTTTGGCATACAATATTTTTTATTACCTTTCTATAATGTTTTCAAATTTAACATATGGTAAAATTTTGAATACATTAAAAAATCATGACATTGTGAAGAATTTATCTGATGATAACATATTTTCAATTGCATCATATGTTGATGAATTTCACCAAGATGTAAAAACTTTTATTATGCTTTTAATGGAAGAACGAATTATATCTTCTATTAATTTTGATAAATATCTCTTAAAAAAAGTCATGATAATTTGTGATAGTGAATCGAACTTAGTTGTACGAAACAGGTAATTAAATTTCTCTTATATCATTGTGCCATCTCGTATTATATAATGAAAATAATAAAATCGTTACTTAATAGTATTTGTGAAGAAGTATTATGTAAGATACTCAGCCATTTGGAACAAACAACATCGGCCTATGATGAAGAATCATTTCAAATTTCATTATTTCGATTTGCGGAATTTTGGATATCTATGTTTGATGCTGAAGGTTCCATACAAAAACTTCATGCTCATTCATATTTTCAAAAATCATTAGAAACAGTAATTCTTCTAGCGACTGAAATCAATGACAGAACAATTAAAATCGGGTTGCTTCAAAGAATATTTGATCATTTCGCAGATGACTATGGAATTCTTAAAGAATTTATTAATTCTGCTATAAAAATTCATCCGAATGATAATCATATAATTGCAGACGAATTCATAGAAGAGATGCATAGACAATATGATATTTACAACTCGTCTTTTACGTTTCTTAATAAATTCTATGAAAGATTTTGTTCTTCTACAGAAGCGAAACCATATATTGACGACCTACAAGAAAAATCAATTACTGTAACACTTGAAGAATTATATACTAAAAATCATTGGAGTATTCATTCTGGGATACTTGAAGCTATGAAAGACACTCACCAATTGGTTGACTCGCAAATTTTCCGAAATATCTTTCAAGACAAAATCATATTCACTGAAGTTGAAGAATTAGAGGATGAAGAGTGCTTTGGAGTCACTGTTAAAGATGATAATGATGATTTCAATTTCTTGTTTACTGAAATCACAGGTGAAAATTATGAAAAAGAGATGAGATCCAAGATCATGGCTATTAAAGAGTCTATTAAATACTATAAGAATGTATGCCAAGAATATATGAATAATTGGAGGGAAATTAAATGTATTTCAGCAATCGAAATCTGGAAAAATGTCGATAAAGAAAAGGTTGAAGAAGAAATCAATTTTATGGTTCCGTACTATAACAATAAACAACATAATAAACAAAGACAATTCTTTTTATTCACTGGAACTGAGCATATGGAAGATCAAATTGATAAATTAATTATTGCGGTGAAACAGTTGATTAATATCCCATCAACGTTGGAAAAATTGGACCAACTTATAACTGTGTTTAACATTTTAGAAATTACATATGATAAAAATTTCTGGCCAAAGAAAATAAATGAATTTGAAAATGAAAATTTATCACTTGGTCGGTTATTCAAATGGTTTGATCAATTGAAACAAGATGAGGAAACATATTTTTTAACAAAAAGTTGGTCAATAATTAAAGAAATTGCTTCTGCTAAAGTTTTCATTATCTTTCTTAAGTCACTTGTCGGTCATGATATTAAAAACCTAATAAATGGTGTTGATGATCATTCAGATGAGCGTTTAATTCAAGAAGATACTGTCCGAACATTTATTCAAGTAAAGCAAATTATGGAATCTTTATTGGTGGAAAGAAAAAAATATAATGAGCATGTATTTTTACAAAAATTACACGATATCTTAGAAGCGAATCCATCTCTGGTTAATAATTTACGACTATGCCATACAAATACTCAAGCACTAAAGCATATGTACGAAACTATCTCAAATCGTGGAGAAGTGACAAAAGAAAAGATTTTCTTGGCGGTAACAAAAGGAACATATTTATTTAAAAGAATGGAGAATGATGAAGGCGAATATACAGCAACACTATCATATCCTAGGAAAATTTCACAGGATGAAACTGCTAGACATTATAACCTTTCTGATCTTCAAGATTTACGTGGTCGTGCCTTATTAATTGCGAAAGCTCCTACTAATACAAAGGCTTTAAATGATGAGGATTGCAGACCTTATGATATTACATCGGATCACATAAACGATTTTGTAATTCAAGTTGATACTGCACAGAAAATAGTTAATACAACTTCATCGTTGAAAGAACTTGGTCATTTTAAATATCGTGATTTTTCGGAATCTATAAATTCTGATACACTCATAATGAAAGAATTATTGCAGCGTTTAATTAGAGATTTACAAGAATGGAAAGAAATTGTTAATGAAGCACAACAAAATCATTACTATTTGACATTCTTCCTATCACAACATATTTTGTATTTTTATGATTATTTTTCATATAACCATGAAACTAGTGCTTCACGAGATGATATAGAAGACAAGTGTTCGATGCTTTTAAAATTTGTTAACGATGAATCCGAGTTACCATATGTAGACTCTGATGTCCTTAATATTCCACTTGTTCCTGAAAATTACTTGAGTATTCTTTGCAAGATTGGTACCATATTATATGATATTTTCAGCAAAATACCTATAAAACAACGTGAAATAAAAGCTTACGTCGAACCGAATATGGCAGATATGGTCAATCAGGGCCAACTTTTCATTGGAACATGCAATGATAAATTTTTGGTACCTAATATTATTATGTCTTTATATTATTTACATAATAAATGTTATCCAGAGGCATGGCAACTTCTAATTTGCAAACCTTCAACTAAAGCTGAAGAATTGCTAACATTCACAAGACGTTGTTTTTTTGCTTCAATGAATAATTATGAAGAGCACTTATTTTGTATTGTAAATGTGGAGTTTTTGGATTTTGAATTGCAATACCAGTTGGTGACCGATATACGTTATCTTTACAATAAAAAGAATTTCTATTTAGCTTTAATTTGTTGTCATGAAAATGGCATGCATCATCACATCATAGATCAATTTTCAGAATGTATGCATGTGACTAAAGGAATTGATGGTGATTCAATGCGCAATATATACAAAGAATTGTGTCCCAATGTACAAACCGTTTCTTCTGATTTATCAGGACAAGGGAAGACTAAATGGATTGAAGAAAATAGTTTTGAAAATAAACTAAATCCTCGAAATTTTTTGATTAGTGACGGGATGACATTTGGAATGCTTGTACGTCAATTATCGGAAATCAGGTTACAAAAGGACGAAAGCTTACATTTAAATATAATGTTGATAGATCATCCTTACGATGTAAACATGTTCCTATTTGAATTACTTTCTTTTAAAATTGTGTGGGATAAGACATATTTTTTTAGCATCCCATCAACGTTAATATATGTAGAGGTGGCATCGACAATAAATCAAGCTTTATTTAATTCAATTCCGATCACTAGTCATTTAATAAATAAACATTTGAAATGGAATATCGACAATCTTATTGTATCTAATAATATGAATAGCTCAATTCAGATTGTTGCTAAATACTTGGATGCGCACGATTGTAATGTAATCAATGCAGTTGACCTAATCTTTGATGACGAACAACAGTCTCTTTCTAATTCGCGTTGCCAGCAATTGCTACAAAAGTATTTTTTTGATAAGTGTTCTCCAGATATAGTATCATATCGTTTCCTTGAAATATTTGTTAATGTTCTTGCAAATCAGTTATTTCTAATGTCGTCCAGCGTGTTTTTCCGTGTGGATACATTGAAATATATTGGTGCGGACAAAAATATTCGGAAAACATTATTGGAAACTTTGATGGAAGTTTCCAAGGATTTTGCAACTCGTTCAGTGGACTCTAGGGTGGCTCAATTAAAAAATTTAACTAATTTAGAGGATATAGCAATCAATAATAAGATTAGACCGTGGGAAGATTCAAATCATTTACTGGTATTTTTCTTGTCTCAATCCCCTGATTCTATCTGTTCACTTTATCATGACAAGGATAAAGTCCCAAAAAATGTCGAAAATCTATTGAGAAGCCAGCATCTTTCAGGACCTATTGATATGTTCACATTAGACGATTATCATGAAATGTCTTCTGAAAGCATTTTAATGAAGTTAGAAAGCATTGCATGCAAGACATCAGAGAAACGTGAATATCCTTTATATGCACTTTCTGCGGATAACCTTTTAAAGATGGCATTAATTTTATTACGATCAAGAGCAAATGTACCGGTAGTGGTTTGTGGTGAAGCTGGATGTGGAAAGGTATAATATATTGACGTTTTATGTGTTTGATATTGTTTAATATATTGTTTATATATAGATGATAATTAACCATCAATTAATTACATTAATTACTTATAGACAAGTCTTATCCAGTTTCTTTCAATTGCTGTCGGAGTTGAATTATTAATCCTAAATGTTCATGCTGGTGTGAATGAAAAGCAAATATTTAATTTTGTGTTAAAAGCGGAAGAAATTGCACAGGAACGTGAAGTGTGGTTATTCTTTGACGAGATAAATACATGCAATCATATTGGTATTCTTGCGGATTTAATCGCTCACCGGTTGCTTCTTGGTTAGTCTAATTTTCCTTATTCTTACATTAAATTTTTTTATTACTGTATTCAAAAACTTAAATATTTGAAATTAAACTTTTAGGCAATAGTATTCATGAAAATATTCGACTCTTTGCAGCTTGCAATCCTTATCGATTGCGTCAAAAAGTTGATACTCAAGCAGGCCTTTCAAAAAGATATGAAGAGAAAAGTAGTCTCGTCTATCAAGTGCGACCACTTCCTGATCAGATTTTGGATTTTGTTTGGGATTTTGGTATTTTAAAACCTTCTGATGAGAAGATTTATATCGAAATAATGGTCAAAAAATTTCTGTTAGATTCGCATAAAAATGTGGAAACAAGTTTATTTGTTGCGCTTTTGATTGAGTCTCAAGAATTTATTCGAGATAAAGAAGGGGCTCATGGTGTTAGTTTACGTGACGTGAAAAGAGCAATCATTGTATTTAAATTTTTTTGTGAAAGTCTTAAAAAACGACAAGAATTAGCTGGTCCTGGAAAAAGCTCAAACATATTAAAATCATTTTTAAAAAGTATTAAAAAAATTGCAAAACGCGACGCATTTTATGGTAAAGAAACCCTAGGAAATATCGTTAAATCATATATATTAGCATTAAGTCTTTGTTACCAAGTTCGCTTTTTTGAGCAGGAAATACGCGACGAATATCAAAATAGAATCTGTAAAGTGTTTGGAAGATTTGGAATATCAATGAATTCTCAAACTTTTGTAGAAATCATTCAAGAAGAACAGAAGGATTTTATGAAACGTATGACGAAACCGAGCATGATTGCTGAAAATTTTGCTCTCCTCGAGAATGCACTCGTGATGACTGTGTGCATATTAACTCGTATTCCGCTATTTATAATTGGTGCGCCGGGGTAAGTTATTCAGTTATTCGCAATTTCTTATCCATTAGGTTTATATTCTATCGATGATATTCAAATTTATCAATACGCCTTATTTTATATAGCGCATCAAAATCTTTAGCCATTCGTATGGTTAGTCAAAGTCTCCGTGGAGCAGATTCTGAAGATCTTTATTTCAGGACTCTTCCTCAAGTAAATAAATTTAGAATGACTCATTTTTTATATTGATATCAAATTTACACAAAGTATGTCTTTTTACAGGTATATATAATTCCCCACCAAGGATCATCATCATCTACATCTGATGGTATTATTAAAGTATTCGATAAGGCATATAAATATCAAAATGGATCAAAAGAATTTCAATTGATCACCGTTGTCTTGCTTGACGAAAGTAAATATATTTCTAATGATACATTCCATTGAAAATTTACTATTAATTAACTATATGATGCGTTTCCTTTTAATTAGTTGGGTTAGCTGAAAAGAGTCCTCACAATCCACTAAAAGTTTTACATTCTATACTCGAACCAAATTATCCTGCTGAACTTCCAGAGGTTTCTATTATTGGAATCAGTAATTGGAGGCTTGATAGTTCTAAATCAAGTAGAGCTTTATTAGTACAAAGGTTTGTGTAAATTATCTTTTGAATCTTGTTAATTTTGAATTTCAAAATAATTGATTAAATTGATTTAAAATATTTTGTCACGATTAGGCCAGAATTCAAAGAAAAAGATCTTATTGACACTGCAAAATGTATATTAGGAGAGAGAACTGATTTAACTAAATTTGATGCCTTGGCTAATTCTTATCTTACGTATGAGAAAGCTCAACGTACTACTAATTTTCACGGGCTTCGTGATTATTATTCATTAGTTAAAAGTCTCGGTAACAAAATGGTATCACAAAATCTTTATACACTTGCAAGTGCATACTTCTTTATTTCATAGATATACTTAATCATGTTTTATTTATTGATAGCTTACACCAGAATCTATACAAATGGCACTGTCGAGGAACTTTGGCGGGACTGATCAAATGGATGATCTTTGTCAGAATTATTTTAATGATTTTATAAATTCATTTCACAGTCGTCCTATTCATAACCACATAAAATATTCAGTTGAAGATCTTATTAGAGCTAATTTGGAAGATAAAAATGCACGCCATTTAATGATTTTTGGGAAAAGAAATTCAATATTAAATATCTTGACATATAAATTGAGAGAATGGAATAAAGAATTAGTGGATAAGGATTCTAAATTTGATAAGGATACAGATTTGGAACCTGTTATCATTTATGGTAGTCAATTTCCTAATGATTTCGATGGTGATTATCAATATAGTGTGTTATGCCGCATTATGGTATGTTAGTTATTAAAATATCCATTGTTACGGCGATATTACAAACAGTAATTAATATTTTATGAATTTTCCAGATGTGCGTTGAAGCAGGAAGACCATTAATTCTAACAGATCTTGATACAGTCTACGGTAATAATTATTATATTTTGCATAAAATATATTTATGTATTTACAGTATTTTCAAATTATTTACGCGTTCCTTAATTCATAATATATTTTAAAATTTATAGGAAGTCTTTACGATTTATGGAATCAAAATTATATAACTGTAGGCAAAGAAGGAAATCAGACATTCTATACACGTGTCGCGTTGGGTGCTTATTCGAATCCTATGGTGTGCGTTCACAAAAATTTCCGATGCATCTTAGTCCTTGATGAAAATGAGCTTGATTATTCCGATCCACCGCTCTTAAATCGATTTGAAAAACAGAAATTGTCTATTAATGACGTCATGGATGATAATATGAAAAGATTGGTCAAAGAGCTTGAAAAATGGACTAATCATATAGGAATCATTGCTGCATCAGAATTCAATGAGAAAGACATTTTTGTTGGATTCGATAAGGAGGAAACACTGCAAAGTTTAGTAATTTCCAATAGCAATGATCCAAATTCGAATGATGATGATATTTTGAATAAATGTAAAGAATTATTAATGGGCATTGCCTTGTCAGATGGAATTATACGTTCAAAGAAATCAATGATAAGTAGTATTGAAATAAACAATTGGTATGATTTCTACTTTAAACAACGTCATGAAGATTTTCATAGCTACATTCAATCATCGTTGAATGATTCTGCTAGAAAGGAGCAGGGAATCAATACAATAATCTATACATTTTCGAACGTAAATATTGACATTGCATCTTTGATAATAAAATGCCAGGTTGACAAGCTCTCAACATTTAAAAGCGAGGCACACTTTCAATCCCGTATTAGACATTTCTGGCAAGAATCTAAGGATGAAATTTTAATTTTACAATGTGATATTGCCAAAGTGAAATCTGGATGCATCAAATTCGCTAAATTTACTATTGAACAATACAGAAATGAATTCATGATGACAAATAAATCTGAAAAACAAATCAAACATGCATGTATAATCATTCACTTAAAAAGAGAACACGTCACATCGACAGAATCACTCTTTAATTTTATGTGTGGATGGGATCAAATTACAATTGAAACTTTAGAACCTCAAGAATATCCACTTATTACTTATATAGATAATAATTTGGTGAATATTTTGAATGAGTCATTTATATTTGAAGAAATTATCAACCGTGAATTATTATGGTGTTTGCTTTGTATGAAGTTCCCACAAACGTATGAATCAGCAAAATATCTCAAGTAAGTTTTTTTTTATTTCTTTGAAAGATATTTGAAAACTATTACTTATTTATAATGAAAATAATTATCTTTTTTTCTAGAATGCTTGTTCAACAAATCCCGTATGACAAGGATTTCGTTGACTGGTTAAAGAACAAAACTGTTGATTGGTTAAAAAACAATTTACCAGAAGATTGGCAATTAGATGTCGCAACAAATAAAGCAGATCTATATCTATATTCCTCATTGTCACTTGCTTTACAAGCCTATATCCGTAATCTTGTCCGAAAACCAGTGGCACAACTCTTATTTGCCGCTGAAAGGGTATCAGGGCTTTCAATATTCAGTGATAATCCGGCACCATTTAATGCTTTTTCCTTTTGGAAACCTGCATTTATGGACCCAAAAATATTAAATATTGACAATATAATCGAACCAAGGCCAGATACTTATCAAGTTCCAGAGAAAATTGATGGAATGAGACTTCCATTTTCAATACGCTTTATAGAATTGATTAATAAGTTTAAAGGGTTATATCAAGATGATATGATCGCATTAGAAGAAAATATTGGTGATGAAGATGATGAAGCTGATGAGTTCCAATCAAATATTGTCATTGAAAGATTTTCTATGAGTTTAATATCAATTATTCCAGCATTAAAACTATTACAGAACGACTTAGCTGATTTATATTTTAAGGATTTTGTGACCTTTATTTTGCGTGGAGATAATAATAATAATCAATTATTATGTTGGATCATATCGCATAATATGAAACAGGAAACACCAGATCCAATAAAACTTCACATATTTTGGTGGGACTATGCCGATTTAGTCTTAGCAGAGTTTCAATTGGTTTTGCTATGTCCAAGTATAAAAAATAAAATTCTTGACATAGAATTTTATGAAAGCAATGAGTTAGATTTTGAGGATTATTTATTAAAACAAGTTTCTGATATTATGATTAATAAACTTTTCAATATCATTAATGAAAATGATTCAAAGGTTAAGAGAAAAGACGGAGATGAGAGCATTGAAATCGAAGATATCATCATTACATATTATGAAAGCATTGAAATCGTTGAAATCGAGGAGAATAAGACCGGAAATGATATGGGCACTGATAATGAAGAAGACATTAATAAAAATGAGAATGAAATACATTGTATGCTTCAGCTTTGGCAGTGTGAAGTTGCAAAGATATTATCCCTATCTTGCAAATTAGAAAATTCATTTGAAAATCCGTCATTACAGAAAGTCCGAGTATATAATGACTTGTCTAAGTCATTTTCTTTGCCACAGTTACTTGAAATTAGGCACCTTGATATGTGCACTGAAGATGATATATTTTCTGAGCAATTTATCAGCCTAGCTCTTGACAAGTTTGACAAAACCGAGAAAACCGAAATTAGCTTGTTGTCAAGGCATTCTTTTATCTATAGATGTTTAGATATAATTCCACTTGAATCAACTATTCGATCACATTTGTACAAAAAAATATTTTCTCAAGAACCTTTACCATTAACCTTCTACACTATATATTTAATTTTTGAGGCTGAAAATAGAGCGCAAGAGGAATTGCTATTCTTTAAACTTATCGACCATTTAGATGGTTTTAATGACTCAAAACAATTACAAGTTATTGAAAATACATTATTTGAGCAAAAGAATTCAGCAATGGCGGCATTATGTTGTGATGTTATACAAACTCAGTTCTTTATGAAACACAAATTCGGAGAATTATTTAAATATTTTCTAAAAGCAATAGATCTTTTAATTAATAGTAACGTCAAAGTATTACAATTAGTTACTGCAATTGCACTTTTAAAAGCTATAGCAGATAAACTTTGGAATCACACAAGAACAATTAAAACGACTTTAGAATTTACTTTTGAGGATGATGAGAATGTAAATGACATTTTTGACGTTTTAAATCAACGTTTAAAAATAAATCACAACTTGATTTATTCATTTAAATTATATTTGCTCAAAGCTTTGCGGTTTAAAGGGCTTTTAATTGATGAGATTAAACAATTCTGTAATATGCATCAGCATCTTTTACCATGGGTTAGAGATTTGGAATGGAGTGATTATAGTCGACTTGGTTTTAATCCTTATTGGTATTTTGAGCCGTTTAAACATATTGATATATCATTTAGAAAAATGTTGCACAATGATAAATCATATTCAGATACTATATTCAATTCGTTCATCGAAAATAGTGACATTGCACAAAAAATTTCATTTGCAGGGATGATGATTTCAAACTTTTATATTGTAAGAGCATCACGAAATCTTAATCAGGCTGAAATTATCTTAAAACAGAAGATTTCTAGTTGTTTAGAGTCTTCTCAACTTCAACTGAATTATAAAACTTATCTTATAAACTTTATGTCAAATAATGACCAATTATACAAACTTAATCCAAACGTTGAAAATACTGAAATGTTTATATCATCAGTTATTGCTCATATTGTAGCATTGCATATTTCAATTCCTGCTAATACATCTCCTTTCGCTGCATATATGCAAGAATTGCATGACTATAATGATACTTATATATTGACTTGTCCGTCAGACGAATTATCTATTATGACAAATGTAATAATATCAGCGGATGAGGGAACAAGAAGGTACTTTTTTTTTTACTGCTTTTTTATTTGAATACATTTTGTTCTGTCAAATTAATTTATTAATTTCTTAGATATAAATGTAAATGTGGATATATTTACTTTATTGCTAATTGCGGAAGGCCAGAGCAAAAGGGTGAATGTCCTCAATGTAGGATCAAAATTGGTGCAAAAGCACATCATGTACTTGCTGATGAGAATGTTAATATAGACAATGATAGGATAACACAAGAAACTGCTGTAAATGATAAAAAGGGCTATATTGCTGAAGAAAAATGTATTGATAATAATTATTATAGCGTTAGAACAATGCATCCAGCAACTTATAGAATCCTTCGCCTATTCTTACATTCAATTATTGGTATTCAAGCAAATTCATTAGCTGCCATCAACTTTATAAGTAGCCAAGATAATGATATTAATGATATTATTTCGTACTGTAAAAGACATATTGAAAATGATTGGAAAGTATTAAAAAATATTTTTACATGTGAAGATGAAACTTTGGCGCTAGTTATTCATGCAATTCTTTCAGAAATGTCACAAGAACCTCAACACAGCATAGAAAAGTTTAATACTTCAATTCAAAGAGATGCTTGGGAAGAACAATTTAATAAGAAATATGTTTTACCGAAAATTAAGAATTTTATGGGAACAGCTAATGATTTTCGGATGAAAATAGCTACTTTACAACTAAAAACAGAAGATGAGATTAGTGAAACAATTAACATTACTGAGGATTACAATGAGAAGTATTTACCTTGGTTCTGGAGACTTATTGGAAAGCCAGATATAAGCAATTTCAGATCTTATTATATGGCTGATAATGAACGAATAAAATCATTTCCATTTTTAAATATATTTTTGAAACATGAAAAAAATTTAAAATTGATTCAATTCCTTTTGCCAATTGTAAAATTTGTAAAAATACTTTCCTCAAGTCTTTCTCATCAAGTAGAGAGAGAAAAGGTGTGTGATATGACATTTCAACAATTCATAAATGATGAAAGTAAAAATGATAGTACTGGCGAAACTAAAAAATCCTTAGAAGAATTATTTGAAGGATTTGCAAGGTCATGGAATTTCATAACCCCATATATCAAGCGATATCAATATCAATGTCTCAAATTGCCCTCAGAAATACCTGAGATGCATTCCGATCTTTCAGTAGCTTATGGGTTATATGAACCAAATCATGAATCTTTATTTTTATGTGCCGCAATAGAATTCATGGTTAAATTACAAAATAATTTTTTAAATGATATTAAAACAATTTCACCTACAACTTGTCAATCGTTAAAATTCATAGAAGAAACTGACGAACATGAACCAAGATATTGCATTCAATCAACTTTTCTCGAAAATGCAAAGCAAGAAAATATAATTCACTATAAAGATATTTCTGAAATCTTTATATATAGTCAATATGATCTTAGATTTGGCCATGGTCAAGAAATTCAATATGATTTATATAGAATAGAAGCTGAACTTGCGATAGAGTTTGTATCTGCAAAAAGAATTATTGGATGCATTGAGGGCAATCTTTATTTAAACAAATTCATATATCATAAGGAATTGTTTAGTAGATCTATGACAATATTAAGGGAAATCAAAGATTTGTTGTATCAAGAATCAATCCCTAATGATAAAAAACCTACCAAAGTAGAGAATCCAAAAGAATTACTCTCAACCTTGGAAATGATATTTTGTTTTTTGAAAAGAACATCTGGTGAAGATTGTAATATCTTGATTACGGATTACATATCGGAATGGACGCAATTAGCTGTATTAAAAAAGAATAATAGTAGTTATAAGTTACTTGCAGGGTCAGGATTGCAACTTAAACATGTTGTAGCATTATACGAATTAATTGAAGAACATGTTGCTGATGTGGTTTTTAATTGTCTACCTTTGAAATATCAAAACGAACTTAGTGAATCCATGAGACACGAGATTATGGTTGTAATAGATTTTGAACCAATATTTACCAGTGAATTTACAGAAATTTCTGCAGAAGCATTTGTAATTGCTTTGAAAAGATTTATTGTAAGATATTTATCAACTGATTGTAAAATTAGTGAAAGTGTTTCTCTCTTCAAGTATCTTGCAGAATATGAATCACTTGAATGTTGGCCTGATTACGTTTCGATAGAAATTTTGAAAGATAAATTTCCAAAGACACTGCTGGTTTCTCATGCATATGATGCTTATCATTTTGTTAAAAAAGAAATAGATGTAAGTAACCAATTATTCTGATTAGTTTAATTAGTAGTATTTGGATTTATTTTTGCTAATCTGTAAAATTTTCTTAGCGGATAAACTTAATTAATCAAGAAAAACTAATTATGAAAGAAAGTCAAGAGAATCAAACTAATAAAAAGAAGAAAAAAGATAAGGGAAAAGACAGATCATTTCGAAGGGCATAACTATAATTTCATATTGCTTTATATATTTATTTTTATATATGTATTTATGATTTAAAATGTATTTAAAATATGTTCTAAAATTTAAAGATACGACAATAAAAAAGAAAAAAATTATAATTTTTTTTTAAAAAAAATCCACTTAGTCCACACAAAATATATAATAATACCTGGGACATTTGTAAAAATTTGCCGAATGATTTTTCGGCCGATCCGTTAAGCTATTGATTTCGGCATGACCGTATAATAAAAATAAAAGTTATTAAGCAAAATTCGATAATTTTTATTGAACTCTACGTATTTGTAGAATTCAAATAAAAATTTTTCATCAAATATCCTCGTTCAAAGTTTGAAAAAGTTTTGGCGCAACTAGAGTTGATGTTAAATATTAGACATTTTGGATTTGTCAAACTTCGAACGAAGATATCTTGATAACCACCAAGCAAGTTAGCAAAACTTTATTTCATTTTATATTTTAAATAGTACAGTCTTTCTCCTCTATAATCACGCAGTTTGCAGCAAGAAAATTGGTGATTATAAAAGAGTGTGATTATATAGAAGTTTTTTTATAAGTTTTTTAATAATGATTGTATGGGAGTTGTGATTATATAGGAGGTGATTATAGAGGAGGAAGACCGTAATCTTTCAAGTTGACGGTAAAGTCAACAGATCGAAAAGGGAGCTAAGCAGGGAGGTCCCGGTGCGGCAACTAATCACAAAGAAAACCGAGATGCTAGCAGGAAGAAACCGGTTTAATCGCTATCCAATTTGAGGAAGGCAGCATGGGGACTTTCTCATTTCTCGGAAAAACATGGGGATTATTATAAGGTAGTTAACCAATAATAAACTGGCTTTTTTAACACGTGATATCATTTTTGTCAAAACAGATAGATAATCGTTAAACAACCAACGGGCTTTATTCGTATATTAAAATTTTCTTCGAAATAAAATAACCCACGTTGTAAAAGAATCCAACTATTAATTCACGCACTAATAGCAATTTTACAGTTTTAAAAACTTTATTTAAAAGGTTTTGATAACAAGTTACACGTCCCTTCTATCATTTTGGATCTTCTGCTAATATAATTTCATCATCATTAGAAGCTTTATACTGGTATGATTTGTATGATTTTGTTGCAGCCTTTTTTGTTTTTTTTTTATTTAAATTTTTTTCTTCTTAATGCTTAACATAAAAAGAGGTTAGCACATATTGTGGTAACCTACAGAAAAAGGTAAATAATATTGTTTATATTTTTACATTAGCATCTGAATTAAATTGTTATATTTTCATCTTTTTCAAAAGTATAGATTAATCAAAGTGATATTATCTTGATTTTTCTCTATGATTACCAAGATGCCAAAGCTGACATTATTTTAAAATATACAACTAATAAAGCAAAATTTGAAAGCATATAGTAAATTACTGGAAAGCAGTAATATTAATGATATTATTAATTTCAATAAGCATTTATATTATTTATTTATTTATTTTTATTTTTTATTGTTTTAAAAAAATATATGAAAAGAATAATATAGTCAACTCTTTTTATACTAAACCCTTGAGTCTGGCCAAAAAAAAAGTTTGCTATAAAAAATTACTATGTTTTTTAAGAAACTGTGGCTTTTTTTATACCAAATTATTAAGAATTTTTAAAATTTTGAGTTTATTATATCCTTAGTTCATTATAACAAGGTTTGTTATATCTAGAGTTGACTATAATTATACAAAGGATTAATTAATTTGTAACAGCAGTTACTGTAACCCATCCCAACAAGCCAATCAAATTCTAAGATTAGGTGTAACGTTACATATTTGTAAAGTCAAAACAAATGTTCTTTTGCCAAAAATTGCTTCTAAATCAAAATTTCATATATGAAACTACCTTTTGGTTTCTAACAAAAAAATTTCTTGCTAAATTTTAATGTAACTAAAGCCCTTTTTAACCCAAAAGCCTTACACCAAGCCTTACTCTAACCCTAACCTTAATCGCATAATTTTATTTTTATAGAAAATTTGGTTTGATAGTCACGTTACACCTAATTTTAGTATTTACAGTTATAAAATTTATTCTGTAACCTATGGTTACAAATCAATTAATTCTTATACAATTTCATTTTAAAAATAGATTGTCACATTAAATTGCAGAATTAGCAAAACATTTTAATAAAGTAGTATTTATATTAATACAATTTTCATAAATATTATAAATTACTTTTCTTTTTGCCATGTTTTTGATTACAAGTTCATATATTATAGCATTTTTTATCAATTTCTCTACAAGTATTTTGGTCTTCTATTAGCAGACTCTTTATTTTTAATAAATGTTATTCCAATTTGTAGAGTATTTGATATAATGATAATATTTACAATCAAAGATGTTGATGATTTTATAGAAAATTGAAATGAAACAAGTTAGAAATAGGGCTGTTAACCAGTTCGGTCCAAACTAATGGTCCTTCAGTCTGTCCAGGGACTGGGCCAGTTCAGTTCTTTTTAGGACAGACTAAAAGACTGTTAGTCCTAATAGTAAATATTATAATCATAATAATATGCATTTTGAAACAACTATAATATGTTGTTTTTGGTAAAATTCAATTACTAACTCTTAGTTTGTTAAACAAGATTAAACCACATTTAATATATTATGAGAACAGCTGTTATTAACATTAATAAAATAAAAAATTTTATTAATAATAGCAATGGTGTTATTAGTTGATTTACAATTTGCACTACATTTGTACGAAATAATGCCTATGGCCATTATTTTGAAACACGAGTTGAAACAAGCTAATGATTAATTTAGCTAAGAATTTTTAATAATAAAATTATAATTTGCATTCGACTAAAATTAACTATTAGCTTGCCTCAAACTCGTATTCCAAAAAAATGCCTATATGCAAATACAAGATTATCTAGCTATAGTATTATATCTACTAGTGTTCCATATAAACAACTATTTAGTTTAGCTAGATTAACAGTTACTAAATTACGAAATTCTCTTGATAATGAAATAGTTCAGGCTGTTTTTTGTTTAAAATCTTGGTTTACTAAAAACTTATCATTCTAAATTTTGATTTTACAAAAATTTTTTTTCTGCTAGCAAGTTTTTTTTATATATGTATATAATTTTATGATACTTATAAAATATATATAAAATTTTATACTATAACATTTTACTGATTAAATTGTTTTTGATTTTTAACTTGGAAATAATCCGATACTAGTAGTATACTTTATTTTTATATTTTTTTTTATGAATTTTTGATTTTTTCGCATAGGCGATACTATAAGATCTGGTGTAATGTGAAATCAAAACAATGAATAAATTTGTTAGTTTAGGGTTAGGGTAAGGGTTAGTTTAGGGTAAGGGTTAGATTAGATAATGGTTAGATTAGAGTCAGGGTAGTGAAAGGTTTTTAATCCAGAATTTCGTAAGGAATTTTTTTTGTTAGAGCATAAGAGATAGTCTCATAGGCAAAATTTGGCGTTATAGCCGATTTTTGAAAAAAATTGTAATCGCTTCAATCTCACGTTATACCTGATCCTGAATTCTTATTGGTTGATCTGGGATAGCAATACATCGCCATGTGATAAATATAATAATTCTTTTTTTTATTATATTAGGTTTATAAATTTTTAAGTACCCATAAATTGCAGTATAAAAGACCTGTGTTTCTTACACTTTACCAAAATTAAATCTAATATTAGACCCTGAGTCTAGTCATAGTGGAGAGTTTGTACCATTAGAAGAAAAAATTCAAAAAACATTCATATTTTATATTTGGTTATTGTAAATTTTGAGATTTACATCTAGGTCTAATACATAGAGAGTCTGATATCTGGAGTATCTTGTATATGACAGTTTATGATATTTAACCAACTTGTAATACTAATAATATTATATTAATAAATATTTTTTCTATGCAAGATATCTAATCAGTTTGTTAATTTACTTTAATATTTTTATATCTTGAATTTGTACAAGATTAAACATTTAGCGTGTCCAATTATAATTATATTATTCAATCAAATTATCAAAAATATTAAGTATTAAAAGTAACAAAATATCTTTTTAACTGATTTTAACTATAATGTTCATATTTACTAAATTAATTAAATGATTTTATTTTGCTATATTAATATACTACATTATTTTCTAATCTATAATTTATGTATAACTAAAATTATCAAACATATTAATTATTGCTTTCTTATATCATATAAGCAAATATTATAAATTTGAAAAGCTTATTGTAAAAGTATTGAAACTCTTTATACTGAACTTAATTTCACATTTCATCATTATAGCAAAAAAGTACTATATTGATTATTAGTCTACTCTATACAGTCCTATTTAGTCCTGGGCCGCAGTCTAGTCCAGTTTTTTAAAAAAACTAAGCAGTCTTTTAACCAGAACGAACTGAACAGACCAATTAACAGCCCTAGTTAGAAAATCAAAGTGAAGGAAGTTAGAAATCAATATAAAAGATATTTGCTAATAAATAGTGCCTTGTATTATATACTTATGTATATACAATACAAAATTACTTGGGCCAGTATTTGTAATATTTTTTTAGATATAATTTAAATTTGTAATATTTTTGTTTCATTTGAATTACAAAATATTTTAATGAAAGCAGCATTTATATAAATGCAATTTTTTACTAAGCATTGTAATTACTTTACAAGTTCATATATTATGGCCTTTTTCACTATATTTTCTATAAGTATTTGGTCTTCTAATAAGTGAACTCTTTACATTTTAGTAAATATCATCCTAATTTGATATAATAATAATATTTACAATCAAAGATGTTGATAATTTTATAGAAAATTAAGACAAAAAAAGTAGAAAATTGAAACAAAAAAAAATTACTAATAGATAAGTGCCTTGTGTTTTATACTTATGTACATACAATGCAAAATTACTTGGGCTAGTATTTGTAATTTTTTTTAGGTAAATATAAATTTGCTATTGCTGTTATCTATTATATTAAAGCACAAATATCTGTTTGCTATGCTATTTACCAATTAGAAGTTTTAATATAATATTTCTTAAGTTAACAAAAAGTCAACAGATCAAAAAGGCAATATAAGTAGTGATATGCTTGTGTTTTTACATGTGGCTACAAAAACACCAACTGGATAGAAAGCTGGATCACAACAAAAGATCAGCAAAATATTGCATTAATGCTATCAAAGAATTGTATTGTAGTAAATATTAAATAAAAAAGTCAGAATTGAGAGCAAAAGCCTTACTTGTATTTAGAGAACACATTCCAGACTTCACACATAATCCTACCTTTTAGTAAATACTACTATTTTTGCAGTAAATGCAAATCTTTTGTAACTACAGCTAGCTTGTTTTATACAGGTATCTAGCTAATGCTAAACATTACAAATTGTACTATAAAAAAATCCTAATTAATAGCCAGCCTGCTTTATGCAGATGGCAAACTACCAGCTGATGCTTCACATCACTAATTTTAATTATACATTGATAGAACTGATATATGCTGCTAATATAAATAAAGCATTTCTAATAAATTTAATCTAGCCTTATTTGGCTAGTGTATATCCAATGAATATATTTACTGCATATAGTTTTTTGACAATATAAATTACTAATCATTATCATATGGGGTCTTTGCCTTGAAAATGACTTACTGAACTATTAGATCTTATAAATAAAAATTAAAATTCTAGCCATCCAGTAATCAAATTCAAATAAACTTTTTTTTTATTTTGTAGAGCTTAGTGAGTTTTACAAAATAAAAAAAAATTTATTTGAATTGGATTACTGAGTGGCTAGAAACTTTAATTTTTATTCATAAGATCTACATAGTTCCAAAGGTCATTTTCAAGGCAAAGACCCCATATCATACTTGTGATTATCTTATTGGTGTTACAAATCATCTTTTTATTAGAGTTATGTAGTCTTGTATAGTACTTATATTTATATGTATATTGTAATAGTCAAATTAGCTAGAGTAGTACAAGCCAAAACTGGGTTGTGCACAGGTTCTATTTTTTTTTATTTTATTATTATATTCTTTTTTAGCATAGGATTGATATCACTAAATTAAAAGATTAAAAAATTAAAAGATTTAAAAGATTAAAATATTAAAAAGATTCAAAAGATATAAAAGATTAAAAAGGTTCAAAAGATATAAAATATTAAAAAAATTTCAAAGCTTGAAAAAGAAGAATCTTTTTAATTAAGTTTAGTCTTAAATTAAAAAGTATATAAAGACCTTTCAATTACCACAATAAATTTTAACTTAGTTGAGTTCTAAATACTTCAATATTATATATAGTAGAAGTTTGTTCTTTAAACAATTCTTTTTTTTGTTAATAAAGCTATTTGAAGTTAATTTTTCAGTTAATATTACCCCTTCCCTCAGCTGAGGTCTCTACCACCTCTCCCCAAAAATGTACAGCCAATCAAAAGACTAGATAATTCTCACCAGTCACCTGATTTATATCAGCCAATAAAATTGCCTACCTTTGTTCATTTTTATTAGTGATACAAATCAACAATCGAATTAATCGATTAGTTGTAAAGTTAACAACTAATCGATTTGACCCAACTTAGTTGATTAATCGATTAGTCGACTAATCAATTGGCCAACTAATTGATTAATCGACTAATTAACTGATTAGTCAATAGGTCGTTTAATCAACTAATCATATAAGAATGTCAACCCAGCTGTTTTCAGTTGCTACCTTATATGTATTTTACCAAGTTTCATTATTATTTATTCAATTAATTGTTGATTAATCAACTAATCGATTAATCGATTAGTTGATTAATCACCAACTAATTGATAAAATCGATTAATCTATTAGTTGGATAAAATGCAATGATCTATCAACTAATTGATTGAAAAATTTTTATCAATTTGTATCACTAATTTTTATATCTTCATTTCATATGTTCATTTTATTTTACCTTATTCTCTCTCCTGAGAGACCTGGAAAGGTAAGATTAACTGAAGCATTAACTTCAAATGGCCTAAGTCATTTGTCATAGTTTTGTTTCCCATGATACTTGAAAACCATATTTGTACTTGATAAAAGAAAAAAAATAGAAAGTATCGATTGTAATCAACCACCTTTCATATACAAATTGCTATTGATTACCTCATTTATTGAACAATCATATTTCTATGATTTTGCATTATTTCACATGATTATGTAATATTGTGAACAAATTTCATGTTTGAAATCAAATAAATCAACCTTTGCATACTTCACTAATACAAAGAAGTTGATATATAGAATTGAATTAGACTATATGAAATAATAGTACAATTAACCAAAAGAAAGATACTTATTAATTATAGTATGTTTACCTAAAATTTAGTTTTCTGCTCTGCTAGCTAATTTTCCTAATACCATATCCTTGATAGAATATTTCATCTATAGCACTTCTTGTTGACAAAATATTTCTTCAACATACCATGCTTTCTATAGTATTTTTTACTATATCTTATATTTTAACAAGATATTTATCTAACATGACATATTTCTAATTTGACTTTTTTTTGACACTAAGTTTTATTGAATGCACTTTTTTTGACAACCAATTTTGGGACACTTCAAGAATAATGAACCCAGTGATTATCACATCACGTGAAATCATGCAACTATGTCATTTGTTTACTAGCACTAAAAATCAGCCTAAACTATACTATCATCTAACTCTAACCCTAACTCTAACCCTAATTAATTTAGGCCAAGTACTTAATCATATGATATAATGACTATGAATTTATCACTATTCTTGAAACTACCTAATAATTATTTTTAAATGAAATTTCTAATCAGGAAAAGATCTTGTCAGTAAAAGATATCATATTAGAAAAATATTCCTTTTGAAATACATTATATTAGTAAAATGTTTTTTTGAAAATATGTCCTGTCAAGGAAAAAGGATATCAAAAATATAGTACCATACTTGCATGTAATAGCAGGCTGGAGCATTAATTCAGATTTTGACTTTTCAAAAAATTTAGCTATTTTGCTCAAAATTGCACCCATGCATGTTCAAAAATAACACACACCTTCTATTTAATTAATGTTTTAAAATGTAATAAAAGATTTAAAATGCAAATGCTAAATTCAACTCAATCATGACAAAATCAAAAAATTATTTTTATCAAGAATGTACAGTAGTATGAAGTAGGAATAGAAATCTATTTAATCTATTTAATTGACTAAAAAGTTTATATGTAAATTACTATATTTAGTTGATTTAGTCAACTAAATCATGTAGCTAATTCCTATCTCTAGTACGAAGTATGTTGAGTATAGTTTACATTCGAGTTTTGCGTTCATCCACAAAATCTTGATTCTAATTGGATATAGAAATCAAATGACACTGTTACTATATCAGTAATGTTGCAGGTTTTGATTTGCCGCATTTTTAATTACCAGTTACAGCTAGTTATAACTGAGTTTCAACACAGCTCATCCCAATGATCCAAGTTATGCCTACAATTCTACTAACAATGCAAGAGGTAATAATATTCATTTTATTAATATTTGAACCGCTTTGTTAATTTAGTATGACATAGCACCTTATATGGCTTATTTTGAATACCCATACAGAATTTCAAACATTTTGATTCAAAATAAGGCACATGCGCATTTAAAAATAGCATGCAAGAACCCAAAATAATGTGCAGGGAGGCATTATTGCACGCAAATACAGAAAGATTTTGTCAACAAAAATTGTTATAGTGAAACATTCTGTTGGGGATATAGTATCAGAAAAAATGAGCTGGCAGGAAACTAACTTTCGGGAATCAAGCAGCATTGTACTTATCTCTTTATCCAAATTTACCACAGCAAGACCCTATGAACCTTGAGACCCGAACCAAATCTTTCTGTCTACCAGTTTGAAGATCTAATAGTCTTCAACAACCGTTATACAGTAGTAGTTTAGTTAAGTTTTAGTAGTAGTAATTAAGGTATTCCAAACTCATACTACCAATTTCATCTCCACAATGTATGTATAAGTTTGTTAAATAAGTAGCTGCGCAACTCAGTTGCACAAACCAGGAACAGGAGAATATGAAATTTAAAGTAAACTTTGAAATTATGTTAGACTTATACATGTTATCTGTTATAGATACTTTCAGTTTTGACAAATACACTTTGGCATTAAATTTTGATGTAAAACTCTAAAATATCTCAGCAATCTCGTATTAAAAGTCAGTGCTGAAATACTTACAACTTGCATAGTCAGACTTGGAAATACAGACATAATCTTAACTTGTATAATAATTATTATTTAAAGTGCAATCGATTTATATAAGCCTATTAAATAAATATAATAAACAATGAAATATTAAAATAATGATCTTATTTAAATACATTAAATTTTTGATATTGACAAGTATTACACCGGGTGATGCTAGGATTAGTATTAAATTAGGGATGTGATTCGTATTCATTTCTTATATTTAAAATTGGTTTTTATATATTCAATTGAATATGATCACATCTCTACTTATAAAAATTACTACATTTACTACTTTAATAAGGGGAGACAAACTGGATTCTGTGTTTTACATTACCCCTCTCCCCTACGGAGGAGGGGGAGTGGTTCACATAGTAAAATAAAAAAAATTTTCCGAATTGTTCCGTGGCTGATAAAATTTCCGAAATTTCCCGTAGCCCTATGTATATTTACCTAAATTATTTACTATGAGGGAGAGGGGGGGATTCTGAGGAGGGAGGGAGTAATGTAAAACACAGAATCCAGTTGGTCTCGCCTAAATATAAATGTTTTATTTATTTGATATGTAACATAGAAATAAATATAAATTTTTTTATTTAATAACATAGAAATATACAGCTATCAATTTACCGCTTTTACATTTAACATATAACCTTGATTCTAATTAATAATGCTATCAATATAATCGAATTTTTATTGAATTATTTTAAGATTTGGATTATTCGATTTTAATTTAAACTCGAAACTATTATATTTAATATTTAATTTTTTCAATGTGGAGTTCTTGCAAAGTGCAACTGCTAATGCTTTTCCTCCTTCGAATCCAAGATTATTATTCCAAAGATTCAAAGAAGTCAGCGTGGAGTTCCTGCAAAGTGCATCTGCTAATGCTTTTACTCCTTCTGATCCTATCCAATTGCTGTTAAGATTCAAAGAAGTCAGCGTGGAGTTCATGCAAAGTGCACCCGCTAATGCTTTTCCTCCTTCCGAACCAAGATAATTCTCCCGAAGATTCAAAGAAGTCAGCGTGGAGTTCTTGTAAAGTACCTTAGTTAACTCGTCTAAATTTTCCAGTCCACATTTATAATATGAAAGATCCCAGGTTGAAGCACTTTGTTGATCTTCAGGACTATGCAGACCGTTTTTAAGAATTTCTTCAAAAAGTTCTAAAGCTTTGAGGAATTTCCTTTGTCTGAAATATTCGTGTGCTTCTTTTCTCAAATCCTCAAGAGTACTTTTATCTAGTACTGAAGTATTTGAATTCATCGTGTCAGTTAAATAAAGCGGAAATGATGTTGTGATTTCAAGTGAATTTGCAAGTGCTATATTGTTATGATGACTTGAGGAAATTTCGATATTCTCAGATAATGTTTCGATAGGATCGTTTCGATTCAAAGTTTCGCTAGGAATAAGTTGCTTTAAAGTATTGAGAATTACTTTTGTTTCTGGACGATTAGCAGGATCGTTGTCCCAACATTTTTTATAAAGTTCGATATATGGAGATGGAGTACCTTCTATAGGATCTTCTCTACTTCCTTGGCATATATAAAAACAAAGAGCCATTTTTGGTTCAAAATTTTGGAATGGAGGCCTTCCGCTTGAAATTTCCCAGAGGATTAGTCCAAAACTATAAATGTCAGACTTATTATCGCGTTTATATTTAGGATCCATAAAACATTTAGGTTCGATATATGCCGGCATTCCATGAATGATTGAGTTTGAAGTAATAGACATTTCATTCATCTGCTTTGATAGTCCGAAATCAGTAATCTTTGGTTGTCTGTGATGAATTAAGATGTTTTTCGAATGCTAATTATTAAATATAATAATTGAATTACGTATTAGTAAATAATAAATACTATATGCAAAATATAAATAACACTATATTTACCAGATCTCTATGAATAATATTATTATCGTGTAAAAATAAAAGCCCGAGTGCTATTTCTTTAGCTATGCATAGTTTATCTGTCCATTGTAATTTCGTAAAATTTGCCTTTAGATATTCTCGTAAAGTTCCATTGTCAGCGTATTCTAAAACCATATTATAATATCCGTTGCTATCTATATATTCAATTTGAAAATATTTTTGATTAGCATAATCATCATTGTATACCTTTAAAAATTATAAATTATTTGTTTACCTTTCGTTACGCCACAGAATGAAATAACGTTTGGATGATAAGAAACTTTTCGCAATAGTTTAAGCTAATTATATTAATTATAAGGATTGATTATTTTTGTTGTAAGATGCCTTTAAAGTTTAAACACAACAATTATTACCTCATGAACAAAATCCTTAATGGTTCTTTCATCTATGCTTCTATCAATTTTAAGACATTTAAGAGCAACCGTTAATTCACTGTCTCTCCACTCGTATTTAAGAACCTTTCCAAAACCTCCAATGCCGATTACAATAGGGTCTGTAAATTTATTATAATCGATATAATTAATATGCCCTTCGGAAATAGCTTTTTCAAGCCATTCTTCTTGTACGTTAGCCATAGTTTTTTTTTTAGTATGTACTGATCTTTGTTGAAGCAAAGCGAAAGTATGTACAGTACGTACGTACTGTCGTATATATTTTGTGCATATGTACTACACCTATATCTTTTATATTACAAGGAAAGGCTGGGGATAAAAAATTTTCAGGTGCCGTTTAACCCTTTCATTAGATGGGGTGCCGAATAACCTACGGTAATGATGGTGAAGTTTCAGGAACAGATTTCTACCTAACAGGTTTTTGCTTTTTTTTTTTTATCCATTCGTTTACATCATATATGCAGGTTGCGTTCGCAGGTGCGGTGAAATGTATGTACGTGCATATGGTAAATGTTTTTTGTAGAAAAAAGTTCGCACATATGACAATTGCACAAAATACTGTCATAGGGTACAGTCGCAAGTGCAATAACAAGCGATAATAAAAACGTGAATAAGAGAATCTATGTTACAAAATAATATGGTGCGAATTAGCGAGTGGTATTTTATTTGCGAATTCGATCAAATGTTCATGTACATACATATATATATGCAATGAAACGTGAAACTCTGCACACGATGTCTCATAGTACTATTGCATGAGAATTGTTTAACCTAGCACCGCTTTAACAGGTTTTTCTCTCTATTAAAGTGCATGACGATCACTATAAAAATGTCTTTATTATTGTCTTTCGGAATTGCACTAACTAAATATGTTATGATCTTTTTTTTTTTATCAAAATACGGTGCCGAACTGCAGATCACTGCAGATCACTGTCGGAACCAATAAAAATTCAAACCCGTGAAAGATTTTTGCCAACCAAAAAAGGGGGATGGCTAAAGCCATGTACACACGTGATTTTTTGAAATTTTAGTTAAAATTCGTATCAGAGTCTGTTTAGCATTAGGGTCGGAGTTAGGGTTAGGACCAATATAGGTAAAATTGCCTTCCCGACATTTTTTATTAATGGCCCTCTTCGGGCTGATCCGTGTAAACATAATTTCGCGACTCCGTTTGGTTGATTCACACGATAATGTCACATGGGTACATGGCTTTAGACGACCCCCAAAAAAGGGGGACGTCTAAAGCGGGGGCAACTCATATTTCTTAATAATTTTCTCGATTAACTTTAGGGTTAGGGTCATCTTATATTAGGGTTAGGTTGGGTTTAGATAGTTATATATAAGCAAAATTGCCTTCCCGATATTTTTACTTAGCCTACCTGAGGTAGGTTTAGACTGCCGTTTTTTGTATTTTTTAGGTTTTTCGTTTTTTGCTTCGCCGGCGATCATCAAAATTCTGTAATTTGATTGGCTGTGATCACGTGAATTTGCCCCGCTTTAGACGACCCCCAAAAAAGGAAATCCGATTTTGTAAATAAACAAGGGCGTTAGATAAAAATTCCATCATTTTTAATTAGTGCACCAAGATCGATTTAAACATTAGTTTTCATATTTTCGCTTTTTTATTCTTTTACGCGTGTTCGGATTCTTCGTCGGAATAGTTAAAATTTGCACTTTTCGATTGGCTATTTCCTCTCCAGGAGTTTGTATTGCCCGCGAAATAAGTGGATGCTCTAGTAATCGACGCCAATAAGATCTCCGGATTAAGCGAACTTAATAATGTTTTTTAAAAAACTTCTGATAATTCAAAATTTAGTCTATGGAACCACCTGCTGCGCTACATGGAATCTGAAAACATGGGTCGGTCGATTGGATTTTTTTTTATTTTTTTATTTTATTTTATTTTTTTTTAATTTACTGTAAATTAATACAGTAAAATAATGTTCTCTAAGGTTATCAAGGTTAATTTTTTCATTTTGCACAACAGGAATCAAAAATTGGGTCGGCAGTCATAATTTTCCGCCAGTCTTATCGGACAATTACGGGAAATTAAGGTCTTCATGACACCGTATAAGAATAGCGGAAAAAAATAAATGACAAAAATCGAACAATTAGCACAATTGTGATCTAAAAAAAATGTGGTTTGAAAAATTGAAAAAATGGGTCGGCGGGTAATGCAAAACGAAAAATCAGCTTTGCGTGGCCTTATCTTTCTCCTTGGACCTTTTCTATAATCTTAGTTAATAATGATCATTATTAATGTTCCCTATATTTACTTGCAAATGTATCGAATTGAATAAATATGCAAAGTACGATTTCAGTTAGTGATGTGCCACGTACAGTACTATACGTACTGTACTGTACGTACTGTACGTACTGTACGCTAAAATTTTTGCCGATCATTTATTAAGAGGGTCGATAGAAATATTTATGTGCAATCAAATTCGTTAATTGATCAACACCCGATGAAGCTTTCTTGTTAGATAAATTAAATTTGTATATATTGCATCTAAAGTAGTGATCTATCTAAAGTAGACTTTAGATATATAAAGTAGCGCCTTAATAAAATTAAGCAGATATGTACATAGTATATTACTAATTTGCTATATTAAATATTTGCTTATTAAAATAGGTTTAAACATTACATTAATTATAATATAGACTAACATTAAAAAAAATTAAAATATAGATACTAATTTAATTTTATTATGATCTTAATTTTTTATATAAGCACTATACGTACTGTACGCTAAAAAAATTTGGGTGTTATTTTAATGATTATTCATCACTAGCTGCATACTTTAAAATGATGCAGATCCGATCACTAGATCACGAGAATTTTTTGAAGTCTTTTTCTTGGATAAATGCATTTTATAATTTTTTATTTATTAATTTTTTTTTTTTTGCTATTGAATCAAATTTATCTGACCTAATTAGCAACTCGACTAAAATCTCTGAACTAAATTTAACTTGAAATCAATTCGTTTATAATAGATTTACTACAGTTTGTTCATTTTATATGTTCGTTTCATTTGCCTCTCTTCTGGGAGTCCTGGAAAGTGATGTTAACCAGATAATTAACTTCGAACGACCTAAATATTTATCTATAGAATTAAATATTATATTAATTGTAATATAGACTATTATTAAAAAAAAAATTTAAAATATAACCACTAGAGCAATTTTACTATATAAGTACTATACGTACTGTACGTACTGTACGCTAAAAAAATTTGGACATCATATAAATGGCACATCACTAATTTCAATGCCATCCCTATTGGAATTGCCATTATGTCGCATATCATAAGAGAAATTTGATTGGCTATTATGAACTTCTATATTTAACGTAAGATCTTAGAGACTCCCCCCTCCCCTAAAATATTACGCAATATCTGTCACCACCCTTACAGAATCACAAGTTATTTACAATTATATGTTATATGAAATTAAAGGGTATTATGATGATGTCTTACAGCTGCTGTAAGTACTTTGGAAGATATAATTCATGTCCATTCAGAAAAAAAAATGTTTCAAGTTCTAATGGGCATAATCAGTTGATTTTGTTTAGTTAGAATTCATATTCAAGAATCGTTGGTATAATCAAAGTACCAGGAACGGAGTGAAACGAAGTGTATGGTTTAGTCAAGAAAGAAATTATGTGCGTACCCAAAATCTAATTCCCGATTGGACAGCGTGATCATAATTGTCACTTGTTGCATAACTTATTCTTCACGCATCTCTGCAAGATGTCACAATGGATTGTTTATTCCTTCTTCACACCTTAAAAAATACTTTGAGAATAAAACTTCTAAATCTAAACCTCTGTCTCGAATGCAAATAAATACATAAATTTAGGCACAAATCCATTTTCAATTTCAATGACCGCAATTTTCTAAATATTCGATACAGCAATGAGATAAAGTATTTCTTCAATTAATCTAAAAGAAAACGTATTAATAAATCGATTCAATTAAAAAAAAATTTTAATATTCAATTCTATTTAAAAATTCCATTATTTAACAAGTATGTAATAAAAAAAATAACACCTGTAACTATAATAAATATACCCGTAATTAAAATTTGTTTGTTACGATCTTTATATGATACTTTATTCTCTATGGCCATATTCCATACATGATACTCTAATATATTTTTAAAATAACACGCATTTACGCTATGTTATGAGTATCAATAAGGTATACTAGCTCGAAATACCAGGAACGGAATGAAACGAAGTGTATGGCTTCGTCAAGAAAGAAATGATGTACTGTACGTTCCCAAAATCTAATTTCCGATTGGTCAGCATGATCATAGTTATCACGTGCTACATATTCTTCATGTCACTGATAACACTAATGATAATAAGCACTAAATATGATATATAATTTGATAGAAAAAAATTTATTAGACTTTAGATTATTATTTGCGCCGATCATTCAAAATAACAGAACAAAATTTTTTAGATGTATTACTTTAATAACGTAAATAGTAAATTTTTTTAGAGCTGATACATACAGTATCACAGAACGCACGTTGATGAGATTCCAAATCTCACTACAACATGATTAACATCTGGAGTTTTGATCTTTTTCATCATAGATTTTAGTTATTGAATATATTGTGTTATTTAGTTACTCTATTAGTTACACTTGTATCCCGTTCCTTGTTTTAGCGTGACAACGTTGCGCAGCTACCTAATTAAAAGAAAGCTTTTACAGAATACAATGCAGTGTAAATCAATTTTATCAAAAAACAAATGTGCAGGGCCGATGATTTTCTGCATTTCACGGAATGCCGCAGAAATCACGGAATAACACAGAATGTAATAAGAATAGCACGGAATTTCCGCAGAAAGTAGGGTTTATAAATTATTTAGTTTTTTTTTTTTTTATAGGTACAAGGTTCTAAAAATATAACATCCGAAAGTTCCGATGTAGAAAATAAATAAACCTGAAATACGAGCGTGGTCGGGCGAAAATTTTTGCTTAATACCGAAATAATCCGAAGACTAAACGACAAATTGAATTGATTGCAGAATATTCAAGATTTCTATATAACCAACACAGAATTATAAATGACCATCACAGAATTCACGCAGAAATTATGAATTTTAATGCACGGAAATTTTACAGAATTTGAATTTGTCACGGACGGAATTAATAATTTATCACCGCAGAAAATCATCAGCCCTGCTTTGAGATGTGGCTTTTTTCAGAGTGTTGTCGGACAATGAAGATCCAAAATTTTAAATCAGTCATCATCGAGCATCTAAGTTAATAACAAAAAAAAAAACAAAAGACAAAAATTTAATTTTAATACTAAACTTTTCATATATATATATATATATATATATATTTTTTTTTTTTGATAATTTAAAAACTCAACGAGCATTTGAATTTTTTTCAGTAGAGTTTATGACCAAACAATACTATGCTTGAAACTCATCGATTCCAATCTATTTCATTTATCAAATGAAGCTTATAAGCTTATGTAATACCGAAACGGCGACAAAAAAAAAAACTTGAAACATACGTAATAAGGAAGTTTTCGATCCATATTTTATGTTTGCTAAGCATAAATATGCATAATATGCTTCGGCGCTACCTCTTAATCTATATTAGGATAAATTATTGTCATAAACATCGTATTAATAGATCTTCCGGAAATTAATTAGTCTTCCACAAGAAAATCATATGATAATAATTGGAATTTCTAATATTAAATATTGTCCGTTATTGTTATGTGTGCGTACGTTGTGAAAGGGTAATTTTGCCACCCGGTAATTACCGCGGTTCCCAAAGATCACGATGATACAATTACTGTATTTAGGATAACTGTGATCTCTGCGATCCTCAACGTATGTATATGCATAAATCCTAAAGGGATGATATGTACGACATAGGAGATATAAGTAAGGCTAGCAAAAATTTATGTTTTCATAAATTATCATAAATGAGCGTAGAAATTTTTACTAAACTTTCACAAGACTTGACTCAACTTCTTGAGACCGAATATGATCACAATGTAGTAATAGAAGTTGGTAATCAACAAAATAATCAGCTTTTCAAAGCACATTCAATAATTCTATATCAACGATCATTATACTTTCGTCAGAAATTATCAAGAAATTTTAAACAAAATGATGTTATTGAAATTAAATTACCAAATGTTTCTGCCAAGGCATTTAATATACTTATTAAGTAAGCTATTAAATAAAATTATAACTACAGCAGTGTTGTTGCTGGAAGGTCACTGGAAGAAAATCAATAGTATCACTGGAACTTAAAGTTCCAGTGACACTATTAATTTTCTTCCAGCGGCCTTCCAGTGGACTTCCAGTGACCTTCCAGCAACAACACTGAACTACAGTATCAAATATTTTGTTGCAAAAAGCAAAAAAATTTAATTTTTAAATATTATTTACATTCGTCATTATAGATACATCTATAGCGGTGTAGTTTCTTTAACAAATTTGAAGGCATCAGATACTTTTGATCTATTGATTACCACTAATGAACTTATGTTCACTGAATTAGTCGAACATCTTCAAGTTCACCTAATCGATAATCATGCATCTTGGCTTCGTTTGAATTTTTCTCGTTTATGTCGAATAAGTTTTCAAAGCAATAATTTTAAAACTTTACAACAATTTTGCAATGCCATCCTTTTAAAACATCCAAGCATGATTTTTGATTCCGATGATCTTATCACTCTTCAAGAAAATGCTTTAATCTCTCTAATAAAAGATGACGAATTACAAATGGAAGAATCAGAAATTTGGGACAAGGTTATTTTGTGGGGAAAAGCAAAAACTCCAAATTTACCATTCGAACTTGAACAATGGACAGATAAGGACTTTAAATCTTTAAAGGTTACCCTTCAACATTGTCTTCCTTATATTAGATACTTTCAAATGTCTGATGAAGATATTGTAAAAAAAATTAAACCTTATCGAAATATACTTGAAAAGAGTTTGTGGGATGATATTCTAATTAATCGATTAGTACCAGATATGATTATAACTTCTCAAATTTTACCTCCTCGTAAAAATTCTTCTTCTCAACTTCTTCCTCAAAGAGAATTCATGATTACATTAAATTCTTCTATAATCACTTTACAGCATGCTGCTGAAATTTCTTCCTGGATTGATAGACGTTCAACAATTTATAATATTACAAAAATTCCATATAAATTTAAGTTATTACTTAGAGGTAGCAGAAATGGGTTCGATGCTGTTTCCTTTCATATGCGATGTGATAATATACCTAACACTTTAATTGTTTTAAAAGTTAGAGATTCAAATGAGTTACTTGGTGGTTATAATCCTCTTATTTGGAATGCTGGCGATGGATATGCTAGAACATCTGATAGTTTTGTTTTTTCATTAGCAAATGGAAATTTGAATAAGTCTATTCTTAGTCGTGTAAGTGATGCATCATCTGCAATATGTCAAAGTTCATTGTCACAAGGTCCGTGGTTTGGTGATAATGACCTTGGAATGAGTGATAGCACTAATCCTAAAAAGTGGCTTTGTAAAAAATATGCTTATGAGAAACCAATAAGAAGTTCTGAGGGTTGGTTTTTTGTAGATGAATACGAAGTTTTTCAAATTTGTAAAACGTTTAAAAGCTAATAAATACAAAGTTTTTCAAATTAGTAAAATGTTTAAAAGCTAATAAATTTAATTTTACAATTTTATCATGTGGGCAAAACACAAATTTATTTTTGTCTTATTGTATATATTTTCATAGTCTTATTATTATTGTTGCATTTAGATATCTATTCGCGAAATTTTGCGAGTCATGTGATATGAATTCAGAATACATATCTCTCGGAATTAGAGAAATGATAGTTTTGTCAGAGATTTCCTGCAAGATTCAACAAATGTTCTAAGGAGAAGCTAATGTTAACGAAAAACTTTCAAATATATACAGTACATACATTTGAGTGTACTATTTAGATATTATAGATTATTTTATGTCAAATTGGTAAAAAATCGGTTATTTAAAAGTATTTGGAAAAAATAGATTTTTGTATTTAAGTTTAGCATGGGGAATTCGATTCCGATGATTTCCGGGATCTACGTTACACAAATATTTATATTACATAGAATAGTAAAACCGGAACTTCGCGTATAAGCAGACTTATGAAAAAAAACTAGTATCGGTGCACTATTCACTAATTGAATAACTTCGTAGCGAACGTCTCTATGTGAAATCAAGTTGCATCATGTTGCATCACGCCGTAATGAGGAGGTCTGTAATCAATAGAAATATTATATACAGACATAACAACACTTAATAGAAGTTCAGTGATGTTCTAACTTACCGGAATGTTCTTTTTTCTAGATCCTTTTTTAAATTTGAAAGTAGTTGAAGTTTAAGGCATGTCGAACAAACCATAGCCAATGTGAAAGAAAGAAAATACAATATTATATTTATTCTACGACTCTTATTTGTTTTTCATGCTATTTTTTTCAATTAAAACGACGTATTTCATTTAGATTTCATTAAGTTTATTCATCATGAGGTTTCTTTTTTTTTAGCCCAGGTAACGCTTTGCTTTATTATTTAAGCTACAACAATTATTTGCAATTTTTTTTTGTTGTTTTTTCTTTAATATGTCTGATTTCGTGTTTAGTTCGTCCAATTCAACTGACTATTATTATTATTTTTTATTTAGTCGCTTAAACCAAGATGTTAAGTAGAAATAGGAATCCGATTATCGTATTAAAAACTTCTAAAATTAAAGATGGTAATGGATTTTTAGTCAAATAAATATGTCGCTTATTACTAAGCCAACTATACTTAAAATGTTGACTGGCCTGCAAATAAGTTTATATTATTTTATTATGCGTATATTATTTAATAGTATGTATAAGTACTGTATTTCGATAACCTATTTAATAAAATATTTATTGTTAAAGATCGTTTAACAACTAGAAAAACGAGGTTTAGGTGTTCTCAAGCAGTAAGCTTGATTGATTTGCTAGGGATTGTGATGGTGCACACTATAATAACGTTATTTAGGGTGTTGTCAAGCACCTTAATCAATCTATCGAACGGGTCCACATTTTTATTAAAAATAATTTAATGAATCAATTATATTATCGCTGTTTTCAAAATAGTGATATAAAATAGAGTCAAGCGTGACTATGTCACATAGCTATCTAGTTTTGATTGATTCTAATAAATGACCACCATTACAAACACATGCGAGAAAATTTTAACTGAATTACAGTTTGAAGCCAGAAATTCTGTGGATTCAGAATACATCTAATGGATTTCAAATCCAAAATCAAGAATCCTTATGAACTTATTATTGCAGCATTCTATGTGCCTACTAATACAAATTTGGTAACTCCTAATTAAACAAAACTTTCATACCTCTATTAATTATGAGCGACACTTCTAAACCAGATCTAAAATTACATATTGGACCAAAGCGATGAATTGGAAGCAACAAAAAAAAACAATATTTATAAAAATTTGTAAATATGCTAAACAAATCAAAGTAAAATAGCACTAAAAATAGCACTATACCTACATATTCGTCTACTTTATGTACACGAATACAAAGGCTTCTTCAAAATTCTAGAATTCAAGAATATTCACCACGTTCGACAATTGTCTAATCAACAGTGCGTCATATGAGTGTCATGTGCATAGGGAGGTAGCTGCTGATTGGCCGATTCCCATATGATAAAACTGAGCTTTTCCGAAATTTGAGAAAGTCCACCATGCTTTTAAGTTTAGTATTACTTTTATATGATCTTTTTTGATCTATATTTAGGCTTATTTCTTGGTTTAGCATATATTTCAATACGTATGACATAAGTATAGTAATTGTTATTAACATAGATATTTAAAAATAAAGTATTCGCAGATTAAAATAAATTAAATAATAAATATTCGTGAATCTTACAACTAATTAATTTAATTATTTTTAAAATATTTGAGTATACAAATTTGTATACTAAATCATACAGTTTAAGAGATAGTACCAACTTGCCAAAATTTAAGATAGTAAATATGTCTTTTTTTAAAAGAAAATATATCTAATTATTTATCTTTTATACAAAAAATTATCAAATATTGTACAGTCGTCCTCCCTATAATCACACAATTGAGCACACTCAAATATGATGATTATAAAAAGGTACGACTTATAAAAAGTATCACCTCTATATAAGCACAAATTATAATTTATATAAAAAAAGTGATTTAGTAGAGGTATTTTAAAAATTTTATATATGATCATAGATAGTTGTTATATAGAAAAGTAAAAATAATACTAAGTAAATTGATTTATGCAATATGAAAAATTGTTCAGGAGAATAAAATACATCTACCTTAAAATTTTTATGCAAATTAGATAGCTTTTTATTATTATTGTTTTTTATTTTACATACCTACGAATATAGCTAAAAATTTGTAATTGTTTTTGTAAAGAAATGTAAAACAAAATACATATTAATAAAATATCAACTGATTTACATAAAAATTGATTTACTTATAATTATTTTTATTTTTATATATAGCAATGATCAATGATCGTATATTAAAATTTTTTAAAATTTATTTTTATATGCTCATTGCAATATATAAAAGTCAAAATAATTATAAGTAAATCAATTTTTATGCAATAAGAAAAGTTGTTCAGGAGAACAAATACACCTATCATAAAATTTTTATGTAATTTAGTTGATATTTCATTAAAAAGTTTTTTTGTTTTACATTTCTACAAAAAAATTGCAAATTTTTTTAGCTATATTCATAGGTACGTAAAATGAAATAATCATACTAATAAAAAGTTGTCTGATTTGCATAAAAATTTCAAAGTAGGTGTATTTTGTTCTCCTGAACAACTTTTCTTATTGTATAAAAATCGATTTACTTAGTATTATTTTTACTTTTCTATATAACAACTATCTACAATCATATATAAATATGATTGTGAAAAAGTAATTTTATTATTAAAATTAGCCAATAAATTCTAAAAAATGTGATAATGATTATAATATGATTGTGACTATATGGAGATGTTTTTAATATTAAAAATATGGTATCATATTTTGGTGTGATTATATAGAGTCTGTAACTATATAGGAGGTGGTTATATGGATATATCTTGTTTTGTTCATTTTTAATTATTTTTACCTGCTATTCTTACTATAAACATACTGTGAATTTTCAAAATAGCAGTCAGGGGCAGTGTTGGAAATCATATGTTCATAGTGTTCACAGTGAACATAAATTTTTTTAAAAAATCAATGTTTTTACATTTTATGTTCACATAGTATGAACATAAAAAATCAAACCTTTTATATTTTATGTTCACATAGTATGAATAAATTTTAATTTTTATAATTTCTTATTCATAATTTATTAATATAAAGATTATATTTATCATATATTTCAAAAATAAACTATATTTTTTAGACGATTTTGAATACAAAAAATCTGTAAGTAGCTTATTTTTAGATATAATCAACTTTTGGTCAATTGCAAATAGTCATTATATTATAAAGTCTAAATTCTACTATGTGAACATATTTATTTTTGATGTGAACATTATAAAAAAAAATTATGTTCACAAAAATCGTAAAATTTTTTTTGAATTTCCAACACTGGTCAGGAGCATTATTTCGAAAATTGTGCCCCTAAAAATGGCATAGGTGGGTTCAAATTAATGCCCAACGCATCCCAAAAGCACACCTCAAAGAGTAAGTATTGAGTATTTACCTGATACTTATTCACCTGTTTATAATATCAGTAACAATTGGACTCCAGAATTAATACTTTATCTCAAAATAATGCCTATTGGCCTGCTATTTCAAGAATTTATATAGTAAAAAATCTATCAAAAATTATAAAAAGCTTAATATTACTGTGAACTTAAAAATAAATTTATTTTGTAGCAATAGCAATATATAGATATCTAATATTAATAATGCTTACTGTATTATTTATTTTATAAATTGTTAAACAAAATTAAATATAAATATAAGATTATTAATTATATAAAATTCTATAGATTAATTAATATTTTGTAAAAGAATAAAGTTATTTATCATAGTGTTGGACATTGAACAATTTTGGTTTTTGGACACAATGTCCAAAACCTGTCCAAAACCTGTCCAAAACCAAACCTAAATTTAATTGGTTTTGGACAATTATTATATATATAATAATTTTATTAACCAATCAAATATTTTCTAATATAATTATATTATTTGCTTAAATAATATTCAGAAAAAAGTGTAGTTTAAAATTTTGGCCTATATTAAGCTTAATTCTGCAAAATTTTTACAATTTATCTAGATATTATTTCAATATTTAAACCAATATCTTTTAATTTAATATCTAATATTTTTATAATATAAAAAATAATTAAAACATGCTTTAATAAAACTAAAAAGTTGCTATATAACAAATTGTAATATTGAGTAGAGTTAATAGAAATAGAACAAATTTATTAAATAAATTTGTTTCATTTTTATTTACTTCTCTATTGTTATATTAGCATAAATTTTAAATATTAAAAAGGTCATATAGATATAGTACAAATTTTATTTCAAAGTACTTTTCAATTTTTTTTCTTTAAAAAAAAAAAAATTTCTTTCTCACTAAATATTTAATATTTAATCAATAAAATTTGTTCATAGTAGAGTTTCATAATGAAATTGTAAATTATCTAACAACTAAGAATTGCTATATTTGAAAAAAGTAGATTTTGATGATTGACTTAACAAAAGACGATATTAAGAAATATTAATAGAACAATTAAAATTAAAAATAAGGGATGTGACTTACACAAAAAAAAGCAACCACTTTATTAAATAAAATAGAAATAAGCTTTTTTAATTGTTTATTTTACATAATTTACATATAAGTGACACCCTTTTTCCTTATGACTGCAGAATGAATCTTCTTCTCCTTCTTCTTCTTCTACTTTAATCGCAAATTCCAAACAAGAGCAAGAAATTCCCTGAATAAAACAATTCCATATTCAATTTATGATAATGTGATAAGTTTATATATGTGAATTTGTACTTTGTGATTGATATTTACTAATATTTATTTCAATCTGCAGATATGTGGCAATTATTTAGCTTGTATGGGAAATTAATAAAAGATTCTTGGATTAGAGAGTTTCAACTTGAACTTTCTTTTAATACTAAGTAAGTTGTAAAATATTTGAAGCATATTTTTTTTATTAATATAAAGTTCTAATTGTGTTTTTCAAATAGGTTCGACATCAATCAAAGGGCATCATTCAAATTTAAGAACAAAACTACAATTATTTTGTTCAAAAAAAATGCTTGCATGATGAGCATTGTTTTTGAACCTGAAGAAATAGATAAACTAGGAAAATGGAAACCATATAAAGTCCGAAGTACCAAATATATTACAGCAGATTATCCAATAAGCATCGGTTGGATTGTTTTGATTGTTGTTTTTTACGTTACACCTAATCTAGCCAATCAAAACTCGTAATTTGCAGACACACAGACATCGACTACTATTGCCTCTATAGTAACTAGGAAAATAGAAGCCATTTAGGGTCCGAAGGACCAAATATAAGCCAATAGTCATTAGTTGGATTGTTTTGATTGTTGTTTTTTTACATTACACCTGATCTAGCCAATCAAAATTCGTAATTTGCGGACACACACACAAACAGGTCACTATGACTCTACCGTAAAGTCCTTCGGACAATAAATATTTAAATTTTTTTTTAAAAAAATTTTTTTAAAAAAAAAATTTTTAAAAAAGAAAAAAAATTAAAAAGAAAAAATTTTAAAAAGAAAAAAGGCCATTCAACTTGAAAAACAAGCAAGATGAATGTATGCTCTGCTCCAAAAATATGGTTTTGTTAATATATGATTTTTTAGAAATATATGTGTCAGATATAGAAAAGTTATCATCTGAACAATTTGAACAATTAATGAATTAAATTTTTTAATCTTTTTTCATATATATATATATTTTTTTATAACTATTAAATTTTATATTTTTATTTTTATTTTATTATTTTTTTAAATTTTGCAGAGCAAAATGTTTAAAGAAGGGAATAGTGTTATATTAGTATAAATTTTAAATATTAAAAAGGTCATATAGATGTAGTACAAATTTTATTGAACCAATCAAATCTATAGTATTAGTTTTAGTAGAAAAACTGGGCGGTCAAAAGTAGAAACCAAGGAATTTGGATGATCACAAGTTTTGAGATAATTGGCAAAACATATTTTGTTACACAAAAACAAAACAAACCTAAAAATAACAATTCCGGATTAAAAACCTGTTTGTTATTCAACTGATTGGCTAATTTTTATAGATCTACTGATGAAAATTGTGTGACGTTAGACATTGATCTATTTTTAGATTTTGCCATTTTACCGTTTAAAAGTTTTTAAACGACTATAACTTCAAAATTTACTAATTAATTATATTTTCGTTATTAAATAAAAAAGATTCAGCTTTAAAAAATATATCTGATTAATCTAAAAGCTCACTTTTTAAAAAAAGGTCAAATTCCTTGGTTTCTACTTTTGACCGCCCAACTTTTCTCTATTCTTAGAAAAGAGTTATTTTTTCTATAATTCATATGATAAATTATCATAGTCCACTATCTTAGACCACTATTATAGTTCACTATTATAGTCTACTATCTTAGTTTACTATTATAGTCCATTATTATAGTCCACTATCATAGACCACTATCATAGTCCATTCTTAGTTCACTATTATAGTCTAATATCATAGTCCACTATCTTCATTATTATGCATGCCAATCCAAAGTTATTACAGATATATAAAGTTTGCCTTTTCTTCCAAGGCAGAGCAGGTTCTGTCCTTTACTTTTTTCTCTTTTTAAAAATATTTGTACCCAAAAAAATATTATATTTAAATAAACTATTATTATCCTATTAAATATAAAGCTATTGCCTTTATATTCTTTTGATCATTTATCCATTGCATAAAGGACCTTTATTTTATTTATTATTTGTTAGTTTTGTTAAATCATTGTTATCTTTTGTATTTTGTCTTTTTATTTGGTATTATTAATTATTGTATTTATTTCTTTCTAACTTCTTTTATACACATTTCTTACTCTCTTACATGTTAAGTCAAGTAATATAATTTCTTGTGCAAAAGTTAATAGATTATGTTATATATTATTTGTAAC
The DNA here is from genome assembly GCA_003550325.1 of Gigaspora rosea. Lineage (NCBI taxonomy): Eukaryota > Fungi > Glomeromycota > Glomeromycetes > Diversisporales > Gigasporaceae > Gigaspora > Gigaspora rosea. The sequence goes on along the minus strand of QKWP01000156.1, from coordinate 183,926 downwards.
AGTTTAGTATAATAATTATATTAGGCATTAACATATATAATTATTTTAATCAATAATACTCAGTATTACTATTAATTTTTTATTAATTTTTTAATCTCACTATAACATGTTTTGACCTATATATATTATTTAATATTGGTATAATATATACAGTAAATATAAAATTTATATTAATCTTTATTTTATTTATTTAAGTACAAAAATATAATTAATATATATTTTACTAATTTTGAAAAATTTAGGACAATTTTGAACAATTTTGGACAGTTTTGGACAGTTTTGGACATATCCAAAACTGTCCAATCAAAAATTTTAATTGGACATGTCCAATTCCCAACACTGATTTATCATATATGTGATAGTGGCTTATACATCTCTAATTGTGGCACAAGACAATCAAACTTCAAAATAAGGCAGCATAGCACACTTAGAGAAATTCAAAGCCAACTTTCGTTTTGCCAAAACTCAAAAATTTATATAGGAAATCACCTTTAGTGCTCCAATAAAAAGTTATCATTGGCCAATTTTATTAATATCTCTAATAACACCTAACATTGATACTAACATTAACCTTAAACTTAACGAACTTAAAATTTTTATTGATACTGGTAAGATCATATATAGAACAATATCACATACTGTACATGTTAATTAAATTTTTTCTTGTAATATAATTAAACTATTCAAAAATACAGAAATCATAATTTTTCTTAACCCTACTTATGTTTAGGTTTAACATTTCCTACAAACATAGATGTAATAAAAAGTAACACAGTAAATAGCAAAACCAGCTCAAAGATGATTCGAAATGCTAATACATAAGCATCAATAACTAAACTTCGTGTGTTTGGTGGTAGTGATTGTATAGTATATACAGATTGTGTAGAAAAATATGAAGGTAAATTTAAATTACTTAATAATTGAATAAGTTTATTATTAAATGCTGTTCCTGAAATTGAAATTCCAAAAACAGTTCCAACTAAAAAGAAATGTATGGGCAATTAGTAAGATAATTTTGTTAAAAACTAAAGTTTTTTTTTTTTTTTGAATACTTACGGTTTCTAAAAAAAAATGATAAAGTAGTAGCAGAAGCTATATCCTTGCGCTCAATCAAACATTGAACACATAATATAACTAATTGAATAGGTAAGCCAATTCCAATACCATTAATTATCATGCATACTATTAATTCAATATATTTGGTGTTTTCATTCCACATAATAATTAATCCGGCACCGACAATTGCTATTAAAGAAGCAAATATAAATACAGAGCGAAATGATATTTTATCAGTTCGTGAGAAAAGTTCGGCAGAAAGGGTTACAAATATTGATACAGTAAGAAGGTAAGGAAGGAAATCTATTCCGGATTGCGTAGCTTTTTAAATAAGAACCATTAAGCTGTCAAATTTATTTGATGTTCAGTGAGAGAATATCAGATTTAGTCGATAGATATACATACCTGAATCTGCTTTAATGACTTGGAAGTAATAAGGAATATAAAAAATATAACTAAAAAATGCTGCACCAATAAAAAAGTTTATGATGAAACACGAAACTACATTAAGATTTTTGAATAAATTGGCTATTTAAAAAATAGATTAGTTATTATTTAAAAAATAGATAAGTTATTATTTAAAAAATAGATTAGTTATTATTTAAAAAATAGATTAGTTATTATTTAAAAAATAGATTAGTTATTATTTAATTTTTGAAAATAAATCAATTCATGAATACTTACGTGGAACAATTGGTTCAATAACGATATAATTTTCAACAAGACCAAATATTATGTAACCAAGTATTCCGACACATAAAAGTACTATAATCACGGGACTATTCCAAGCATAAGTACTACCAACCCAGTTAAGGGATAATAAAATACAAATAGTTGATGGCATCATTATAATGGTACCAATAATATCAATTCTTTTAAATTTATCAAATAAAGAACCGGTTGGTTTTGGCAGATGAAGAAGAAAAATTATGATGGTCAATGCTATTGCACCTGTAGGGAGATTGATGAAGAAACACCATCTGTTTGAAAAAAATATTTTTGGTGAGGATAAAATTTTTTTATAATTGATACAATATAAAATGATGATAATAAAATGCAGTAATAAGATAACCACGCATTATTTAAGTTTCACTTTATTATAAAAATTTGCATACCTCCAACTAATATAATCAGTAAGGACACCACCTAAGAGTGGACCTGCTATGGAAGAAATGGTATAGCATAAGGCAACAAGACCTTGGAACTTTGATTGATCTTTAACGCTAACGATTTCTGAAATAATAATTATGACGAGACTAAAAATAAACAAAAAATTACTATGCATAAGAATTTGATATACTATTACAATTAGGTACAGTTTGTACCTAAGAATACCACCACCTCCGATACCAGCAACTGCTCGATATATTATGAATGAAATCTAAAAAATAAAGTGAATTTAAATTAAAAATTGAGAAATTTGAAAAGTAAAAAACAAAGGATAAATTATGATACCATATTAGTAGCAATACCACATAAAAAACTGCCCAATAAAAAAATGATGACCGCAAATAGGAAAGTCACTTTAGGACCAAAAATATCGGATAATTTTCCATACATTGGTTGAAAGGAAATCTATGCCAATAATGAAAATCATGTGAATATTATCGATACAGTTTTTTCCATTTACCCGACATCACAAATAATATTAGTTGCGTGTATATAACATTAGTAAATCGCCACTTTATATAATATCAGGTAAAAAGCCAGTCAGAAAAATGACCAATGAAGAGATTTAAACCAATATATAATATTACCTCTGTAATTATATAAGAAATTGCAGCCAAAGAGAATTGGTTCAATTCATTAAAATCAGAAACTATTCTAGGTAAAGCAGTGGAAATGATTGAACTATCTAATGAGACTAAGAATATAGAACAACATAGACTATAGTATCAAAAGTATAACTAAATTAATAAATTGATCACATAATAAAATCACCAAAATATTAATCTTAACAAACCCAAAAATAACTAAAATTAATTTATTCCCATGTAATAAGGTATCTTTCTTATGCAATAAGGTATCATTCCTATGTAATAAAGTACCTTTAGATGATGGTAAGATAATGTCAACAATCTGATCGTCAATATTTTTATACAATAAGATACTAACGTTGACTGATGATTAAGGTCTATTTCACCATTTAACGTGGATTGATTTTGTAAATTTTTTTTTTTTGCGCTTGTTTCATCATTATTACCATTATGTATATATGCCATAACTAATAAATTATTTAATAATTTTTCGCAGAAATCAAACAGATAAAATTAAATCGAAAAAATTTAGTTAAAAATTAAATGAAAAAGAAATTACAAGTAATGATGTGCCACAAATTTTGTATACACAGTATATAGTTGTTAAAAGAAACCTCGAGGTTTCGCATTGATGAAATTCAAAACTTTGTTTTGACTTTCGTCAACCAAAATCTTAAATGATAAAATGCCGAAACTGATGAAAGGTGACAAAACTGACAAAAGGTGACGAAACTGACAAAAAGCAACGAAACTAGTAAAAGGTGACCAAAGGTAATGAAACTGATAAACTGCAAAGGGTAATAAAACTAATAATTTTAAGTTTAAATGGATATATTGTACTTCAGACTAATGTTTGCCTCAGGTGTCAATTTTTGGCCAAATTATTGATCGACGTTGATTGGCCTAAATTAAACTATCTTTCCCAAACTCTCCCCCTCACCTTCACTAACTTAGGCTGATAGAAATATGAGGTCTGAGGCACGGCAAATATGCTAAAATGTAATATTCATTTAGACTCAAATTCATTAGAACAATTTAGCTGTTCTTGAATTATATTCTAAATAATATAACTTACTAGTTTATCTATTTCTTATTTTAGCACAATGTAGTTACGATATATCTTAATATTAATATGCTATGTATATAAGAATGACAATTATTAATGCTTAATATTTTCAAGGAACTAAACTCGATATAAATTCTTAAAAGTTTTTATTTTATAACTTATACACTAATATTACTTACTAGAAAATTACGTATTTAACAAAAATTTTAGAGTTATTAATTTGAATTATGATGTTGAACTTTATTGCAGTTTTTAATGAAAAATTTTTTGAATCTATAATTTACTAAGCTCATAATAATACGTCTATATTCATATTTATTTATTTAAATACCGTAAAAGATCATATAAAAGATAATTATTTGCTTTTTTTTTTTTTTACTTATTAATTTTTTTGGTTGAATGTAACAGACACGGATCTTTTATATAACCTTTTATGGCATTTAAGAGATGTTAATGGCTTATTTATCTATTTATAATTCTGTAATTGGCTTTTAAAAACTAAATATACAAGCCAGGTCAAGCCATAAACATCTTCAACATTGAATATAAATAAAAAAAAAAACTCAATATTACAATATCATAAATTCTTAAAGCTTTTATTTTATAACTTATACACTATCATTACTTTATAAAAAATTACTTAATAAATTTTAGAATATTAGTGTTCCCGTGTCTTATAATTTTTTAGTGAAAATTTTTTGAATCTATAATTTACTATATTCATTATAATAACGTCGATATTTATATTTATTTATTTAAACGTTCAAGAGAAATACCAGGAACGGAGTACAAAGTACGTAGTGTATGGTTTAATAGTGAGTTAAATGGAGTCGCGGATTCTAGGCATCTGATTGGGTAAAGTGCGATAAAAATCGTGATTCAAGAACACCTTTCAATGGTATACCTTTTTTTACAATGACCTTTCTAGAAAATGGCTTTCGGGAACTTGGGTTACATTGTTATTGTATTTCTTTTAATTCTGTTATATATGTCAAATTGTGCCCCGTTTTTGCTTACCTCCGTCTGGATCATCACATCTATTTGTGTATTATGTCGAGTGAAATTTTTTCTATTTTATACCGGTGCGCCGATTTTCCTTTTCCAGGAACGGAGTGATATGCAATATCGTATATAGTTGCTAAGGCATTTGCGTACGTCCACAAAATCTCAACTAATTGGACAATGCATTAAACGCAGTAAAAATGTGAATTTCTGCACTTAGTCATCACATATGCATCACATAGTACTATATTTATCTATTGTTAAACCAAATTTCGCTTTAACAGGTTTTACAGCTCGTCGGCGGAGCGGTTATTGTTGAGAGATCAGCTGACTTTATTGCAGATCATGTTTATTTTTGTCTTTTATGGTTACTTTAGTGCTTTGGTTGAGGCTTCTTGTTTAAGGGCGGGGTTTTGTTTTTGTTTTATTTGGGATGACATGATTTTAGCAAATTTAAGTTTCTATAAATATTGGTAAATAGGATGTATTAAAGTAGGGCTAGGGGAATGAATGGGAAGTTGTGGCGGAATAGAGTAAGTTATCCTCGCGCGCCTTGGTAAGGCTGGTTCAATCTTTCCCTATTTTAAGTGCCCGGTAAGTATTAGTAGCATCAGTCAGGGCTACATTAGATATTTGTAGTCAACTTTTTGGGCTCCGAGGCTGAGGTGGCAATGCAAGGATCTTATTAGTGAATAGTTAGGCTCCACAGCTGCAGTGCAGTGCAAGCACCTGAAGCAGTTGCTGCAGGATGACACCCCGATTCTCTTTTTAGCTATATGGGCGTACGTTAGATATCTTTCTTATGTTTGTTGTTTCATGTAGTAGGCAGGGTGTGGCTTAGGACCTTGGGGTTTAAGAAATTTGGGAACTGAGAGGTCAGTAGTTTATGCATTTGATAGGTTGGTAGAATGATTGGTACAAGTTCAAAAGATTAGTCCTAGACTAGAGATTTTGTCATAGATATTGAAGTTTGAGTGTGTAATGCTAGAGCTTGTTTAGATAGCGAACCTATTCCCATATGTTTTTTTCATATATAGCAATAAAGTAGCTGATCAAGCAATAATAATTGTCTGGATTAAAGTGCATGACGATCACTTTTTTTTTATTATTGTCTTTCGGAATTGCACTAACTAAATATCTGATATGTAATGAAGGCATTATGTGTCAAGAAGGAGCATCATACTGTATCAGTATTAATCTCTAGATAATTTAAAACCTGATTATCAAAGTTCACTGATAATCGACATCACGATCGCAGCTGTCGCAACATATAATTGATTGATAATTGATTGATTGGATACTCAGTGACATCGAATTTTGATGTCTGATTTGAATAGTTTAGTCAAAGATTGCCGTGAATAATTGATATAAAATATATATGTTGTAGTTATATATTAAGGGAACTATGAAGTTGTTATTACAAAAAAGGCTGTGGCTAGATTTATATGAAGATACAAATAGTCGTATTAAGAGTTAACAGGTATATTATAATGATATAATATAATAATTAACTCGATCATAAAGTTATTATGTGATCAAAATGTTAAGGTTATTAATAATGAAATGTGTTTTACTTCAACTTATGTATAAAAATATGAATTTAATTTATTTATTAAAGAGTTGTTTTGAACTGTTAATTTTCTAGCAAGAAACCATACATTTTTATTATGATTATTGATTATATATCTATTAGTATTCTATATCTACTCTATTATTAATTATGCTTGATACAATATATTAATACAAATAGTAATTAATAAGATTAATGAAAATTTTAAAAATAATTTAAATGTATTTCAGGGAACAATATACCTACTAGCACTTCAAGTATTCTTGATGTTCATGATTCTTGTGTGATTTTATAGTTAAAGAAAATCTTTGAAGTATGTAAAATGATTTTGGATTTAACAATACTTTTAATTTAATTAGCATTTTTAATATTAAATTCCAATATTTAATATAGTAGAATTGTTAAAAGTATCAAAAACTGCCCGTGCTAATAAAACAAATTTCTAAAACTATTAGTAGCCCTAAAGCCAATAAAACTACAATAAAAAATACTAACAAAAGATATCAAGTTTATAAATTGTTAAAGAATATCTAATCACTAAGTTAATAAAAATTGATCAAATATATAACTTTAATTCAATATGAATAAAAATCAGTCAAGTACTGGACAAAGAAGAAAACAACATGAAATTTTATTAAAATTTTTATTTGTAATTTATTATAATCTGTAACTGCTTTATTATAACAGTTTAATTTTGTATATTTTAGTATCTTGTTTAAATTTACAAGAAATTAATGTAATGACTATATACAAAATTTAACTTTAGACCCTGGGTTGATAGTACAGTAGTTAGCACTCAAGGATCAAAATAACAAGGCAAGTTCAAGTTCAAAGAGTGATAAAAACTTTGCCAGGACCACAATTGAATGTGTCTTCAAGGAAATTTCTATAAAAAGAAAAAACAGTATTCATATAGGAGAGTGCAGTTACTGGCATAGCCAAAGTGTCAGCAATAACAAAATAAAGTATAATTCATTAACACATTGAGGATGCCCAGTTTAGAACAATAGAACATTAATAAAAATTAGATGATCCAGCTAGTGGGTTATGTGAAGTTAGAAACTGCAGATCTCAAAACTGAGAATACCCAGGCTGTTATATGACAGACTTAATAGAGCATAAGTTATGAGTACAATAAAAAATTAGCAGCCAGCTGCTATCTATCAATTTTTGCTTCAATTTTTGCAAAATGATAACTTTGTCCTTTAAGAAATGTACCAGATTCTAAATGTGTTTAAGGATCTACAGAATAGCAAAGAGAGGTAAAAAAAATTTTAACTTTACAAGTTCTAATAGTACAATTATATTATTTGAATTGTTTTTCAAAATTCTATTAAATGTGCAAAAGTTTTTTTAAAATCATCTATATAACTTGTGCAAATAATTGATATGTATCTTAAAATTTCTAGATTATTTAGATCAAGTTTCTTTAATATATAAAATCTATAAAAGCTTTTTGAAATTTTTAAGTACAGTACTTTATAGATTTTTTTGCAAAATTCATAAAAATAAAGCAAAAAAACTAATAATACTAATAATAATATATGTGGTGTCTTCAATTAAAAGGGCCCATTTTTACAATTTTTTGAAAAATGAGTTTTCATTAAATTCATTTAAATTTTGACATGATTGACTTTTTTTAATTACAAATAAAGTCGATTTATATAATATAAAATCAAGATAAGTAAAAAGAAAAATGACATGAGGCTGCATAGAGCCAACACGTCACGAGTTTATCTGATAGTCACCTGCCATCTTTAACCAATCAATATCATGAAATTTGATTGATTCCGGATCAGTCTGAAAATCAAAACAAATAATCAAACTCAAATATGGGCCGGTGCAAAAAGATTTGTACCTCAAACAGTTCTGATTAAAATATTTTTGGTACAAATTAATTTTTAATTTTTTTAATTTAATATACTTATTAGGTTACCGGATTGATAAAAATAAATTTTTTTTGATTATTTTATTGATAAAATAAAAAATTTTATTAATAGTAACTTTTTTTTTTTTACTATATAATTTACTATAGTAATTTATATATACGCGTATACAAGAAACGAGTGTCTTAACCTGTCTGGAGCATTAATAAAAAATGACGGGAAGGCAATTTTACCTATAAGACATTTCTAGCCCTAACTCCTAACTAACCCTTACCTAATTTTAATTAAAAAAATAAAAACATATAAAGGTACCTGGCTTTAACGGTCTCCCTTTTCGGCACAATTGCCTCGGGACGTTATTGGCATTCTTTTATTTATTTTATTAATTTATTTTAGCAATTTGAAGGCCTTTAAAAATTTGTTTAGAGAATAAGCTTTGAATAATAAAAAGTTAGTTATAGACTAGTATCACGACTAGAGAAAGATTTATGATATACGTTGACGAATTTAGATATAAGCCATGATCATTAGGTTATTAAAAAGAAGGTAATTTTTATATGGGAGAACAAGTTAATTATATTAATTAATGAAATAGTTAATGAATAGTTATTAGAATAGTTATTACACTCTTCAAGAAAACGATACTCTATCATCTCTAACCGAGGACCCGATCACACATTATGAGGTTTTGGAATCAAAGGAGAAATTACTATTTACAGGAAATTAAGTAATGGAAATTCGCTAATATAACAATAAAATAATTATTATCAGTATAAAATGTGATAAGTATTAACATCCTACATAAATGAAGTAAAAAATAATACTAAATTTAAAAAAAAAAGGTCGGCGGGTTATGCAAAACGAAAAATTAACTTTGTGAAATGACAATAATGTTAAATGACAAAGTTATGAAAAAATTTTAGCGTGAAAACGTATTATGAATGCTGATTATTTCGAATCCACCATTTCTACATATTCATCCGTTCCTGGTCTAGCAGATAATATCTCGCAACTTATTTTGTTATCACCAACTCCATGTAAACACCAATATACTGCTTGATAAATCACTGAAAGTATATTATATACTATTATTACTGCATTTGATATTAAGGTTAATTGTGGGATAATATTGACTGTTACAGTATTTATTCTAAATAATATCTTGAATTTTTTTTTTTAACAATAAACCAATGTTAGTGCACAGAATTAACAGTTATTTCATCAGTTTTTTTAAATATAAAACTTACCTGAATAATGAATTGTGGAATGTCAATAATCGAATCTAATATTCCAATCCAAAATATTGCGTTTTCGGCAGGTTTTGAGAAAGTTGTACTAAATATTTTCAACATTCCAATTTTCGAAGTCAAAATATTTAATGCTTCAATGTGTCCCGCAGATAAGATCGTGAAAAACGGAAGAAGAACACCATATTCTGAAAACCATTTACTAAATTTTGGATTTTTACTAATTTCATGAACAATGATCAAGAATGATGATATTATGTTTATAGAAATTGTTATTATAAGGATTACCCAGCTGCAATAAAGTAGGAAAATAAATTGGTTACAAAACGTAAAATGAATTAACAATAAAATAAGAATAATAAGAATACTGCATAAATAATGATAATAAACCTTGGTAACCATAACTCTGGGACTTTACGAGCATGAAAAATGACAAATGAAATTCGTAATCCCAAATCAGTAACTAGAATAATTATTTTGAGCATTATAACATTCTCAGCCTAAATAATAAAGTTAATTTAGTGATTTTAATGGAATCTATATTAAATTTTAAAAATGAAATAGAAAATACATTTTTAAATTTCCGTGTAGCCCAGAAATATAATGTGGCAAAGAGTAACAATGCAATCACGATAATTATAATCAACACCAAATAATCTCTTAAAAATAATGCTTTGTAAAAGAAAAAATACTTTAAAATTGAAAAATAATAAATCGTAATTAAGTCAAAAAAATTTTTTTGCAAACTCACGAGCAATAGTTATAAGATAATCCTCATCAATTAATGATGTTGTATTATAGTCCATTAACGCGCTATATTGCTTATATTTCAGCAAATTGGAGAAATCTTTATATATATCAGATGCACTTTTCTTTGACAAATCTTCGGTGTCTTTAATGTCAAAAGAGAGTAATATTTGCAAAGTTCCTGTAGACATGTCCTTTTCGAATCTGTTTGTGGGTGTTAATCTGTTGTCTTCAACAGGAATTACATACGAGAGGTCGGTGGCCATTTGTTGATTAAATTTTTGTTGGTCATCTGAGCTAAGAGAAAGATAGTAAATAGAAGCCTGAGGTGTTAGACGGATGATGCTTGTTATTTGGCCTAAATTATAGTTGGCAGTTAAAATTTGTAGAGCTAATGATAAAAATATTAATTATAATAATAAGAAATTGAATATTACTTGAGTATACATATTGCTTATTTTCTAAAATAAGAAATAAAATTGTAAACAAAATAGTAAATATAAATTTTAAATATAATTTTAAATATATAAATTTAAATATAATCTATACTACCTGTGACTAGAGTCCATAAATTTTTATCAATACCCAAAAGTGCTTCATTTGAATCACTACGCCTTATAAAATTATTCTCAACAACCACGTAATAAAGACTATTAGGTTCATTAAAAGTACTAGGTAATACATCTACTACAACGGTTTTATTATCATTTGGATCAATCCGACAATATGGATCTGAATAACCTGTAAATTGTTGGCGCAATAGATCATGATCTGATCCATTGATACTTTTGTATATTGAGATGTTTGAACTGGAAAGAACTACAGGATTGGTGAATGATAAATAAAGCTGTTTTGTAGTTTCGTTTACTTGGGATCCTAATTTCGGGTTTGTTGATGTTATGATCGGATTATTGAATATAGTATCTTTTTGAATAAAAATTACAGAAATTGAAGTTTAAAAGCTTAAAATCGAATATATATATAATCATAATTCACATGAAAATAATAATAAATAATGATAAGTCATTCACAAAGAACAGAAAAAAATCGATCATTTTTACCTTTGCCGCCAGTTAAATTAAATAGATCTTCGCTTAACACTCTCCAAGTTGAGTTATTTTGATAATCCACAGCTGCAATTGAATCATTTGCAAGAATAACGTAAATACTTTTATATTGGAGATTGTTTATAGGTTGTGGTAATGACCAATTGCCATATAGATCTCCATTTTCATCGAGAATATAACCAGAGATAATATTGTTCATAGCTGTCAGTAGATAACCACCAAATCGAAGAGGTTGAAGGCTAAAACCAGAATCTGAAACACTTTTCATTTCTCCTATTTCTGTAACCGATCTATAATTTAAAAAGGATTAATAATTTAACATATTTAATGTACTACTAACGATGTTTTAATTACCCAAAAGAACGATAAGATATCTTCATCATGACATGACTCGGTTGCAAGTTAGAATAGTTAATCGTAGTGTTGATCATGTTAAATTGTGAATTCAATAATAACAAACATATATTTCCGGCACCACTAAAGTCAACACTACATATAATTCCTCGCAGTGCTAACGTATGAATTAATGATTGAGTGTTATTAGATTTTAATATTGTTGTGGAAAATTGATATAACAAGAATGGTCCTATTTGTGTGTTTGTTTCAATATAATAAAGCATTATATATACGCCGTTAGTTGTACCAATACTGAGGTCTATATTGGAATTATTAAGATTTGTCGAAGAATCGTCTCCTCCGTAAGCTAGGACAAAACCTCTCTCTAAAATGTAAAATGCTGATATTGTTACAATGGTTTTAAAATTTGTTATAATTATTCCACTTTTAGCTTTTTCAACGATTTCACCATTTGCGTTCCTATGATAAAGATAAAATATACATTATTGCTATGCCAACGATTTATTTTCATATTAATTATATTCTTATGCTAAATAATTGTTCAACACATACGGTGTGTTAAAATGCACCCAACTTATTACTGTCGCACTGCGGCAGTAAAATAAGAATCCATCTCTTGAATTGGAATTCGGAATAATCAACAAATAACTTTCTATGCCTCCGTAATCTATAATAGGATCATGCAACTTTACTTTGCTGTATTATGTGATCCAATTATTAATGACTTTATTCTTAATATTATTAAGGAATTAAACCATTTTAATACAAACCTTAAAACCGCTCCTTCAAAAGTAATAAAAATTCCCATGATTGCTGAAGTTGTTAAATTTGAAGAATTATAAAAAATGAGCATAAATCCTTGATCGAATCCCCATAACGACGTATAATCTCTTGCAGCGTTGCTTTTCAAACAAAAATTGAAATTTGGAATTCCGTGTTTTGAAATCGAAAAGAAGCCAATTGAAGCATTTGGATAAATTATTCGAAAATAAAGGGTTTTATCCCAGCACGTTGTACTTCCGTTAACCTGCTTCACTGGATTCCCAAAACGTAAAATTATTGTTCCATCGTTGGATTTGTCGTTATCAAGAAGATCTAAACCAGTCTGAGGATCTTCGTACGTGAATTGTTTTAGTTGTGATGATTGAGATGGTAATAATATTAATATTGCAAAGAATGTATACAGAATTATGATAGATTTCATTATTATTTTATTTCTTTTTATTCATGCTTTTTTCATTAAAAGTAGTTCACGCTTTTTTATCAAAATAGTTCACGCTTTTTTTTATACTCTATATATATATATACATACCAGAATAATAAAAAATATAATAAACTATAAACGCTCGACAGTATTCTTCAAAGTTATTTGTTCTTTTCCATGCACAAATAAGGCGAAATGTAACAAATTTAACGTTAATTCTTTTTAAATTGCCGTTTATATCTATATACTAAATTAGTGTTTATTTTAGAATTAGCAGGCAATTCAGGTCACATGACATAAGCATTGCAACATGATTTCCAAAGTATATATAGTAGATAAATAATTACTGGGCGCTATTGCAAAAACAATTATATAATCCGAGCTTGGGGAACCAACCTAGCTAATTTATCTAATTTTCCTTTGGTAGATAATTACGTGACCACGATTAGGAAACATCAATGTGCGATGAAAGTCCAAAGATTTACACGTGTAACATCTGATTAACCTTTGTTGTACTTTCATACTATTTATACTAAATTTCAAATTTTTATTAGATAGGGTTTAGTATCAGTTGAGAATGTTAACATCGCTGTACATCTTTACATTATCGAATCACAAAAAAAATGCAGTGAAAACTTGATTATTCACTTCAGGGTTTGACTTCTCAGACTTTAAAAAAATTCTCATTAATACATCGTATTTATTTGACTTTGTGGGTTTATTTGTCATATTTATGAGTCATATTTTTTAATTTTTAATTTTATTCCAGTGTTTATTTTCTTTATAAATCTTTAGTATTATTATTCACCATACTGCAGATACTCAAAAGACGTGACGTATTTATATACATGTTGCTTCGCATGCACTACTTCTAATACCTTCTTGTTAGGTTTGTATCGTTGTGCGTTGCTCTCCCAAACTAGTTAGTAATAACTTTTTTCATTTAACATATTTCCTTAATAGGAATAATTGTTTGTTTGTATTAATAAATGTCAAGCGCTGTATATTCGAACATTTAGATTAAAATATAGTATAGGTGACACTTAATAAATAATCAATTGATTTAGGGTAGGTGTCGTCTATATTTAAATAACGTCAAATTGCATAATTGTAATGTAGATCCAAGGTTCTAGTGGTTAATTTTGTTAATCATTTTATCTGAATATAAGATGAAACACTTAGGCCACGCCAATTGATTTTCGTTTTGCATACTTGATGTTTCAAAATCCCGATCGGCGGACGGAAATGTTTTATTATATATATATATATATATTTTTGAATCTTCATATTTAAGACTATGTAAAGTTAGTTTTTCGCTTTGCGATCAGTTCTGACGACCAGCCTTTTTTTCTTTTAGTCCTGCCGGATAATTCCGGAAATTAAGGTCTCCGTCGGATAATACCGGATAGATTCATAAATAAAATAATTGGCACACAATTGGGACTTCAAAAAAAAATTGAAAAATTGAAAAATGGGTCGGCGTGTAATGCAAAATGAAACATTAACTTAACGTAGCTATTATCATTAATTCTTTGACGATCAGTGTATAAATATCGTTTATATTGCATGTAATATAATACTTATTCTGCAGTTAGGCCACACAAAGTTGATTTTTCGTTTAGCATTACATGGGATCTGAAAATATGGATCGGTCTGTTGATTTTTTTTTAATTTACTGTAAATTAATAAAAATAATTTTCACGTTAAAGGTTATGCAAGGTTAATTTTTTTATTTCGCACAACAATGAATCGAAAAACTGTGTCAGCAGTCATATTTTCTCCATCAGTCCTATTAGACTATTACGGGAAATCAAGTTCCTCATCGGGTGACACCGGATGATAATAGCGAAAAAAATAAATGTCAAAAATCGAATAGTTGGCACAATTGGGAGCTAAAAAAAAAAAAAAAATTGAAAAAAATGAGTCAGCAGGTAATGTGTGTGGCCTTAAATAAGGCAGTTTTTATGTTAACGTCAATATTTAGCTCAAGGGAGAAGGGGGTTAACAAACACATCCCAAGAATATTTTATCAAATTTCATGATTAACTAGGCTTATACTGCGTTGTGATTAGCGTGTTTAACTTTTGGCTGCAGTTAAGCGAGGTGGGATGACATTACTTAAAAATAAACTAAAAATGGTCTAAGCTTTACAAACTTGCACAAAGCAAGTTTTTTTAGTTATGTAAATTGCAGGATTTTGCTAAAATGAGAATAGACAACTTGAATATGAATATTTTGATAAATAAAAAATAAATATATAAATAAAAATTAAAAAATAAAAAAAATTAAAAAAAATTAAAAAAAAATTAAATATAATTAATAAAAGAAAAATTAATTTGTGTTCAAGTGAACCAAATTCAGGGTCATTTGAACCCAATTCAGGGTTATTTGAACCCAATTGGTTCATTTGAACCTAATCAGCTCATTTAAACTCAAATCAGGTTCATTTGAACCAATTCGGGTTCATTTAAACCCAATCTGGGTTTACTGTATTTGAGTCTTTATTTAATTTTAAACCCAGCCAATACCCAGAATAACATTTGAAATCTCATTTCTAAGTACAGTCTACCTCTCTATAGTTATATTCCATATAGTCACACCTCTATAAGCACCTAATATTGTGCAACAGACTTAAATATAGTAAAAAAACCTCATTATAGTCATAAATTATTTATAATCACTATTACCAAAAAAATTTAATTTTTTGTTAATTTTATTATTAATAATAAATAATCACCAAATTTTAATTAAATGTGGATAATAATTTCTGATTGCACAGTTCATATTTGTATATATTTAAAATTTTCTATTAAAATACTTAAAGGTTTGATAGCAATATCTTTTGATGCAGTGAACTGATTTGGATGAAACAATTACTAAAATGGTTGTCTGATATGACAATTCTAATTAAGATTATTAAAATTCATTCACAAGTTCCTGAAGTTATTAAGGATCTGTATTACTTTAAAGTTTAAAAACTGATTAAATTTAAATATCTGAATAAAGAATCTTTAATAACCTTAGCATTTGTAATAAGATTTGGATAATTTTAGGCATTTCATTGAGTTAAACACTCTGGTAGTCATTTTGTCAAAATTGGACCACTGGATCAAAATTATTTATTATTAAATATTTAAAATTTTTAATAGTATTTCAAATATGCACAAACTTATTGGCCTTTGGTCACATAATATAACAAGGCATTTTATTTATAGAAACACCTATATAATCACCAAAATATGGTGCAACCAACTTATAATTATAGAAAGGTCTAACTGTATTTAGATCTAAAAGTCAAAAAAATCAAAATCCCATTTCCTGGGCAACAACTGGGCTCTGAGAGCTAGTTTTTATTTTTAGTTATTCAATTCATCAGATTATTATCATACCTCTGAAAATTCTTACTGACCATAAACAATCCTGAAATGTTCCAATATCCTTTATATTTTCTGCTAACTAATTTATAATAATCAATATTGATTGTTTCAAACTATATTTATTAACTAGATAGCTATACAATGCATGATTCTGCACAGGTTTAGCATAATCCTATATGGAGTTTTATATACTTAGTAGCTTTTTTACACCTTTTTTTAAAAAATTATTTTACTTAATTTAGTATAGATATCTATGTAATGAAATGATCATTATAAGTAATAAGAGCTAATAATATAGTAAAAATATTTATAAAAGTACTTTAAATAAAAAATTTTATATTTCTTATATATTAATAGTAGTTGAAAGTTTATTCAAAATAAACTAGAGCAAACTGCACAAAGTGGTTCCTTAAGTGCATTACAGTTATTATTGCTACAAAATTTTGTTAATGCATTATTTGTATTTGTTTTATTAATTGGATATGGCCAGTTTGCATATTGTTCTCTTGTTTAATTAAATTCACTATCAATTTTCAGAATTTGTAACATAACAGAACATGTACTTTAGTTGCTAAGTTTCTTTTTAATTATATATATTTTTTCTTTTTTAGCTCATTAAATCTTACTTTGATTATGCCTTTATTCTCATTTTTATTTATTTTTGACTTTTGACAATCAAAATTTGCAAAAATGTTTTTTTTTTAAAAAAAAGAGAATAAAAAGTGTGAAATTAGTATTCTGTTAATAATATCAATGTTTCTAAAGTTGAGTTTGAATTAGTTTTGTGCTGAAGTTATTACTTCTTTCATAAAGAATTATATTGCAAAGTATACATACTATTTTGGTAATTATAGTAACTTATTTAGGTTGATTAGCATGCATTGAAATTATTATTAAAATTATTTGATTTCTACTATAAAATATGTAAAACAATTTAGTTACAAAATATACTATTTTAACTACTACATTAACAAATAGAGGTAGTAACTCATAGAGGAGTTACCAAAATTCCAGGTCAGAATACATAGGGTTGTATCAGTCTGGTCCGGTCTGGTCCAGTCCCTAAGAGGACTGTTGTTATAGTGTTTACAGTTCTGGTCTGGTCCGATCCTTCAGTCCCATAATGGTCCTTTAATAATTACAGTACATCAATCTTAATATATAAGATTTTATTGGCCAAAAATGACGTAATTATTTACTGTCAAATGTAAACAAACATCATATGATCTACATTACAACTGATCAAGAAATTTGATTGGGTAATACAAATATCACAGTAATGTTTACGAGGACTGGTCCCAGGACCAGTCCTTTAATGGTCCCACGGTTCTTATTGGTTCCAGTTTGGGACTGGACGGGTAGCAATCAATTAATCAACAATCACTTTACCGACATAACATTTTACCAACAATTATTCACTGACAAGTTCATTTTACTGACAGTTTATTTCACCAAAGCTCATTTCACCAACAAAGTAATTCTGGTCATTTTCATTAGGGTCAGGGTAAATTAAATAGAATTAGGGCTAAAGTTAGAGTGCTTTTTGAAAAAAACTTGTCAGTGAAATGAACTTCGGTAAAACAAACTGTCAGTAAAATGAACTTGTCAGTGAGTATTTGTCAGTGAAATGTTATGTCGGTGAAGTGATTGTCAGCGAAATAATATGAACCCGTCCTGAACTGGTCTTTTTCAAGACCGATACATCTCTAAGAATATATTAGTATGTATTGTAATCATAGTTAGCTAAACTGGAATTAATCAATTTTGCCCCAAAATTATAAAAATTTTACTAATAAATCATATTTATTTATTAAATAAAAAATGCCTAGCTGGTAATTTTGCTATAGAACCTGCTAACAATTAGAGTTAAATGCCAATCTAGATATGGCACATCTAATCCAGAAAGAAATAGCCCTATAAGAATCTAAATGTAGTTTGCATTGAAATTGTCTTATATTACCTATGCAGTTAAGTTAGTTTGTATAAGAATTATATCACAAGCTACTATAAAATTATTCTGGTAATAAAAATTCTGTAAAACATATTACTAGCTATTCTGGTATCCACTGTGTTAAGTTAGTTTGTATCTAGAATTGTCTTGATTTTGAAAGGTTAAGTTTAAATTAGTTTGTATTGAAGCTATTACTTCTTTTATAAAGAATTCTATTGCAAGAAAAGATACAGAGTTCGAATCCCACTGGAGACGATTTTTGAAAAATTTATTTGCATTACGGTAACCTGGACTTTGAGCTCAGATTTACAGATCTGTTTTCTGGGTTACACCAACTTGTATTGGGAGCTCTGGAGCTGTGTTATTCACAGAACTGGGCGCATAAATCCTGAGGAGCGCAGGCGCTGTGTTATGCACAGAACTATAGGACAAAAGGAAACTATACTTGGCAAGACCTGAGCAAAGAGGTAGCCAACTTTCGACGGTACTTAAACAGAAATCCAATGGGGACGAACTGGAAGCAGACTGACTGAGAAGTGGACTGACTGGAAGCAAACTTACGACAAAAGGGCCTATGGCGGGGCCCTACCAATCAGACCGCCGGAGCCGCATCGGAGGAAAAGAACATGTGTTACAAAAGCATGTACCAAGGGGAGGGAGACTATTGGGTTCACCAATGGCAGACCACTCCTTCTGGGTCCTCAGATTGGGAGTAGGAATGTAACTGGGGGAAAGAAAGCGAGGTAGGGGTAAGGAAAGCAACTGGAAAGAAACCAGAAGAGGAACAGAAGAAGTACTGGGGTTGGTGAACTTTGTAAGGGCATGTATCGTGCTACACATACTAGTAGGAAGATAGTGGCTTGAGATATGGGCCAAGGTTGCGGCAGCATTCAAAAAAAATGGCTTGAGATACGAACCGGCGGTGGCAGCACTACATGTACTATTAGTGGACAAGTAAGGTGCAAAAACCAGGTTGAGTATATGAGTGGGACATATAGAATGCTCTGGTAGGCTTAGGTCGTAGATAAAATAGTCTAAGTTTCGGTACTTGGTAGTTGTAGTAATCTAATGCAATAGTCAAGGATGTTGTAATGATCACTATACTTAATAAAAAGACCGAGGCATGACCTCGGCTTGTAATTGAAAAAAAAATTCTATTGCAATACCTCTTGCTATTTTAGTAATCACAGTACCTTATTTAGATTGAAGTAGTTTGTATTAAAATTATTATATTAAAATTATTTGTTTTCGACTATAAATTACTGTAAAAAAATTTACCTATCCATTTTGGCTACTATAGTATTAGTTAGTAGTGATAGTAAATAACCTGAAATGACACAAAATGACCCAAATAATAAATAACTAGTCATTGGATCATTTCAAGGCTCAAATGACCTAGAAGGTCATTTAATATATATCAGTTAATATTCTAATGCTCTTTAGCTAATCAGAATTGGCAGCCAAACTAAATTTAGTAAATTGTATATTTCAAATAACTTACTTAAGATATACCAGTAAATAATAATCAGCTTAGTAAAATTTGGAACTTTAATATATAGTTAAGATTATCAATAAGGAAAGTAATAAAGTTTGATAATTTTTTATATGAGCAATTCAACCAATAAAATTACTTTATATGCCAATAACCTAAATGAACTTAATAACCAAAATGATCTTGCTATAATTTAATAACTTGGAATCATTTAAATTTTGATCAAATGATCGAGTTATTTACTATCCATAGGTTGGACTGGATATATAAACTTTTATTGGGTTTGGGCCTGAGTTTACAAATGCCTAACCCAACCCAGCTTACTTTGAAACTTATATATATATATTATTGTTATGTAGTTAAAGTTGATAAAAAATATCAAATATGCTATACAAACTTAATATACACAATGGCCCAATGACTCATTTATCATGAGTCATTTCTAAATAATCCAAAATTGAGATAACCATTAGTGACCAGTTATTTCAGAGTCTTTTGAGGTTATTTAAAAAATTTGCAAATGACTAGATCATTTACTATTACTGTTTGTTAGAGGTAGTTTGCATTGGAATTATCTTATATTTTCTATGTGGTTGAGTTAGTTTGCACTGGAATTATATAGCAAGCTACTGCAATAAAAATTAGTCTGTATTAGAATGATTTTATATTATAAACCTATTCACTATGTTAAATTTAAGTTTGGTTTGAATTTGAGTTTAAAGTTTGCAAACTAGTTTGAGTTTGAATAATATAAATATATTTTTATATTTTAATTGATAATCTGCCAGTCAACTGGAGAGTGATCATAGTATAATATGACGCAAATCACATGAAAATTACTATAGACGAAATGTGACATGCTTCTATTTAAAATTTTTTTCTTACTAAGTTAATGATACTTGTTGACTAATTAAAAGTTGTAAAGCTTGTCAAAGCACATCTAATAGTGGTTAGATTATCCAAATCAGCCTAATAAATAGCGAGATATTATCAAAAAACAATTGGCTGCCTATATAAAATCTTTATATAAATATTGTTTACATAGAGATTTTATATAGTCAGTCAATTGTTTTTCGATGATATCTTGCCATTCATTTGGCTGATTTGGATAATATAACTACTATTAAATGTGTCTCAACAAGCTCTACAACTTTTAATTAGTCGACAAGTATCATTAACTTAATCCCTTAAATCATCAGCAGTTAGCAGCATATTTGGCTACTAAAATGTTAAAATAGTTGTTTCTGATCTATTTTATCAAAATTTAAAATATTTTAAAAAAATTTTATATATTAATATTTAAAAATAAGGATTATAAAAGAATAATATTTATTTTTAAATTATAAGAAAAAAATAAAGTTGTCTATATAGTAAAACTTTTAAAAATCAATTTTTTTTAAAAAAATACAAAATTTTATCTTAAATTCTAAGCATGAGCCCCATATAATTTTGATACAAATTGTAGAATTTGGTTTAAAAAATAACTTTAATTATTAAAATTTTTTATAATTTATAAATAAAATTTTAACTTTGTATAATAACAAAAATTTTTTTTATAGACGGAAACATATAAAAATTTAAAAATTAATAAAAAATATTTTGAAAATTTTATAATAAATTTTAGAATTAGCAATATTTAAAGCTAAATATCTTTAATACTATTAAAGTTAAATTAAAAAATTTTACTTAATAATTAAAAATATCTCAAAGTTTTATTTTAGCTTAGAAATAAAGGAATATATACTTAATAAATTTCAAGTTATTGTAAAAAATATGAAAAAAATACATTTTAGCAGGCATATTTGCCTGCTGGGTGGTTTAAGGGATAAGAAAAAAGTTTTAAATGGAAGCACACCACATTTTGCCTATGATCACTCTCTAGTTAACAGGCAGATTATCAATTAAATAACTTGTTTAAAATATAAAAATATATTTATGCCATTCAAACTCAAACTAGTTTGCAAACTTCAAATCAAACTTAAATCAAACTTAGTATAGTATTTGGGTTTGGTTTGAATTTGATTATTTTTTATTTGAATTTGGGTTTGATCTCAAACTTTATAAAATTTATAGTTTGGTTTGATTTGGGGTTTGATCTAACTCAAATCAAACCCAGATCAAACTTCAAAACCCTATTTGTAACATGAATTACTATTAGGTTGTGTTAGTTTGTATTGAAATTATTATGGAAATACTATAAAAAATTCAATTAAATATTACTACTTTGGTGATACACAGTATGTAACTTATTAATGCATGTTATTAAAGTTATATTTCAGTTAATTGAATGTTTACAAAATACATATAACAGATGAAAATTGATTTTTAAAAAATTATATATAACAATTGAGGTTACAAATAAAAATAACTAGCTATTCCTGCCTCCTTTATTTTTGTACTTCAATTTCATGCATTTGATTATTAATATATCAATTATGAATTATAATGATCTGTTATGATATTAATTATTTATACAATATAATATAACAGATTATGTTATCTTATCTGATGTTATAATCATAAGTTCATGCATATTTATCTCAAAAGTTTTAAACCAGGACTCATATAGCATTACATTACAATCACAAAATTAAACTTACAAAATTGCATATAATGTTCATATATTGTAAAGGGCTCCTGTCACAGGACTTTGTTTCATTTTGTGTACCTTAGTAGATTTTTTATTTGTTTATATCATTACGATAGTAATATTTCTCCTGAATTACGATGTAAATAGTGAAATCACTATAGCCCCAAATAAAAACTACAACATGCTACAGTGAATTCAAGTGCATGCACATGCTAGCTGCACATGCCAAGGCCACAAACTACTCCATGAGTAGTCCATGCCTATAGAATTTTGCTACTAGTATTTGTTTGTTCTTTTAAACAATAAGCACTTACTGGTTTTTGCATTTAGCAGTATACTGCCAATGTTTGTTTATTCCCTTTTCTTTTATTAAGCCATGCAATTTATTTCAGTTTTGCATATGGCATTTTGTAGTCAAAATTTGTTTATACCCTTTTGTTAAACAATGTATTCAGCCCAGTCTTTAGTACTAATAATATTATGATACTGGTATATAAATTCTGGCTTTAGCACAAATAAAAAGCCTAAAAAGCCTTGTCACCAAAAATATGCCTTGAGGCATAGAAATTCATCTCTGACTTTTATTCAAGAAAAAGTATAATTATTTTGAGTCAGAGATGAAACTATAGAAGTAAATAGAGTTATTAAATGTAATATAAATTTCAGTATTATTATGAGGAAAAAAGCATATAATACCTCCTTTTTACTTTAATAAAGTTCAACTCAGAAGAGTTCAGTTTTGAGTTCTAACCTTCGAAATGAAAGTAAAAATATTAAGAAGTTTTTCTTGTTTCTTTACCCAAAATTGTATAACAAATCACATAAAATATTTATTGTTCTCATTAAAGTTGTGCCATTAAGTTGTGACTTTATAAATAGTGTTTTAAACCCAGTTTAGTTTATCACCTAGTTAGATAAAAAAATCGAATTAATTACTTTTATATAAATCATCAATTGATTAAACCCTTTGATTGCCTAATTTATTAAACAATTCTTGCTTGATTAATTACCTGCATCAATTCAATATCAGGGGCTGATAATTGTTAATCAAGTAATAGTTGTAGTTGACTTATATTAACCTTGTACTCTAGGATAAGAGAGAAAAGTGATATAAAATAGAGTAGAATTAGAACTACCACAAGAAGAAACTATATACTATATTTGTGTATAAAGTTGCTGGAGCATAGAACCCCAAATAATCTACAGTATATGAGGTTATATTTGAGCATCATAGTAAAAATTTTTTTTTGGTTAGCACTTTTGGTTTGGTATATATAAGCTATATTTCAAATATTAGATCAAACTTTTATCTATTTTTAACTTTTTTTGAAATATAACATTT
>QKWP01000156.1:90696-160135 GCA_003550325.1 Gigaspora rosea | reverse complement strand
AAAAAAAAAAAAAAAAAAAAAAAAAAAAAAAAAAAAAAAAAAAAAAAAAAACTAACATTCTCAAAAACTGAACTAACGTTCTCTAAAAAAAAAAACAACTGACATTCTCTAAAAAAAAACCATACTGACATTTTCAAAAAAAAAAAAAAACAACTTCAAAATTTTTTGATCCATAAGCTGTCATAAATCATAAATATATATTCCAAAAATGTGTAAAAAACTTAAAACTTAAAAAAACTGCTTTGATTAATTTTTATTTATTTTTGTATTTTTCCGATTTTTGCATTTTTTCAATTTTGATATTTTTGTTACACTCCAGATTTTTCATTAGCATATTTCAAATATAAGATTATAAAAATTACCCCATTAGCATTCTTTTAAATATACCTATTTTGCCATTTAGCTGTTTTCAAATAACCTTTTTTTCCAATACCTACTTTTCAAATATAACCTTTTTTAAAAAATGTCCCTCTATTAGCTATTTTTCAAATATGACATTGCATAGATTGCTTGGGTTCTGTAATAGTGCTGAGGAATTAATTTAGATTTTGCTTTCAAAAAATTTAGCTATTTTGCTCAAAATAGCACCTATATGCATCCTAAAATAACATGCACTCCTTTTATTTAATTAATGTTTTAAAATTTAATAAAAGATTCAATATTCAAATGCTAAATTCAATTAATCATGACAAAAACAAATTTATTTTTACCAGAAACATAGTATGAAATAGGGATAGGAATTGATTTAGTTGACTAAAAAATTATATGTAAATTACTATATTTAGTCGATTTATTTGATTAGATCATATAGCAATTCCTATCTCTAGTGCGAAGTACATAGGTTATGGTTTACTTTGAGTTTTGCATTTGTCTACAAAATCTTGATCCTAATTGGATATAGAAATTGAATGATGCCATTACTATATCAGTGAAGTTGCAGGTTTCAATTTGCCACATTTTTAATTGACCAGTTATCAGTTATGGCTAGTTATAACTGAGTTTCAACACAGCACATCCCAATAATCCAAGTTTCACCTGCAACTCTACTAATAATGTAAGATATTATTCTTTTTATTAATATTTGAACCACTTTGCTAATCTGGTATTATCATAGCACCCATGCGGTTTATTTTGAAAACTATTACAAAATTTCAAAAAAATCACATTTTGATTCAAAATAAGGCGCATGCGGATTTCAAAATAGCACGCAGAAACCAAAAATAATGTGCAGATGGCGTTATTACGTGCAAATATGGTACAAGAAATCAAAAGTATACATCAACTCTTTCTATACCGAACCCTCAAAAAAAAAAGTTCACTATAAAATATTACTATGTTTTCTTAAGAAACCATAGCTTTTTTTATACCGAACTATTAAGAAATTTTAAATTTTTGAGTTCATTATATCCAGAGTTCATTATAACGAGGTTCGTTATATTCAGAGTTGACTGTACTTATCTTTGCCTAACCACGCCACAGCAAGACCCTACAAGACCTTCAAGACCCAGACCAAATCAACCTCTTTCTGCCTACCAATTTGAGGATCAAGAGTCTTGATCTTGCTGAACTGTTATACATAGTTTTGAGTAGTTAGTGGTGTTGTTAGTTGCATTTAGTTAAAGACTCGATAATCAAGCGTACACACGGAATTCTAAATATTCAATCCAAGTCATTTTAAAGCTACATTTCTGAAATTTACAAGTAAAAAAAGAAAAAAAGAAAAAAAAGCAGAAGAAATAATTACATACATATTAATAATCACGGAATTCTAAATGTCCAAGGGTCTGGATTTTACAAGTAGTAGATAAGTAGAGAACTTAACATGCACGTACGTACTATTTTAGATATGATCAACAGAAAGTAACGTAATCATTTCATCATAGAGGGTATTTATACTAGGCTAATGCGTAGCATTATATGTCCGGAGCTCATCATATGATGTTCATCATATTACACAAACGCGTTAATATGCATATGTTGGTAACATTAAAGCACAAATATAGACACGCGTGCGGACAGACAAAAAATTTCCAAATTCCATTTCTGATAAATTTACATCATATATATGCAAGTACCGGTATATCAAAAAAGTAAAATTTGTCAAGATTTTTACAATTAAAGCACACCAGGAAGGTAATTTTTGTATCACATTGCATAGAAACTAAGGGTCCGTCGCTACGCTCCGGCCAATTATTCGCCATTAAAATCTTAACTCCTTTCTAATAATGGATAAATGAATATCATAACCATTATCAAAAAAGAATTCTGCAAAAATCCGCATAAGCGACACACATTAAGTTGAACTCTAACAGTAATACCATACCACATTTCATGTTATACAATAAACGTGATCATACTGGTAATATTATTAAAATAAACATTATTATGCTTGTTTTAAAAGAATAGGCAAAAAAAATTGAGGAATTTTGAAAAATTTGGGTTGGTGAGTAATGCTAAACGAAAATTTTACTTTGCATGGCCTAATATGATAATGGAGACTCATTCAAAATTATTAAATATTTTTTTTTAGTTAATAAATGTGACAGATTAAGATGAAATCGGATTAAAATGAAAATTTTCTATTTTTTAAGCAAAATTTTAAAATTTTTTAGGGTATTTTTTGGGGGTTTTTTTAGCATTAGGGTTAGGGTTTAGGGTTAGGGTTATTAATAAATAAGTATATGTGTGTTTTACAAGCTTTAAAGGTGAGCAAGAGAGGTCCCCAGTTTCATTTTAATCTGGTTTCATTTTAATCTGCGACAATAGATATCTACAATATAAAATAGGCTTCAGATACAGTATATGGAGTCCTTCATATCGGCTGATTTGTACGGTTTAATAAATATAGGAACCAACAGGGTAATAATTTAGGTCAAAATTGTTGATAATAATAATTGAACCAGATCGCAAAGTAATTAAAAATTTGACTTCCAGTGCGCTGCTGACTAAATGGTTTCGGCAATGGTTTCGTCTGACGAAACTTGGATATGACGTAATTTGACGATATGACGTAACTACTGACGATTGACGAAACTCTTGACGAAATTAATTTGACCAATAAAATATACAAATACAGCTGCACATTCTTCAACAAGCTCCTCTGTAACGCTCACTGGATATTCTGAATTTTAAATTTTTTTCAAAATAATTGTTTTCGTCGGCCTCTTCTTCATCGGATACATCCCGGTTAGTAATGTAAATCATCGGGTAAAATCGGATAAAGATGTCAAAAAAAAATAGGTATAATGAACTTTTCATTAACTAATTTTAAATGACTTACGAAGGATAAATCATTTTTTAATTTTACATACACATGCCATATAAAATTTATGTTTCGTCGTTCATCACGAGTTTCTCCATTCGTCTAAGTTGCTGACGAAATGGTTTTCGTCATGCTTCAGTGATGAAAGTTTCGTCATTCGTCAGGAATCATTACTGCACACAATTAAAACTTAGTACTTATTTTTCCTTGACAGATGTGTGGCATTCCGCGCAAAAAACAAAAAAAATTTAATAGCGCACTTGGTTTAAATATTATAGCAAAGCAATATCGCACAGTTTTTTTATTTCCCACTCAGAATAATATTATAAATTGTTTGGTATCCACATAATAATTTGATTGCTTTTGATAAATTATATCAAAATACATAAATAAATAAATAAGTACATAAAAGAATCATAAATTGTGAATATAGTATTTGATTGTAAAATTAATACTGCTTATGATAATTAGATCCTGTTAAAACTAAGAACAGTGACAATTTTTCTATGATGTTATAAGTAGACACCTATTACTTCTGATGAAGCTGAATCAAATTTGCTTTGTCATTATTGACTACTAGACGTACATTTTGTAAAAGAACAGTTTTGATTTGAACCTAATCAGAGAAGAAGAAAAAATTAGAATATTTTCAATGCCAATATAAGTGGTAGAACTAAGAAACTTAATTTCTTACTAGGGTTAATTGATGTATCAGGTGCAGGGATTGCAGAAGTCATTGAATAGGTGATGATGGTGATGATAGTGATGAATAGAATAATGTGTGCACGCAATTCCATAATGAAAGATTAATGAAAATAAAAAATATGATGCTCTATTCAAAATGAATTGATTAAGAGAGGATGTCGCTTGAAGAAATTAAATCACAGTAACTAAAGGTTATATGTTGATTGTGATAAATAAAAATACTTCAGTTTGATTCTTTAACGTTTAAATAGAAAAATTAATGTATAGTGCAGCTGATTTTGTTAATTTATTCATTAACACAATTTCCTATAAAATTCGAATTAAATTTATAATTCTTTGTTTACAAAAGCTTCGTTAACCTAAATGGGTTAAACAATAAATCAACTGTTCAATCGGCATTTTTATAAAGAAATTGCATGCATTCTATAAAATATTGAAAATGGACTAGAAAAAAACACCGTTCGACATTTCTAACTAATTTTGAGATTTTTGATTCTAATTAAAGTCTGGATCTTATTTATAAAGTGGTCATAGGAAAGATATGGAAACATTTGCTACATCATATGAGAATGGCTGATCCAATTTTAATAGATTTATGCTTAAACAAATGTCACATATTGAAGGATTTGTTTAAACCCAAGATAATCAAAAATGAATTACCATTCTTGAAATATGATAATTAGTGTGCCAAGTATCAAAAATTAGTTTAGTAGACAGTACCAATAAGCAACTGTTTTGTTAATTTCATGTCGATCTTTATGAGCAATAGTTTAAGTCTTAAATAAATGCTATTAGTAATATTGATGCATCACTTTAAACGTCTCCCATAATGTAGAACCACATTAGCATCACCACCTTAAAAAATTTCGCTATCTGGTCAAATTAAAACTCAACATCAGATGTAACATAAAATCAACCAAACTTACCCTAACGCTGGTAGCGAAATTTTTTTAGACTGGTGACGCAAGGGTCTTAATCAAGTAGCAATGATATTTCGTGAATTACAAATCCGATTTCGATGATTTTGAGCTTAAGCTAAACTTGATACAGTTGACCTCCCAATCCATTATGCATGGTGGGCAAGTTTTGTACCGTATATGAATCTAATAGTTTATAATGATTTCAAATCCGATAACCTCTCAATACTGATACAAAACTTGTCCACCATGCGGATTGGGGAGGTTCAACTGTACCAGCATTGAGAGGTTATCGGATTTGAAATCATTATAAGCTATTAGATTCATATAGCAGAAACGAGCTTGGTAGATTAATTTTTTATCAGATCTGACAGGTTATCGGTTTTGACAGGATCGGTTTTGTGAGGTTCAACTGTATTTGTAGTATTTGAACAATTGGAAAAATACTTTGGCATTCTTAAAATACGTAAAAACTTAGTTTAATACATTATTTTTCATGACCTTTCTGTGATCAATACCGTATCTGATCGTCGGTACTGCTCCTGATGTAGTAAGAAAAACCGATTTACATACTGTTCTTGGCAGACTTCCAAAAAAAAACTACATAATATTGAGTAAAACCAAGGCGTAAAAATTTAGCAGTCCCACTATTATTGCCTAAATCCGATTGTAAGATAAATACGTAGCATAAAATTCAAAAAAAAAAATAAGAATCGGAAATAACTTGCATATTAATTAGCTTTTGGCGTTAGAATGTTTTTTCAATACAAATATACTTATTGTATTATTTTAAGGATCTATGTTTAGGCAACGTCAATATCAACTAATCATGCGTCAATCTTAGTATTCCAATTCTTTTATTATGAGGAATCAGCATCGGGTTCCTTATCAGGAATAATACCGACTTCGTGGTATTTCTTGTGAATGAATCACTCCTTTAAAAAATTTTCTGAATATTTCCGTTATTTCTCCGTACTCTTTGTGAAAACTCTGTGAATCAGCAACATGATCGACAAAATCTAGACACTTTATCCGATGGCGAGGAACAACAACTTGAACAGCCAACAAATACCAAGCTCCTCGGCTGGTCATTTTGACGAATAATTTTTCCTTAGGTCTCTCACTTCTATATTTGTCTAATTCTTTAAGTCGTCACTTACATCATAGCCATGTTAATCTTACCTTAATAGCATATTATTACTATATTAGGCATAGCGGGCATTTGGTTAATAAATGTAAACAATAAAAAGTGATCATTAACCAATAAATTAATCACAAAATCTTTTGGTTTTTACTTATTATAACCTAAATCGTATTTTATTCTATTCCGAACAATTACAATTTTATAAAAGATAAATTATAACCTTTATTTTTTATAAAATAAATATATCGATCATCAAAATAGCGTTAAAATAATATGTTGAAATAATAGAAAAAAGTTTTTTTTTTAAATTCGAACCTTACGCATAATGCTTAAAACTTTTTTTTTATTGACAGTTTTCGACATTTTTAGAACTTATCTACCACTAATATAAGAATAAATAGTAAAAATTAGGGTAGCTGCGCGACACAATCGCGCTAAAACCAGGAACGTGATGTAACTGTTATCTTGCTCAATTGGTTATCAATTTATAAACGTCTCACTTGGAACAAGACACGCACTGAAACAACTAAAGTACTTCTCTTCTCTTTATTCGTTACAGTCAAAAGACTAACTTTTGCTCTTTCTATTTATATTAATTCTGCGATTACATATATTGTGTAACAATTATAATTATCTAATTTTACTTTTTTATTGTAATAAAATAAACACTTAAATTCTACTAATAAAATCGTCTTTGTTACGGTGATCGATGATCACAAACCGTTGCCCAACATTATAAATAATACTTGTCATAATTCTGGTCGACTATATTACCAAATAAGCCGTTTGAATTTATTTTCATTCTATCTTTGCACTTTTCGCTTTGTTATACATTTTGTATTAAATCATTGACAATCACTTTATAGACAACTTAGTTCATAGACAATTAATTTACAGACAAGATTATTCTACAGACGGTTAATTCACAGACAAATTCATTTTGTTGACAATATATTTAGCCAACAATTTCTTCATAAATTGCACCAGCTTTACCGTAAATTCTCGAAACAACGTCCATGCCCCGTTATTTCGAGAATTTACAGAAAATTTAAACTTAATTCTAACGGAAATGACTAGAATTAATTTGTCTATGAAATCTGATTTCATTGAAATAACTGCCAATAAAACAAACTTGAATAAATCGATTGTAAAATAAACTTACCTGTAATTAACTTCTTTGCGAACTAAGTTGTCTGTGAAGTAATTTTTGGTGAGTTGATGATACTGAATAGAATATTAAGTAAAACCTCAATAAAATCGAAATAGATCACAATAAATACAATTTGAATTTTAAAGCAGTTTGATAGCGATAGAGAATATTTTACCCGATTTCGTTCCACCATATGATACATGTTACTGCGTTCTCAGAATAACACAAATACCAAATCTGGTGTTATGATCGGTTGGGAGAGCTTGATGACATTGGGCCTGTTTAGTTCGATCGTGAACAAATTGTGATTAAGGTTAAATGGTTTAAAACGATAACTAACACACATAATTACGGGTATAAGGGTCCTCTTTATTAATATGANGTTCGATCGTGAACAAATTGTGATTAAGGTTAAATGGTTTAAAACGATAACTAACACACATAATTACGGGTATAAGGGTCCTCTTTATTAATATGATCAATACATTGGATTATTACAGAAATACTATCTACAACCCTACTTGTTCTTCCTCCATATGCTAAAATCAAACCCTTATATATTTTTAATTCGTATGGGAGCTTCAAATCTCCAAACGAGTAATTGGAGATTTGATCACCCGTTTGGGGCTTTGATTACCCGTTTGGAGATTCAATCACCCGACTATGCCACAAAATATGCCAAAATAAGAAATAAAAGAAAATAACAATACTAACTCAAAATAGAAAAAGTTGAGCATAAAAAAAAAACACTGGTATGCTCATATAGAAGTATGTTACACCAGCACAGCACATTTGACATGTGAAATGATAGCTTTTTAACGCCCAATCAAATGCAAGATTTTGCGAACTCGCCATTCTAGATGGCAGGTAACCATATTAGGGTAGCTGCGCGACGCAGTCGCGCTAAAACCAGGAACGTGATGTAACTGTTATCTTGCTCAACTGGTTATCAATTATAAACGTCTCACTGGAACAAGACACACACTGAAACAATTTTCAGGCGTAAAGTATCTTTCTTTACAGTCAAAATACTAACTTTTGCTCTTTCTATTTGCGATTACATATCTTGTGTAACACTTATAATTCTCTAATTACTTTTTTCATTGTACCGGTAATTAAATAAACTCTTAAATTCTACTAATAAAATCGTCTTTGTTACGGTGATCGATGATCACAATAACGTTGCCCAACATTATAATACTTGTCATAATTCTGGTCGACTTTATTACTTGTACCAAATAAGCCGTTCGAATTTATTATTATTCTATCTTTGCACTTTATACATTTCGTATTAAATCATTAACAATCACTTTATAAACAACTTTGTTCATGAACAATTAATTTACAGACGAGATTATTCTACAGACGGTTAATTCATAGACAAATTCATTGTTGACAATATATTTAGCCAACAATTTCTTTATAAATTGCACCAGCTTTACCGTAAATTCTCGAAACAACGTCTATGCCCGCTATTTCGAGAATTTACGGTAAATTCTAACGACAATGACTAGAATTAATTTGTCAGTGAAATCTGATGTCATTGAAATAACTGCCAATAAAAAAACTTGTGAATAAATCGAATGTAAAATAATCTTACCTGTAATTAAATTCTCTGCGAACTAAGTTGTCTGTGAAGTAATTTTTGGTGAGTTGATGTTACTGAATAGAATATTAAGTAAAAACTCAATAAAATCGAAATAGATCACAATAAATACAATTTGAATCTTAAGGTAATCTAATAGCGATAGAGAATATTTTACCTGATTTCGTTCACCATATGATACATATTACTGCCTTTTCAAATACCAAATCTGGTGTTACGATCGGTTGGGAGAGCTGGGCCGGTTTAGTTCGATCGTGAACAAATTGTGATTAAGGTTAAATGGTTTAAAACGATAATTAACACACATAATTACGGGTATAAGGGTCCTCTTTATTAATATGAATCAATACATTGGATTATTACAGAAATACTAAATACTATCTACAACCGTTAACTACTTGTTCTTCCTCCATAGGCCAAAACCAATCCCTTATATATTTTTAATTCGTATGGGAGCTTTAATCACTCGTTTGGAGATTCAAATCTCCAAACGGGTGATCAAATCTCCAAACGAATAATTGATGGAGATTTTATTGCCAGTTTGGACCCGTTTGGGGCTTTGATCACCCGTTTGGAGATTCAATCACCCGACTATGCCACAAAATATGCCAAAATAAGAAATAAATAACGATAAAATAACAATACTAACTAAATAGAAAAAGTTGAGCATAAAAAAAAAGCACCGGCATGCTCATACAGTAGAAGTATGTTACACCAGCACAGCACATTGACATGTGAAATGATAGCTTTTTAACGCCCAATCAAATACGAGATTTTGCGAACTCGCCATTCTAGATGGCAGGTAACCATACACTCCGTCAATTTGCATGACTGCGTTCCTGGTACACTCCGTCAATTTGCATGACTGCGTTACTGGTATATTCTCTTCTAAGCAACGTTTTCAGAGATACTGATTTATACCGATCTTTTTTGGCAAAAGGCATGTTAAGAGTTAAAAAATACGATGTAAGTTTTTTTTTTTAAACTTTACTATGTGAAACTAGAGATGGGCATCCGCGGATTGTTTTAGAGCCTGCGCGGGATTTTTAATAAGATTTAAAAATAAAATTATCTGCCCAGCATTACCATATCATCTGGCCGGCATTAAGATATTATTTGGCCTGCGTTAGCATATTCAGCCCAATTCCTAATTAATAATTTACATGGATAGATATGCATGGAATTTACATATTTGTAATCATACTGTAATTATTATTGAAGAGTTTGTAGTAATACAACCGATCTAAATCTAATAGTTATTGGGAGAAAACTTCTGATTTACTCAAACAAAGGTCTCTTCAGCACTACACTAACTTGTTTTCTTTATTTTCCTTAAGTAAAATCGAAGAGAAAAGGGAATTACATTTGAAGTACACTTAAATTTAATATATTACACGATGACGTACTATCTAACACACTAAGTGCTATCCAGCATGCTGACTGCTAACAATAGAACAGGGTGAAACCTGAGTTGCGAAATAGTGAAATCCGCTTTGCAGATCGGGTTAGGGTGAAATCCGCTTTTTATTATGTTTTTTATTATATAAAAGCGGATTTCACCTTCACATGATGATCATAGCATGTTTCACTATTTCACAACTCAAGTTTCACCCTGTCGTATTTTTTTTATTGCGATTTGCAAAATGATTTATTTTTGATTAATGTGATTTGCAAAATGGTTTATTTTTGATTATTACGATTTGTAAAATGATTAATTTTTTTGATTATTGCGATTTGCAAAATGATTTATTTTTGATTAATGCGATTTGCAAAATGGTTTATTTTTGATTATTGCGATTTGTAAAAATGATTTATTTTTGATTATTCCGATTTGCAAAATGATTTGTTTTTGATTATTGCGATTTGCAAGATGATTTATTTTTGATTAATGCGATTTGCAAAATGATTTATTGTTGCAGCTGATGCTGAAAACGGCTGATGCTGAAATTTTGACCTACTTTAATATGAAATTTTAAAATTTTTTTTGTGGTGATTTTTTCGTTTTTGTCTTATAGGGTTAGGGTGAGGTTTGGGTGTAGATTTGATATTTAAAGAGTATTTGTGGATTTTAGCAGGGCTTATAGTTTCAAATTGAGATCCCAAATTTCAGCATCAGCATTTATTTTTGATCAAATAGATCGTCGCTCACCTATACAATCACCTGAGTTGTCCCATTGTGTGATTTTTAAGTCAAAAATTCAATATGAACGCTATTTTCATAATCTTTGTTAGGCATAGTTTTATTTAGAAGTGGGCAAATGTCGGTTTCTCCAAAAATCCAAATCTGCAGGTTTCTTAATTTTTGTGCCTAATAAAAAACCATGCAGAAATCAGGGATGGTAAATGACCTGATCATTTGCCTATTTTGCAAATGACCTGATGACTTCAGAATGATTGGTCATTACGGTCATTTAAATTCCGGGTCATTTAAAATGACTCGTTATCAAATGACTCAGGTCATTTGTAAATGCCTGGGTCATTTGTAAACGGCCTGGGTCATTTGGGAATGGCCTGAGTCATTTGCAATCCAAGGATGTTTATTAATCTAAGTGTTGAAAATAAGATTCATAAATATTGACTGTTTAATTCACCATATTTGCATTTTTTTTTTTGAG
Organism: Gigaspora rosea; assembly: GCA_003550325.1. NCBI lineage: Eukaryota > Fungi > Glomeromycota > Glomeromycetes > Diversisporales > Gigasporaceae > Gigaspora > Gigaspora rosea. Next base: position 148,736 of record QKWP01000156.1, on the reverse strand, counting down.
TCCCATAAGTCCTGTGATAGTAGTCACTTTGACTTCATTAGATTTCATGGAAATCAGTTAATTATTTACCGTATTTCCCTTTTATAGATAAATAAATTTCATAAAATATCAAACATAGGGTGGATTTATGTTGTATTCGCAGACTCATGGGACCCAAAAAATTACAAAGATTGTCGATCCAAATAAATCAACGTTTGATAATCTAAGTATTTAAAAATAATCTATTCATGAATATTGCTTTTAATTTCAATCAGTAGGTACTCATTAACCTAAACATTTAAAATAAGCTATTCATAAGCAGTGTTGGGCAATATGGACATTTGGACTTATTAAAAATAATATGGACAAATATGGACATAGTAATTTATGGACAGGACATATAGGTTTGGACATAGTCCAAATTTTTTAAAAAATATGGACATATACCAAGTGCCAACACTGTTCATAAGATATACTATTTAATCACATTAATATTGTAAATATAAAGAATTTTTATTAATGTAAATATAAAGAATTTTTATTAATTTAATTAATTCATGACTATTTAAATATTTATTTTATTTGCATCTGGTTAGTTGGGAGCATAAAAATTATTTGCCTTTACATATATTAATATAACTAAATGCCTGGTTAATTACATACAATACACATGTTTGATTCAAATAACTGATAAAGAAGTTTTGATCAACTAAATTACTATATCTGATATTAATAGTGTTAATATAAAATTTTAAATAGCCTAATAGGTCATTCCACCTTTTGAAATAACCAATATATAGTCATTATTTATTGAGTCATGAGATCATTTCAGGTTATTTACTATCCCTACCTAATAGTATATATATCTCCAAATAAAAATTCTAAACAAAAAGGATTCAGCAACAAGTAGTAAAGTCTTATTTAAAAAGAGAGAAAAACTCATACTGTATTACCGCAAAATAACTCAAACCTGCGCAATATTTTAATTACCTGCACGGTATTCGAGTACACACATGTGCGCTATTTTGAAACCAACCTAGTTTTTATGCAGTATAAATATTTATTTGAAAATCAATCCCCTTAAATAGAAAATACATAGCTATGCAGCAAATAATCTCCTAAATTATAGATCTTCAATTTGTTATTCATATACATATGTATGTAAACAAGCAGTAATCCTGTATGGTACTAAAAATCAGGTTCGTATTATTTTGCCAACAATCACTTCACTGACATAACACTACACTGACAAATACTCACTGACAAGTTCATTTTACTGACAGTTTGTTTCACCAAAGTTCATTTCACTGACAAGCTTTTTTTCAATAAGCACGCTAACTTTAGCCCTAATTCTACCTAATTCTACCCTGACCCTAACGACAATGACCAGAATTACTTTGTCAGTGAAATGAGCTTTGGTGAAATAAACTGTTGGTAAAATGAACCTGTCAGTGAATAATTGTCAGTGAAATGTTATGTCAGTAAAGTGATTGTTGATTAATTGATTGTTACCCCTAAAAATCTAACCCTAATTTATATAAATAGAATAGAAGAACAGTTAATGTCATTCTCAATACCCACTTTTAGCATTCTGTTTATATGAACTTCTATTTGGTGATACTAAAATAACTATTTTTTATTAGCCTGTTATTATTTTAATTTTTTATTCTAATTTTTATTTTATCGATATTGAATTTATTTATTTATTTATCTATTTATTTATATGCTTCATGACCTCATTATGTATAATTGACTCTACCTAGTGCATATATTAAGTATTGCTGTATTCATATTTTCTGGCTTATCTGTCAAATATTTGCTATAAAAATTTGATGATAAATGATCAGTATTGTAACAAAAGGAAAAATGAAATGGCGCTAAGAATTTTTCCTATAGTATAAAGTTATAGAAATACATTCATTTATACAATATACTATATAAGGTGCATGTTATTTTGGGACATGCATGGGCGTTATTTCAAAACCCAGTATACTATTATTAGAGGATGAGATTTTTGAAAAAGAGCCCATGTGTAGGGATGTTAATAGAGTGCTCCAGGGTAGTGTAGAGTGTACTCTACCAGAGTAATACCCAAAACCACACTATACTAAAGTACACTATCTCAGAGCCAACTCTATAATTAAACACTGAAGTATTAATCTATTATAAACCAAATATATAAGTTGGGGCATCTCTGAAGTATAACCCAAAGTATAATCCAGTGTATAATCCAGAGTAAATTTATAAATTTATATATAGTATAGGATTTTATATTTATATAATAGTTAGAGCGCTGACATTATTAGATAATATTTTAGGGGATAGGGGGTCAAGAAAAATCTTACCTTAGTTAAATTTGATTGGCTAAAATTCTATTTATAGACCTTACCTGGGGTGGGGTAAGCTCCTATAGTAAATAGATATTAGGTAATAAATATCAGCACCCTTACTCCAGTGTATAAACTAGTATCTAAAATTGGGTTGCGGAAGTTGTGAACCGCAACAAATTTTAAATTTTTGCAAGTAAAACTTGATATGCAAGTGTGGAATCTGCAGATAAATTTTTAAATTTCCACAAGTTTCCCGCATATAATTTTAAATTATGCATGTCCACAAGTAAAATATTTAATTTACTTGCAGTTTTATACTAGATTATTATATGCAGTTTAGTTTATCCTTCAATAATTTATACAAATTTTGATATATTCTATAAATTTTTATTAGAAAATTTTTAAATAGGTAAGAGATTTTCTTATATTGATTATAATCAATTACAATTAATTAAAAATACAAACTGCACTCAATTATAATCAATATAAATAAATGATGCTGATATTCCTTTTATTTATATTGGTATTTATGTTAAATCTGATCAAGCTACCAATACTTTAAAATTATCATGCATAATATAAATAAAGATTTTGTGATTATTAATTTAAAATACTTTGATTTAATCGATTTCCTTATTTATATTATTAATTTAAAATACTTTGATTTAATCAATTTCTTTATTCATATTACTAATTTAAAATAGTTTGCTTTAATCAATTTCTTTATTTATATTATTAATTTAAAATACTTTGATTTAATCAATTTTTTTATTTATATTATTAATTTAAAATACTTTGATTTAATCGATTTCTTTATTTATATTATTAACAGTCATAGGACATGTCCTTAAAAAATGGTCCAAATGTTGTCTATAATAAAAATTATAATAAAAACATATGAATTTACTATAGACATGGATTAGAAGATTCTTCTTGATCTTACTTATTAACTTAAAATTTGGGAATATAAAACAAGAGAAGAAGAAAAAAATGTAGCAATTGAGTCAATTATATTAGAATTTATTGGATATGAAGATGATGATATTATACCAACTTGTGGATACTATTTATGAGAATATATAAATGATAAATGATACTTTGGAATATAATGAATTAGCATAGCAGAAACTCATATTTTGACAGAAAATCACGGGTTATAACATTTGTGTGATTGGCTAATTGATGTAGATCCAAACGTGATTATTGACCAATTAAATCAATTAAAAATTCTTTGATACGCGAATTATGCGAAAAAATGAATTTATTATTAATAAAAGTAAAGCATTTTTAATACTAAAGTAATTTTATTATATTTTTTGACTATTAGATTTTACTGAAAACACATTACATCTAACATGTTACTACTACATAGTCTATACTACTGTAATTAAATCACCTCATCATATTTATTATACTACATATTAGAGGTAGTTGGATATATAATATATATATGTGTCGTAGTTTGGGTAAAATAAATTGTGTTAAAGTATTTATAATGCATAGCCTGTTTAATAAATGTACAAAATTTTATGTTAGTATAACACTCATGGTTTAACAATTTATAAATCTATTGTTTGGCTTCATAATTTAAACATAGTAGAAACTCAATAAACTCTACCAATTACCAAATGCCCTACCTTTGTTGTTATGAAAACTCTCTGGGGAAGCGATTGAAAATGATTGAAAAAGATTTGCTGTTAAAGACACTCAAAACGAAGAAATTTTACTTATCAACATGTGTACCTTGAGTTTAACTTATTATAGGTAAATGGTCCATGAAAATGCCAGGTTTTAGACTACAATCATATATCAGATTTTCAATTGTCCATATAAATAATTTGTATAATATCATTTTCAGAATCTATCAGATACGAGTTTCTGCTATGCTTGATGAATTGCCTTTAATATTTAAAGAATTTGTATTAGCATTTATTAAAAATCTTCATCAGAGATTTCCTGATGTTAGTATTTATAATGCCATGCGAATCTTTGATTTTTCACAAATTCCAGTAAATACTCAAGAAATAGTAATATTTGGAGAAAATGAAATTCAACTTTTAGCTGAATTTTATAGAAAATTTAAACAGTATAATGATACGAATTTTTCAGCAAAAGTAAATAGAATTGAACTGCTTAAAAAATGGAAAGAAGAAAAATTAGCCTTAAGAATTAGGTTTTGTTGAAGGATAGAAATAAATTTTTGATAGTTCTTAATTTGTTATACTTTACCCAAATATAACTGAAATAGTTTTTTTCGCTAATTGTTCCACTTTCAAATAGTTATGTTGAAAGAATTTTTTCTTAACAAAATCTAAAAATACGCAATCAGATGAAGCTTAAAATACTCAATTCCCATATTATGATAGTTATGAACAGGCCAAAATTAGAAGATTTTAATTTTGAAAAAGCATATGATATTTGGTTAAGGAGTCCAAGTAGGTTTTAAATATGTGAAAATTTAAATTTTAAAGTTTTAAATTTCGAATTTTATTGGTTTAAGACTATATTTATCGATTTTATTATTTGTAAATTGTTACCTTATTTTTAAACTTTATTTTCTTGTATTTAAACTGGTAGCATGCTAAAAATAAAATTTTTAAATTGTCAAACTCAATAAAATAAAAAAATTTACAAAATTATGACCAAAAAAAAATAATATAAAATTTAGCACTTAAAATTAGCTATTATTAAATTTAGCTTATTACATTATATAAAAATGATTGATTTCTTAATATCCCTTTAAAGAGAACTTTTAAACAAGCTATTATAATTAAGAATATTTCTAATTTACACCACAGGTGATTATCACCTGTAGCCAATTTGCCAATTAAAATTCAGGATCAGATGTGACATGTAAATTAATTTTTGTATAACAAAAACAAAGAAATTTTTAACAAATTGCTAAAATTGCTTCTAATCTAAAAACTTGCCTATAAAACTACTTTTTTTATGCAAAAAAAAATTTCTTGCAAATTTTACTATATATAAACCTCTATTCTAATCTTTAGCCTTTACCCTTACCCTAATATTAAAAAAATTTTAACTTTTATTTAATAAAAATTATTTATTTTATTTATTTATTTAAATTACAGGTGATAATCACCTGTGGTGAACATTAGTTATTTTCTATAATTAATTATAAGCTATATTTATAAAAAAAATTAAACAGAAATAGTGTAAAAATTTAAAAAAAAATTGGATCAAAATAGTGTAAAAATAGAATAAAAATAGTTAAAAATGTCAAAAAATAGAGTTTTTTTTTCTCTTGAGCTATTGTAAGTGTTATGAACATAAAGAGTAGAATTAATTCTATATAAAAAAAAAATTTATTTGTGCAACTATTTTTTTATTTTTGCAATAATATAATATATTTTAGTTGCAGAAAAAATAATTAGTTTTAAAATTTGCAACTAAAATTATTTAATTAGTTGCAATACGCAACAAAAAAAATGAATTTCAGACACTGCTTTATATTTATAGGTGACTTTAAACATGTCTCTAACAAAGAAATTGACAAGTTAGCTTAGGCTATAGCAGGAGTAAACAAACATCTTTCTTTTTAGATAACTATATAATTAGAATTTAATGATGCTTCAGGTTACTAAATCTAAATACTAGAAAATTTACATAGTCAAATAAAGAAAGTAGCTTCTAGAATTGACCAAATTTAAACAGAAAGTAATCCAAGGATAAGCTAGTAATAGCTAAAATATATGAGACATCTATATATACAGATAGGAATCACAATACTTCTGTTCAAAATTATTTTAAAAAGGTAACTTATTACTACAAGCCAGTGTTGGAAATCTGGTTTGAAATTTATGTTCTTTTGAGAACATTTTTTTTAATTTAATGTTCTCAAAATTTTTTTTATGCTTTCAAATAAAAAAATTTTCCTTTCACTCTTTTTTTCTCTCACTTTCTTTTTCTTTTTCTTTCCATTTTCCTCTCCTCTTTCTTTTACTCTTCCCTTCCTTTTCTTTTTCCTTTTCTCTTCCTTTTACTCTCTCTTTCTTTCTTTTTTTCTGTCCTTTTCCTTTCCCTCTCCCTTTCTCTCTCTTTTTCCTTTTCCTCTTCTTTTCTCTCACTCTCTTTCTTTCTCTATTTCTTTCCTTCTCTCTTCTTCTTTTTACACTCATTTTTCTTTATCATTCTCTCTCTTAAACACATACATTTATACTTCTTTTAGTTATTTTTAATTTTTATTTTTAATTAATATATTTGAAAATTATTAATAATAAAATAATTAAAAAATATAATTATTTTGCTAAAATATAAAAATAAATATAAAAATATATAAATATTTATAAAAAAAATAAAAATACTTTTATAAAATTAGAATAAATAAACTATTAAATTATATTATTCAAACTTTTTCTGTGATTTGAAAACAACTAAATTGTTTTTTATTTTAACTAACAGTTAAATATTCATGAATTTAATTATTTAAACCCTATATTAATAAAAAATTTTTATTACTTTATATATTTACATAAAGAACATATTTTTCAAACTTAATGTTCTCAAAAAAATTTAATAGAGAACATCTTAAATTTTGTAAATGTTCTCAAAAAAAATTTAATAGAGAACATCTTAAATTTTGTAAATGTTCTCAAATTAAAAGTGATGTTTTCAGAACATAAGAACATAAGATTTCCAACACTGTTACAAGCTATAGGAAAAAGCAATAGTAATTAGCATTAAAATTGTTTTACAACAAAATGCAAAGAAAAAGTATAGCAATAATCTTAAAAAATTTCTAGCCAAATGATCTAGCACTTACTTTCCTTTCATAATTTTAGAAATATAATGGAATTAATAGAAAATTCTTTGAAAAAGATATATTATATAATAATATTCTAGGCTGCAGTATTACCAACAAATTTTTATACTTATAAATATATAACATATTTCTAAAATTTATTTAGAATAAAGGTAGAGTTTATACTAAGGGCATCCATAAATAACATTATGTACCCACATAGTAGTGCTTGACCCCTTTGACTATATAAAAAAAATTTTCAAAATCTGTATATTTATATATAAAATATTACAAAAGCTTGAATATTTTATGACACAGTGATCTGATTTAGACAATTTAGGTAACATTTGATTCATCTCAGTGAGATGAATCCATTAATACCAGAATTATATCATTTGGATTACAAAATATTCACAAAAAACTATTGGTTATAAAGTAATTTTATAAGAAAAGATATGACTAATAGTATTTGGCCAATAACTTCTAATCTAGTAATCCAAATGAAATAAATTTGTACTATTCAACTCCTCTTACCGAAATGAATCAAATAGTACCAAAATTATTAAATTTGGACTACTAGAACAGTTTTTAAACAATGTTTCTAAAAAAATTATGTTATATTTTTTTGATCCCTCTACTTATCAGAAAAAACATTATCTTTTATCTGACTTCTCTCTTGTATAATCTTATTTATGGATACCCCTAAGGTTTAATTAAAAGTATTTTTTATAAAATTGTACTAAAAATAGTTTCTTATGCTTCTTTTTTGAAAAATATGCAATTTTTGACAAAACAATCATTTTTTTTAAAAAAATATATTTTATATTCTGTGATCTACTTATATATTGCACTTCAATTGTGATTGGACAATTTATGGATCTATTTATATAATATTAAAAATTTTAAATCAATGTATCTATATGCAATTTATGCTAAACATTTTTTAATGGAAGCAAAAAATAGGCGTATTAGCAAAATTTTGCAATATTTGCAATTTTTTGCTTTTTTTAGTTAGTTTTTTGATTAGGGATTGTCTAAAAAAAAATAGTTTAGCAAATTGAAAATTGTTGCTAAGTATTTTTTTTTCTGAACCAATTTTTTTTAATTTGTCTTTTTCTTTTTTTTAAGTCTACTTTTTTTGAAATTTTACTTTTTTTTTTTTAGGATTAGACTATAATTTGAATAATCTACTCATGAGTAAAATTTTTTATATTACCTGGGTGATCTAGGTTGGGATTCTATAACAGGTTGAAACACTAATCCCAAACCCAAAATGGTTAGCAAACTTTGATCCAGACCTGAACTGAACCTATAATCATATTTGAGTCTGGTTCAGTTTCAGTAATTTAGGTTCAGATCTGAGTCTGGGTTCAAATTTTTCAAAATTTATAGTTTGAGTTCAGGTTCAAGACTGGGTTTAGCTAGATCTGAACCAGACTAGACTTTAGAACCTTATATTATAGTTTTTCTTTTTTTGGTACCTACTTTTAAAATATAGGTTCTTTTTTTTTATTATGATTCTGGTGGCCCGGTTGGTAAACAATCCAACTTTCAAGATCTTATCATCCAGTTTTCTAGCTCTAGTTTTTGAAACTCAGTTTTTGGTAGCACTGTCTAAGATCTTTGCTATCTTATTACTTGCAAATTGCTAAATGGGTTTCTGTTTCTTTGGTTTTTCTGTATAACAGATTACAACTATCTAAAAGTTTCTATTTGAGATAGTAAACCAAGACTATAGGTAATATACCTAACCAATCAATGCAAAGCAGTTGCTAGAATACAGATCTATTTTTAAATATGTCATAGTGGGATTTGAACACTAGACCTGCTACTTGGGGTACAACTTACCAACTTCTAAGTTGCCACATCCTACCATTGTTTATTTAAAATTTTTTAATACTAATATTATGATAGATTTAAATTTAGCAGCTAATATTAGATATAAAATTGTCAAAATTTAATATTTTTAAATCAAGAATTAATATTATAAAATTGGCAAAATCTGATCTAAAATATTACAAAAATTTTTCTAAAAAATTATAGAATTTATAATATTTTATGCTGTTTTATATATACAGTCGCCTCTCTCTAATCTGAACCTCTCTAAACTGAACACTATTAAATTCACTCTAAACCGAACAAAATCTCCTAGAACATTTGTAAATTTTATTATAAAGTTTGGATAAACCATATATAATTTTTTAAAAACTGAACTTTTTCAAATTTTTACATAGTAAAAAAAGCAGTCCCAGCAGTTCAAATTAGAGAGAGTCGACTGTATATGCAATTAGTAAAATCTAAGATACCTTTTAAAGAGATAGCTAAAACCAGATGTGTTTATATATTTTGATTATTTAACTAAAATTAGAATAAGAGTTAGTTAAGAGTTAGAATTAGGCTTGTTTTATAAGTAAAATTACCTTTCCAACATTTTTTATTAATGCTTCTAGGCAGGTTTAGGCACTTAGTTCTTTTATTTTCAGCAGTTTTCACTTTTTTTCTGTTTTTGTCTTATCAGGTTGATCCATAAAGATCAAATATTATAATTTGATTAGCTTTTTATTATGTGAACACACCTGGCTTTAGATGATCCCTTTTAAGGGTAGGGTGTACATAGATCATTTATTATATAATTTCAGTAGTACAACAAGATTTGGGGGTGAGTTAGTAGAAAAGGGACAAATCATTTTTAGTAAAATTTTTAAATTAAAATATCTTAACAACTATTTAATCAAATTTGCTAAAAATTTTTTCATTTTAATCTTGGAATTATATAGAATTAAAATAAAAAAATTATTAAATTTATTAAGATAGTTGTTAAGATATTTAAGCTTAAAGTCATGAAAACTTTTACTTAGAAAAAATTTGTCCCTTTTCTACTGACTCACCCCATTTATATAGAAATTAAAAATGTGTCTTTTTACAGTTGTAATCAAATTTGACTAAAATTTTTATATATCAAATATAGAACAAAATGCACATTGTATAATAGTAAAATTTTAAAAAAATTATACAGCTATGTATCATAAGTTCTCCCAGTTGGCTCAAATTTCTCCAGTTATACAAAATAATTGATTTTGATTGGTTGATCATCATATGATTTTTGTAAACAACTTTTGACACATAAAATTTAAACCTTTATAACTTGATGAATATACAATCAATTTTAAATTTTACTATTTTTTTTAGAATCAGAAAAACCTGCTCTATAATTTTATTTAATAGTTCAAAAACGATTTGCTTAAAAAATTTTACAAAATTTTAAAAAGAAAAAATCAATACGTCGAATTTTATATGTAATTTGCAATTTGCACTACCCTTAAATAAGATTATATGTTAATAAATGCAAAAATAAACATAAGTATAGTAATTTTATCTTTAGATGCAAGGTTCGTACTAATATTGTATCTAAATAAATATTATATTAGTACTACTAATATATGGTGTTTGCAGGCTGCGCAGTAGTTTCAGAAAATTCTTAATTTTTGCCCATCACTAGTATTAACTGAAAAATGTGATAAATTATTCTTTAGAATTTACAATAAAGAGTTTCGTTTAAAATCAATAACGTTATCCATATTTTGATCAACATTATTTATATTCAATTTGATACTGCATTTAGCCATTACCAAATCATTTTTTGCAATTTTAAGAACAATTTTTAGGAACCCTGCTCTACACGTACCGAATATCACGTGGTATTTAATATCTATCTGATGAATTTCTTTTTGCTATCTCAAGAAAATTGCCGTAGTAAAAATATTTTTAACTTTGAACGAAAATTTCTTGACGCCTATCTGATAGAATTCGATAAAAATTTTTTATTGGATTCTACTAATTCATAGAGCTGATTTGAAAATTATAATTGAATTCTATCGGATATTTGTCGAGAAACATGTCCAAAGATTGAGAAAAATCCTATTTTGATAGCCTTCATGCATTAAATACCACGTGAAATTTGGTACGCGCAAATCATGTGGTCTGTTTCGTTGGCGCCGGGCGATACTGGGAAGATTGCTTCCCGACCGTGACCATGTGATGAAATACAAATGGAAAATAGGACGGCTCTCCAATAGCACCTGGTATCTAGTAATCTACAATAGACTTCAGTAATAAATGCAATGTTTCTATTTTGTGACCAGAACTATCCCAGAACGGATATATTTTAATACTGGCAACACGTGATTTAATGTTTTCAAAACATTTAGGCACACAAAGTTGATTCTTCGTTTTTTTTTTGTCATTAATTTATGATATAAAATAGGATTGTAATCAAGATTTAAACAATCATGTCATTATTCTATTTTATAAATCTCACTGCTGCTGGCAGTTCTATGAAAAGTAGTGGTTCACACAGTATAATAAAACTCGATATAAAGGTCCAAAGCTTATTAAACATAAGGTTTTCAGGGTTTCTTAACTATATGATAGAACACCAAACCCTAATTATTGGGGTTTTTTTGAAATATATCATAACACTACTGGAGTGATATAGTAAAACCGTATAAACATCAGTGTTAAAAATTAATAGCAGTAATAATAATAATAATAATAATAATAATAATAATAATGATAATTAAAATCAATTAAGCATGGAAAAATGTCAAGCAAAATCCACTAGTTTTTAGGTCTTCGTCAATATTGGGTTGTTATGCCAAATAAGGAATTATTGGTTGAATAGTTTAATTTGTTGTCAAATGAGTAAAGGCTAAGAGATGGTAAGCATCTGCAATTTTTTTATTTTCTATTAAGGCTTTTAGTATAACAGATAAGTAAAGCAGTAATTCGTTGATGTCAAGAATGAGGATCCATGATAAAGTAAAAACTTTACATTAAACTTTATTATAATTATTAAGACCTCATCGAAAATATTAATAAAATCTAGTTGAGCAATCTCTTTGAATATTCAATCAATTGCAATTTTTGCCAAGCTAGGAATAAAAAAAAAAGGATTGGCATAAAATTGTTGTAAATTTAATGACAAACTCAATATTTTTTACTAATAAAAAATAAATTTGAATTTCGTAATAAACTTTAACAAGTTACGAATATTTTTAAATATCTATTATAAACATAACTGACCGTTAAAAATCTTTTCCACTGAACAAAATTTATTTCCTGGCACTTTCTTGACCCATAGATTAAGGCACTTGAGAACGCCCTAAATATTTGTTGTACGCATCATTGTAATGAAGAAAAACTCACTTTTGGTTTCATAACTAATGTTTTAGCATGTGCCGATTATAATTGGTACTTTTGATATCTATTATGTTAAGAAAAAAAACATTGCGGAATAAACTTTCATTGAGTCAATTGGCAATCAAAAAAGTTACACTTGTGCTTTTATTTTTTTTGATTTTTTTTTTGAAAGTATTACAACAGATAAATACGTATGTACAGTACATACGTACGTATGTACGTACGTACTGCGCTATTATATCTTTATAATTACGTAGTACAATATGTATTAGTATGCAGCACAATAATGTAACTTCAATAAATTTGACGCTTCCATATGTAACATTACATTGCGATAAATGACACTTGGCAATAACCTAATTGAAAGGCAACCAGAAAAAACCAGCAATTCATCAGAAATTATTCAAATGAGCAACATCGCTACTCAATTGTATTTAGGAGATTACAAATCGCAGGACGTTTCTCAGGATTTTCTTAATGAAATTGTTAAGGAAATGTGTGATCTGTATAATGAACAAATATTGAAATGCATAAATTTCCGCTCAGTTCTTGATACATTAGAACAATTTCTAATAAAAAAGAAGCAAAATCCAGTTACAATTATCAATTTTTGCTTAGATGATCAAATAAATCCTACGGTTCAAATCATTCTTGCAAGTTGCTATTATCATGGTAAATGGATTGAAAAGGATATAAATAAAGCATTTATTTATTTTCAAAAATCTGCAAAAATGGGTGACGCTATTGGAACAAATAGTGTTGGATATTGCTATTTCAATGGAATTGGAGTTGAAAAAGATGAAAATAAGGCCTTCATTTATTATCAAAAATCTGCAGAAATGGGATACGCTGGAGGGATATATAGTGTAGGATATTGTTATCGAAATGGAATTGGAGTTGAAAAGAATGAGCATAAGGCCTTCATTTATTATCAAAAATCTGCAGAAATTGGATACACTGAAGCGACATATAGAGTTGGATATTGTTATCGAAAAGGAATTGGAATTGAAAAGGATGCGTATAAGGCTTTCATTTATTTTCAACAATCTGCAGAGATGGGACATGTTAGCGGAACATATATGACTGGATATTGTTATCAAAGAGGAATTGGAGTTGTAAAGGATGAGCATAAGGCTTTCATTTATTATCAAAAATCTGCTAAGATGGGACATGCTTCTGGAACATATATGGTTGGACATTGTTATGATGAAGGAATTGGAGTTGAAAAAGATGAACATCAAGGCTTCATTTATTATCAAAAATCTGCAGAAATGGGAAACGCTGGAGGTGCATATAATGTTGGATTTTGTTATCTCGATGGAACTGGAGTTGAAAAAGATGAAAACAAAGCATTCATTTATTTTCAAAAATCCGCAGAAATGGGAGATGCTGGAGGAACAAATTATGTTGGATTTTGTTATCTCGACGGAACAGGAGTTGAAAAAGATGAAAATAAAGCATTAATTTATTTTCAAAAATCTGCAGAAATGGGGCATACTGGAGGGACATATATGATTGGACATTGTCATCGATATGGAATTGGAGTTGAAAAAAATGAACATATGGCATTCGTTTATTATCAAAAATCTGCAGAGATGGGATATGTTAACGGAATAAAAGAAGTTGGAAATTGTTATCTTTATGGAAATGGGGTTGAAAAAGATGAGTATAAGGCATTCATTTATTATCAAAAATCCGTAGAAGTGGGTTACGCTAGTAGAATGTCAAGCGCTGCGTAATGTTATCGAAATAGAAGAGCCAAATATTAGTTAGCATCAACGGAGTATTATAATTTTGAATCTAAGTGTATAGTCATCAACGGAGTATTATAATTTTGAATCTAAGTGTATAGTAAAGTACCACTATCAAATGATAAGACAGGTATAATTTCTGGAGCAGAGCGAAGGGACTTAAGTCCAGACATTAGTGAGAGAAAATGGGTTCCGTGTGGATCCCGGGGGGTGTAAAATAAATAAAAGATTCTCAAATGTTCAAATCAACACTTATCAGGATTTAGTGTATTTTAAATTAAATTTATTAGCATATGACATATTTAAATTTAATTTAAACACAGCAATTGATTTATAAGATATAACGTTTAATATACGATTGCACTGTTAATAACAATATTAATGCCTCATTTTTCAATTTACTCGATTATCAAATAATAAATGTCATTTTTCAATTTTCATCGATTGAAAAATAACTCAAGTCATTCTTAATAATAATGATTACGTATTTAGTGTTGATCATAAAGATAACAAATTTATATAGTTCTTTTGGTACCGCATGTATTTTTTTAATCATTTTTTTTTATTCATTATACATGAATTGATCTTTTATCGTTGTGTGTTACCTCTTTTTTCTTCAAAATTTATTATTTTAAAGAACATAGCCTCATGACTCGTGAGATCTTTGATTGAACATTAGATACTTTAAGAGCTAGAATTCGTCATCATGAGTGTCTATTATGCTAAAAAAAAAATCAGAATTTTCAATGTGATTCAAAAATTCCTAATTACATTGTTAAAATATACATAAACATAGAATACATCCGTTTGATGTATGTAATTCTAATTTGTATGTATGATTTCGACTTGCATGTATCGCTTTTTCTTTTTTTTAGCATTTTCTAATCGGCCAATTTTAAACATCTCTTTATTAACGAATAATACATATCAATTAATAATTGAAAAATGACGTGAAACATTTATATAAAAAAACATTTCATTAACTAGTCAAATTAGAGGATTTATCACGTAATCTGAAAATTCATTTTCAAAATACAAAGTGGCGCTCTGGAACTCAACGGATCCCGTTTTCTAGTTAAATCACATACAGTATATATGAGTGACGCCAAGGGAAAATGAGACATTGGTTTATCATTGATTATTTTTTAAATAAACCATTTTCCTTTGGCATCACACATATATATATATATTAGATCGGATCAGGATTAGAGTTAAAGTAGGATTATGGTGGGCTAAAGTTTGCAAAAAAAAAAAAAAAAAAGTTGATTACATAGCAAAATTTTGAGTTAGAGAGGAAAAATCGAGCGCCTGATCTTGATGAAGGCTGCAAAACTACCGTAATTCAACTGACATGGTCATACAGGCGGCTTTACCACCTGATTTATTTAAATTATCACTAATAAGTTTAAAGATAAAATTTAAGTAAGAATTACTGAATTTAATAGATTTATAATTCATATAAAACTTAATCCCAAAAAATAGTCAAGACCATGCAAAGTTAATTAGTTTGTTCTCATAACCCTGCCAGATCAAATTTTGAAATATTTATAAAAAATTTTTATATGTTTTAATAACCGGGTGTGGTTTAAAAAAAAAAGGTTAAAAATTTTTAAAAATTGTTTTATATAAAATTTTTTAAAAAACCCCGCCCAGTCGGGCCTATTTAAAAAGTTTCATGTTGTAAAAACCAATAAATTAAATTTGCGTGGCCTAATTGATATTCGAAATTTTAAGTAAAAATGGTTATCTAAAGACTATAATTTTAAATTTTTATAAAT
Organism: Gigaspora rosea; assembly: GCA_003550325.1. Taxonomy (NCBI): domain Eukaryota; kingdom Fungi; phylum Glomeromycota; class Glomeromycetes; order Diversisporales; family Gigasporaceae; genus Gigaspora; species Gigaspora rosea. Next base: position 132,937 of record QKWP01000156.1, on the reverse strand, counting down.
TTCTTATAAAGATCATCATAAGTACATATACAGGAACGTAGTACGAAGTACGAAGTGTATACCAGGAACGGAGTGATGAATATCACGTAGTGATGGTTATAGGACGGGCCGATTTGCTAAATGTCACTTGATGCTTATTTTTCACCTTTCTATCGTCGCATGGACTGTCTTGATGCTTAATACTGTAATATAATAATATGGTATAGATCAGCAAATATAAGCGCAAATACAGAATCTATCTTAACATACCTGTGAACATGTGCATTATCAAAGTTACGATAACTAACGATATTAAACTTAATAANGCTAAATGTCACTTGATGCTTATTTTTCACCTTTCTATCGTCGCATGGACTGTCTTGATGCTTAATACTGTAATATAATAATATGGTATAGATCAGCAAATATAAGGGCAAATACGTATTTATACAGAATCTATCTTAACATACCTGTGAACATGTACGTTATCAAAGTTACGATAACTAACTATATTAAACTTAATAATTTTATACACGAAATTTGTTAACCCGATGCAAATTAATTTGTCTATTTATCTGATATTTGGCATTTTTCATTTTTTTTAGTAGGATTTTTTAATGGGCTGATTAAATGATAATCTCTGATTATCAAAGATGAGAACGAGAGAATTTGTTAATCGTTAACGCTCTCTTAAAATCATGAAACGTAAATTTTCCAAATTTGCTTCTGTTGTTTGATTATCTAATATATGCCGCTATTTTGAGCGAAAAAATAGCTAAAAAAAGGTAAATCAAATGTTTTACGAATTTGAAAGCTTTTGTATAATGGTCTTAAGTTCAAGAACAAGTGCAAAACAAGAACAATAGCTCCGCAATAGATAAAGAAAAATTCATAAAAAATAGTGAATATATTAGCAAATAATTACATTCCACTAAATATTTCTAGATTTTTCCATTTTTCGTAAATTTTTGGTCGGAATTTTTGCCGTCCAGATTACTAATTTTCTCGGAGATTTTTCGATCATAAAATCATGCTCATATCCAAAATGTGGTCAGTGTGCTAAAACTAAATTTGCTTTAACGCTTTTGATTGGATATACAATCCGTGATCAAAAATGTTAAGACTAAAATATCGATGAGCAAGTTATGATCGAGAATGTTATCACAATTCAAATTCTAGCAATTGTACTAAATCAACCTTAACCACGTACGGTATTGTGTATCGATTTGTAACAAATTCTTTGATACATTTGGAAAAATCCGGTTGAATTTACCAGGAACGTAGTGAAACGAGTGTTCGTCCATTAATTCTGATTGAATGTAATAATCGAATGATTTCATTACATAATGGTCACATTCTTGCTAACTGAAGATAAGTTTCGATCTTGATTAGGGATGGGTTCGGTCGGGTCATGACCGGCCATGTCCGGTAACCGATATTGACCGGTCGGAGGTTAACGACCTGTCAGAATTATGATGCTAGATAATAATAAATATCTGCATCGTCTGATAAATAGAAAAACCATCGTTTATAATTGTGGTCAAATTTGCAGATCATTTGGCCGGAACTAGAATAATCCGATTTTAAATCTGGTAAAATGATCTGCAAATTTAACAAAAATTAAGGATGATGGGCCGATATGTACACTTTTAATTTTTCTAAAAGATTTTTTTATACATATTAACTTATGTTTTAAATTTAACACTGAATATATCAAAGGTTGCAAACTTTATTTATTGTAGAGACCGAAGTACTTGTATGATTTGACGATATGCTAAACGCGGTAAAACTTATATTATCTATTGATGAGAATTGTTTAACCAAATATCGCTTCAACAGGTTTTTTCTCGATTAGGGTGCATGAGATCACTATAAAAAAATCTCTTTTTTTATTATTGTTCTTTCGGAATTGCACTAACTAAATATATTATGAAACGCGGTTCTACGTCAACTATGTAAATCTAGTGAGTTAGTGGAATTTTGCACATCTCGTAACCTGACCTAAATAATTTTGCCCGAAATCACAAAATTTTACCAAATTTTACTAACAAACCTGCTAACCATTTACTAAGTAAAATTGCTTGTATTGTAATTTTGCTATAATATTACTCGGCAATACAAAGCTAGTATTAATGCTCCGCGGGTTCGATCCAAGGTTTGAATCTGAATCGCCATGGCTTTTAAGTTTTATTATCCGGTATTTTACTATGATCAGACTACCCAATAATTAAATTCTTAGGCAGTGATAATTAGTGATCTATAGTTTATTTTTTTTTATTGGGCAGTGTGATCTATGTTTTTATTAACTGTATTTTTCTTTTTAGAACTTCAGTGGGTTAGACCAGAACTCTTATAACGAAGATGACTTTTTTGCAGTTAATGTGAATTTTTTTAATATTCTAGTAGATTGGGCCAAATCTATTACAACTATGAGTTTGCTTTCTAAAAATTCTATTAAGTTAGACTAGATCTATTACAGCGAAGGTAATTTTTTTTAAAATCCTAATAAGTTGGGCCAGGACTATTAGGCGGGGACTATTACAACAAAGGTGATTTTTTTTAAAATTCTAATAGATTAGGCCAGACTATTCAGTGAAGGTAATATTTTTTTAATTATAATAGGTTAGGCCAGGACTATTATGACGACAGTGAGTTTTTTTTTTTAAATTCTAGTTAGTTGGGCAGAATTTTTACAGTGAAGGTAACTTTTTTTAAAAACTCTAGTAGATTGGGCCAGATCTATTACGACGATGCTGATTTTTTTTAAAAATTCTATTTAGCTGAGCCAGTGTAATTAACTTTTTTAAAAAAATTCTAGTAGATTGGACCAGATCTATTATGATGATTATTTTTTTAAAAAAATTCTAATCAATTGAGCCAGAACTATTATGGTGAACGTATTTTTTTTAAAATTCTAGTAAATCCAATTTTTTTAGATAGGATCAGAACTATAATAACAAAACATTAAAAAATAAAAAAAAACCTTAAAAGTGTATAATATAAATGCAATATAGATTTAAGACTTTTGCTTACAATATTTGAAACTATATAACTACGATAGCTAAAAATTCTAATTACATAACATATGTGAAATATTAATTTTATTTAATTAAAAGTGACATGCTCAACATTTATGTAATAGTTTTTTATAATTTTATCAGTATTATCTTCAGGTTCTTGATCTTAAGAATGTACCGAACAAATAAAATAAAGCATTAATAAAAATTTATTAATTAATAAAGTATAATATACAGTATTAATACAGTACCTTGAGATTTTTGAATTTGCTTATTTTTACAAATAAATTGGTGACCACCAGAAGTAAGTGTAGGTTTAGTTGCATTATTATGCAATGCAATTTCTTTTGCTAAAAGTGGTTGCCAAAAAGGCTTGGTTACAGATGTTCCAGTATTTTTAATTATTGGTGATGGATTTACTGAAGGCTTATACATTTAGAAAAAAATATAAAATCAGTAAAAAAAAATTATGATATAAATAGTAATAAATATTTACTTACTATTACCGCTACTTGATTATTTGACAGTGTTAATATTCCCACACTATCAATTAGTTGAGATAATGCTTCTTCCTTTTGCTTAGTTGGTAGTAACAAGAGGAACTCCTTGGTGAAAAGTGCAGTAATAGATGTTGAGCGACCTGAATGATTCACAATATCTCAATTTCCTAATTCAATGCCAACTGTTATACAGATAAATAACTTACATGGCTTTTCTCCTAATCTTGCGCCAAGATACTACTTATCAGATGAATCTAAAAATAAATAAATAAAATATTAGATTATTTAAAATAAAATTTAAATTATATAAAACAAGTTACTTTTTTTATTAATTTGTAAATGTAAAAACTCACATTTAAAATTCTTAAATCTTTTAGAGATATATTATTTTATATCATGAACTGTCTCTTGAAAACTATTTGGATCTGGTGTTACATAAACTACAAGAGCATCCAAATTTCCATCAATGCCATTCTGATCATTCTTTTGTGAATATTTTGTAAATTGAAGGCCCTATCATCAATAAATATAAATTGAGATACCAATAGTTTATAATGCTCACTACCTCATAGCTAAAATAGTAAGCAGAACCACATAAAAACACAATACTGTAACCCTTAAGGTGAGTTAATCAAAATAGCATCATAATAGATTATTTGGTGTAATTCTTCATCAGTCAAATTATCATTGTGATGAGAAATTTTTTCAATTTGTTTTAACAGCTTCATCTTACCTTTTAAACTTTCTATAAACATCTAAATTTATTCTTATTTGTAAGATTAAATATAATAAATACGTATTTATGAGCTTAAATTGCTAATAAATAGATCAATAAGGCCACACAAACTTATACTATTGGTTTTCATATTCCGGCCGGGTCAGTGAGGTGGGGTTCTGAAATTTTAATTTTTTAATATATTAGCCAATAGAAATTCTCCATTCATAATTATGCGAACAGAGCGAATTTTTAATATAGTAAAGATTATTAATCAATTACATATATAAATAATGATAAAACTTTAACTTTTACTAAAGCGTGCCTATGGTGTTATTGATCAGTGCAATATGTTCTAAGGAAACAAAGTTTTCCTGTATAACAGTATAAAGAATAAAGTTTAAATTTTTAACGTATAAAATTTTTTATCGGGTATCCAGTTGTAAGACAAAATTTTTAAATAAATTTTTTTTTATTAAAAAATTTTTTTTAAAAAAAAATTAAAATCCGGGTCGCCGGGTCACGAAAGGTTACTTGGTGATATGAAAACCAATAGTATAAGTTTGTATGGCCTAAATGCAAATATTATAACAAAAAATAAAATCAACATACTTTTTATTCCATTCATAGTATTTGTCTTTATTTCTTTTAACACCAATTCCGAAATAGCAACAAATGGCAGTTTTCCTAATTTCCCATGAAATTACCTGCCTTAGCAGACTTCATAATATGTAAAAGCTTTATGCTTATCGATATCAACTCCAATTCCTAAATAATAACAATAACCAACTTGATACATTCTGTTAGAATTATACATATCTGCTGATTTTTGATAATATATTATTTCCTTGTTTCATTCTTTTCAACTCCTATTTCATATTCGTAACAAAAACCAAGACAATTTGCGCCTTCAGTATGCCCCATATTAGCAGATTTTTCGAAATGAGCAAACGCTTTATATTCATCCTTTTCAACCTTAATTCCGTGTAGATAAAATAATCCTAGTTCATAAGCTTCGTCGACAAATGAACTTTGTAGTTATAAGCTAGTAATTTAACGGTTGTAACTGTTTACAATAAATGCTTAAATAAAAAGCATATTTTTAAGGATGCTTACGATCTGTTTATTTAACATTATATAGTTGTTTAGAGTGTAATTTGACAAAAAACATCAATTTTAATAATCATTATGCACATGCCGAGAATTGATTGAGCAAAGTCTACTTAATTAGTTTATGCTGCATAAATAAAATTTTTAACATCTCTGTAAATTTTTGATAATGGGCGAGTGTATTATTAGATAACAGTTCCGAGGTAAAACGTAATATTATCTATATTAGAAAATCTTTGGGATTATTAATAATATTCGAAGTTCTTTTTATCTTTTTTACCTCAATATCATCTTGATAATACCCACCTCAGCAAATTTTTAATAATCAGCGAATCCTTTATAATCGTTCTTTTTATTAAACGTTCTATTAGCATTTGAATGTCAGATTTTTGGTAATGTATGAATGCCTTCATTTTATTCTTTTCGATTCCGAATTCGTTTAGATAATTCTATTAACAGTATATATTTATCATCAGACACGTTACAGAACCAGTGGAGGTCATCGATCCGCAAAGGAAACTGATTGAAGGCGAAACATCATATGCAAACGATGCAATGATATATGTCGACGATGGTCACAGTCTCACGCCTATAGGAAAGTTGTTTAAGATTTTGTAAGAATGAATGCCTTGTATTAATCCTTTTCAACATGTAAACAGACCATCAAAATTACGTGTTCCAGCTCTCAGAGCCCAGGCGTTGCCCCGAGAATGGGTTCTGATGTTTTTTTGATTCTTAGGCCTAAGTGCCTGGAAGTGAATTTTCAAATTTTATTCCGGGTATTGCCTGGGTTTAAAATTTAAATAAACCCAGCTTGCGTTTAAATGAACCCGAATTGGTTCAAATGAACCAGGTTTGGGTTCAAATGAAACAATTAGGTTCAAATGAACCCGATTGGGTTTAGAGATGGGAAAAATGCGCATTTTATAATAAAATGCGCATGATATATAAATTGCGCATGATATCGCATGATAAGAAATTTTTTAATTTTTATCTTTATTATTGATGATATTATATATTTAAATAAAGATACTACGTTGAAACTGAAATCAGATTTTGCCTATATATATAAATTTTTACACATTAGCTAATTGTAAACTTCATCGTTGCTTATCTTATATAATTTGACACCTGACCCGTGGCTCTGCCACGGGAGCTTTGTATAAAACTTTAAAATCTTAGTCAAAATCTATTATTCACATTAAAATATTCATAAATATGCTGAGTTAGTTTGCATTGAATCGTCACAAACAAATTCTGTTACTGAACATACTATTCTATTAATTACAGTATATGGTTAAGATTATTAATTTGCATTAAAATTATGTTATTATAAAATTCTGCCGCAGAATTCACACTCTATTTCAGTATAGTTGAGCCAATTTTTATTAAAATTATAGTGATTTTTATCATGAGTTTTTACAAAAAAATTCTATTACAAAATTTGTTCGCTATACCAGTAATTGCAATATATGGTGGGTTAATTTGAATTAGTATAAGCTAACTATAAAAAGTTTGTTAAAAAGCTCATTACTCCAATAACAGATAGTATGCAGCTTAGTTTTATTGGTGATTGCCAATTTTTAAAATGTGTTGCAAAGAGAAAACCTTGTATTGCTATATTAATTTTAGCTCATTGGTCTTAATCGTAATTTTATTTGTTGGTAGATCGACATAAAACTACGAGTCACTAAGAAAATTAGTTGATTATCAGATAATCTGGGCGGCTAAAATTCCGACCAAAATTGTAGAAATCAATCGTCTAAATAATTGGTTGAATGTAACTTTTTTTGATATTCACTAATATATTCACTATTTTTTTTATTAATCATATGTTTTATCTACAGCGGAGCATTTGTTGTTTCTTGCACTTGTTCTTGCACTTGCACTTATTCTTGAACTTGAGACCATTATACAAAACGTTTTCGAATTCGTGAACTTTTTTAGCCCAAAATAGTTTGCAATCAAACAACAAAAGTAATTTTGGAAATTTCACCTTCACGATTTTGTATTGTTTAAGAGCATTAATAAGGGCATTAAAAAATGATATAATAGTTACTCGAATGTTATAATAATTACTCGACCATGATCGTATTTCTGTTAGTTTTCCTGCATTTAGGTCACATTTTTCGGATACAACCAATGTTAAACCGAACAGACCCATAATTGAAGTATATAGATAGTTTAGAATGATAATTATACTTATTTTATATAATTTTTCTATATAAAATTTTGATAGGATAAAATGCGCATGATTCGGAAACATGCGCATTCATGCGCATGATTATACAAACTCATCTCTAATTGAGAGTTCAAATGAGGGTTCAAGTGACCCAAAATTTGTTTCAAATTAATTGTTTTTTTTTTATTTCAAGTATTCATATTCGGTAAAAAAAACTTGCTTTGTGCAAGTTTATAAAGCTTATGACCCGTTTGACGCAGGTCGTTGAATTTTTGACCCGTGACCAGTTGGGTCGGGTGATCTATTGAGTTGGGTGACCCATTGGGTCAGATGACCAATACGGGTCGGATCTTATATTGTTCATTCAATCTACCAATATCTGATCTTCCGTTCCTGGTTTCGCGCGACGACGTCGCGCAGCTATCTAGTGGTTTAATTCATACATCGTGTATGTCCACAAAATCTTGACCCTTATTGGTTGTCCCAATTTTATGTATTACGTTAGAAATCATCTTTACACAGCCCTGATCAGATGATCTAGAGTCTGGATCCGTTATGCTGTTTTAAATCCAATTAAGACCGGTTTGACCATATAAAAAAAATTGAATCGGCCTCCATACTCTAAGATGATCTACGCAAGGGAATGTGTATGACGCTTTTTAAAGTGACGTTGGGTAAGGGTAGTGATGTGCCGCGTATAGTACGCAAAAAATTTTTTAGAATATTCTAGAACAAATCATAAAACTATTCATATCTTAAATTTGCCCTTATGAAACTGCCTTTTATTTTTTAAGCAAACTTACTCCTTGCAAAATTTTTTATATAGGTAGTTTATATATCATATGCATATTTCAAATACTATACACACTATACAACTATACGTACTGCACGTATTGTACGTACTGTACGCTAAAAAAAATTCAGACATCATATAAATGGCACATCACTAGGTAAAGGTCATATCCAAAGGAGGGCTATACTGCTATATCGAAGCAGAAATGATGTGTATTGTTCTACTCGAGTTTGCGTTCGTATACAATGCTTTAGTAGTATAGTGATTTGCGATTTAATTAATCAGGGATATGCCTGCAGCGGTCCAGTTAAATCCGGTAATGCACATGAATGTAACGTCGATGCGTCGTTTACATATGATCTTTCGCCTTCAATCAGTTTCCTTTTGCAGATTGATGACGCTTGTTCTATAGCGCAGGTATGTGACTCCCATGCTTTTCATCATGTGATCTACCATCACTCCGCAAAAATTCTTTCGGTAAATCATAGTGATTTGATCCCTATTTCTATATGGTTTATACTAACATGACGAAATTGGCTTTTGTCACACGATCACCTGATACAACAATGAATATGGGATATCACTTTCCACAAACAGAAATCACTAACTTAATAAAGGCGGCAATGAGAAGGTCCGCAAATTCTCATAACTAATTGGACATTGCATCAAACGAATGATATGCTTCATATACTGCCATATTTATATTTTCGAAAAGCATTGCACGCATGTTCACAAAAAAATTGGAATAATCCGGACTGATATGCCGGAGTTGAGTTTTAAACAATGCAATTAATATTGCGCCGGAGCTCACCGTAAGCAGTTGAGTTTGTGCTGCTTAGCGCTGGCCGGTGGTTTCCCGCCTGCATAATGCACGCTGGCCGTTAATATAAACATGTGACATTGATATTCGGTAGTTTATAAGCATGGCAGGTTCCATTATGTATTACTATACGCTAAACGGAGAGTGCTCCCGGAAGCGGAAAATAATCTTGTGCCAGGACTGTCCGTAAGCATTCGAGTTTGTGCGGCTTAGCGCTGGCCAGTGGTTTCCCGCCGATTTAATGCAGGCCGGTCGTCAGTATAAGTGTGTAGTACTTATACGATAACAGCTGACTTCTGGCTTGGGTCACGAATTATGATCTGCTGTAACTAATGATCATTTTGCGCTTCACATGAAATTTGCCATAGCGATCCTTATTGGGTTAGCGGTTACCGTTTATGGTAGGATATTAAAATCATACTCCCTGAAGTTCGTTTTCAGTTCTGAACTTGATTGCACAAGTTCGGCCTTGTTTCTGCTCTGCATCTTTTTAATCTGTCAACCTTATGTCGACTCAAAATATGAGATTTATCTCACATATTTTTTTAACAGGTTTTTTTGTTCGATTAAAGTGCATGATCATTTATAAAAAATGCATCCCCCTAAGTGCATGACCTCCTTAAATGCATATTAATTTTCTGGCCCAAATATATACTAAACCCCTATAAATGCATTTGTTATTATTGATCTCTAAACCAAACCCTCAAAAGTTTGGTCCCGATGATATGCATTTATGGAGGGTTGACTGTATTTTGGTTATTTATCATTAATTATGGATGCGCATAAATCTTGAATCTAAGCTGTAATGGCAAATCAGTTCACATGACTCTTCTTTCTCCGACTTGAGAAAAATTCTGATTCTAACGTTAGATAATTTACAGTATAAATAAATAGTGATTGATCTGGATATCGAATTTATACCTATGCAGGAAGGAATTTTAATACTAACTATGTATCTCATAAAAATCCATTCGTATTTGAGACTTCGCTGATCTGTTTCTGTTTATTGATTTACAATTAGCATGAATAAATTAGCCTGCATTATTCTAACTTACTTATTAGACTGTTTCACGGTTTTATTTGCAATGTAATTTAAGGTTCCGAAAGCCATTTTCCCGAAAGGACATAATCCCGAAAAGGTTAGCTGGTATAATGTTCTTTCGGGAGAATGTCTTTCAGGAAATCGTACCATAGCTTTACAGTATTATAAATTCGGGAAAATGTCTTTCCATAAATAAGTCGTTGGTACTTCGGGAAAAATGTGACATCAAGAAAATAGAATATCAAGAAAATGATCGTCGTCTAAATGATATTCGGCGAAATGGATTGTCGGTAAGTGACAATAATTTTCGGTGAAATGACATAACGATAAAATAAGGCGTCGGAATTATGTCATGTCAGAGAAATGTATTTTCGACGTTATGGTGTCGGTAAAATGGTATGTCGGAAAAGTGAATTTCTGGAAATCATACCGTAACCGTCACTTCAACTTTTTTTTTTTTTTTTTATTTTATTTATTTTTTTTCTTTTTTTTCTTTTTTTTTTTAATTAATTTCATAAAATATGACGAACATAGGGTGGCTATTCATGTTGTATTCGTGGACTCACCAAATAAACAAAGTTCGATAATCTAAGTATTTAAAATAATCTATTCGTGAATTTTGCTTTTAATTTCAATCAGCAAGTATTCATTAACCTAAACGTTTAAAATAAGCTATTCATAAGATATACTATTTAATCACGTTAATTTTGTAAATATAAATAATTTTTATTAATTTAAGTTAATTCATGACTATTTAAATATTTATTTTATTTGCATCCGATTAGTTGGGAGCATAAAAATTATTTATTTTATTTGCATCCGGTTAGTTGGGAGCATAAAAATTATTTGCATTTACATATATTAATACGACGAAATACCCTGGTTAATTATATGCAACACACATATTTGATTTAAATAACCGATTAAGAAGTTGTGACCAACTAAATTACTATATTTCTAGTTTTAATATAAAATTTTAAATGACCTGATAGGTCATTTCACCTTTCGAATGACCAACATCTGGTCATTATTCATTTGAGTCACAAGGTCATTTCAGGTCATTTACCATCCTTGTGGCGCCAAGGATCGTTTTTGCTATTAATCCGCCTGGAAGGCATAATTGAGCCTTAATGTTAACTGCACTTTCTAGTCATCGATGCATTGCCTGAAGCTTTCTTCAATCAGCGGTTCCCGTACACTATAATAATTTTATTATTGCTCAGATTATTAACTAATCAGTTAGGAACTTCTAACTGATATCAATTACGGTTATGACCAGTCATAACCTTTGCCATTTCTAAATATAATGCTCTTTTATTTGGTAACAGCATATATAAAAATTCGTTTTAATTGTTATATCTGATTACTGTATTGTTGCATAATAATGTCCATGACTCTATTTAAAATGATAGCCTGAATTATGCTTAGTTTCGAAATTACGCCCCTATGCATCATTTTGCGAAATACAGAAAAACTTTATAATATTCTAAAAGTCATATTACAAAACCGTGTTTACGTTCCTGGTTTTAGCGCGACTGCGTCGCGCAGCTACCTTATTTTTACATGTAGAAATTTTACATAAACTAGCGTAACTCGCGTTGCTCACGCAATGCGTTTAGTTAGTATAAATTTTTTAGTTATTGATCAAATTTTATAGGAAATAATTGAGTTTAAGTATAATTCAGGGTGTTGTTTGAGTATTAACAGTATTTAGGAAATTATTTATATTTTAACTTGATTTTAGCATATATACATACAATTTTTAAAATAAGTAGCGCAACATTGTAAATATTTTTTTTTAAAAAAAGAAAATTTATAAAGAGAATAATACAAATTATAATAGAAAAAAATTATTAAATTTTAAATGATAAAATAATTATATTTGTTCATTATCTGAATTAGCTAAAATCTATTACTGTACTATATAAGATGATCGTTTAGTATTGCATGTAGTTTGATTTGATCATTTTTAATTAGATGTAGTATTTTCTGTTTTTTTTTTTTTTTTTAGATAAGGGTATTTCATTTTCTTGATCAGAATTGTTAGTATTAATTGAGTTATCTATGATTCATTTTTTGCACGTTTGTTTGAATGAGTACTATTATAATTATCCAAAATTATTGTTTCTGGAGTCTGAATTTCATATGTTTCTTAAAATTGTTATGATGAATATTTAGAAGCCTTGATCGTGTTTGATTTGGCAAGTTTGTTAGGTTAAGAGCATCATTAGTATCAGAAATCTTTTTTTTTTATGTTAATATAACTAATTTTTTTTCACATAAATATTGAGATTATGAATGGTGATGATATTTCTTGATCATAACTTGCCAATCGAGAATTTAATCTTAACATTTTGATCACGGGTTGTATAACAAATCAAAAGCGTTAAAACATAATAACTCTCATATTGCTACATTAGTTTTAGCACATTGATCACATTTTGGATATAACCATGACCTGCAGTGAACGAAGTCACAAAGTGGGACATTATTGTGAGTCACTGGACTTTCCTTGTAACAGCAGATCACTGACGAAATAGTATTTGAGTAACCTGATGAACTGCATCAATCTCTTTGTTCTTTGAGTTTTCTGCTTGATATTGGGTCCAGCTAAAAAGAAGAAGAAAGAATGAAAAGAGGGGTTAAGAAAGGGTGGCAATCAAATCACCAACAATCACTTCACAGACATCAACCTACACCGACAATCATTTTACCGACAAGCTTTTTTTACTGACACAAAATTCGCCGACATTTGATTTACCGACAAGTTCCTTTTCACCGACAAGTTGATTTTACCAACACACACTTTACTGACAGTTACATTTACCGACAAAATCAACTTATTGACAAGCTCATTTTACCAAAAATAGAATATACCAACAAGCTTATTCTACCGACAATACAATTCGTCGACAATACGATTTGCTGACAATACAATTGATAACAATACAACTCGTTGACATATGAGACCACAGCAATGTAATAAACTACTAAGAATAATTATGTCTTATGCAATTTATTAATAATGACAACAAAAATTGCACATTTTATTAATAATGATAATAATAATTATTGTCACAGCTGATGCTGAAGTTATGACCTATTTTGAACAAAAGAATTCGAGCAAGTGTTAGATCTATAAAATTTTAAAATTCATCTTTGTCTTATAGGGTTAGGGTAGGGTTTGGGTATAGATTTCATATTTATAGAGTATATATGGATTTTAGCAGGGCTTATAGTTTCAAATCGAGACCCTATAACTTCAGCATCAACTGTAATACTTAAGGCATCTGGCGAATTGTTTGTCGGTGAATTGTTTGTCAGTGAATTGTATTGTCGCTAGAATAATCTTGCCGGTAAATTCTATTTTCGGTAAAATGAACTTGTTGGTAAACTGATTTTGTCGGTAAAATTAACTGTCGGTAAAGTGTGTATCGGTAAAATCAACGTGTCGGTAAAAACATGCTTGTCGGCAAATCGAGTGTCGGCAAGTTATTTGTCGGTAAAAAAAGCTTGTCGGTAAAATGGTTGTCGGTGTAGTGTTATGTCTGTAAAGTGATTGTTGGTGAAATAATACGAATCCGTTAAGAAAAAGGTGGCGATACACTACTACAAAGTAACTGGACTTTTCATGAAAAAGGACAATCAAAGAGGTCGAAGTCTATGCTCGAAATGATCTGCTTACGTGATGCCTTGCTGCCTGTTCTATGACCCCATCCCATACTGTACTATGTTGTTTGCATAGAAGGACGTGACTGAGGTATAAAGGTTGGTCACAACTGTTTTGTGCGAGGAAGGGGCACACAACGAGATGAGCAATAATTATGATTTTATTGGTTGGTAGATTGACATAAAAATATAGCTACAAGAATTGTAGAGAAAATTAGAAATTATCATAAACTGGACGGCAAAAATTCTGACAAAAATTTACGAAAAATAGAAATATTTGGCATTAATCATCTAAATTTTTAGTGGAATGCAAGTTTTTCCTAGTATTTCTTGTTTTTGTACTTTCGCTTGCATTTGATCTTGCACTTGCGCTTGCAGTTGTTCTTGCACTTGCACTTGCATTTGATCTTGCATTCGCACTTGTTCTTTGAAGACCATTATATAAACTGCTTTCCAATTAGTGAAACATTTGATGACTTTTTTTAGCTCAAAATAGTTTGTATTTATTAAGTAATCAAATAACAGAAGTGAATTTGGAAGCTTCACGTTTCATGATTTTGAGAGTGTTGTTTAAGGCATTAAAAAACATTAATATAAGCTTATTTTGGTATGACCACGTTAGAATACTTGACTGGCCAGTGGAATAGAGCATTAAAAAGACGTTGATATAAGCCTTATTTTGGTGTAACCACATTATGAGCACTTGATTGGCCAGTAGAATAGATGACATTTGTGCAGCTTTATTTTGGTGTGACCATGTTAGAGTATTTGATTGACAATGGAATAGAGTGTGTGGCCTAATTGGTATTCAAAAATTTTTTCCAAATGGAAAATGCTCAATGGCATACTTTATTCAAATTTGAAACAATTTATACAAATAAAATTAACATGCTACAACTATACTGACTCCTTAACCTTCTACTAGGGTTCCTCAAATTCAAATCAAATCAAATATTGGATCAATTTGAATTTGATCAAATCAAATTAACCCTGATTTGAATTTGATTTAATTCAAATATTTGTATTTTAATTTGATTTGAATTTGAATTTTTAATAGTAATTTTCAAATTAAATCAAATATTTGTCAAATCAAATCAAATTTGGCCATATTTGAATTTGATCAAATCAAATATAGTCAAATTTGAATTTGAATTTGATCAAATATTTGATTCAAATATTTGAAAATCAAATCAAATTGTGGAACCCTACCTTCTACCAGGTTTTTTAGAATCTTTTTCTTCGTACTATTGTTCTTTTCTTTCCTATACCCTAATACCTTAATTTCTTCCTGATCCTGTTCTTAATTATGTATGGTAGGATTGGTTTTAGGCAATTGCTTTCTCACCATCTTGCTTGAGTGAAGCAGTACCAGATTTCATATAAAGTGTTTATATACAACCACAGAACTGTGTTTCTTCTTTGTTTGTTTTCCAAGCCTTCTAAGTTTTCTGCTATTAGTATATCCCTAATGTTTTTTGGAAGAGTTACTCTAGAACCTTTCAAGTGACTGTATGTAGTTTTTCAGATCTTCTGGGTTATTTTGCACTTAATGCCAAAGTGCTCAAAGGTTTGTTTTTCTTTCCCGCATATAATGCATAGTCCTCTGTCTTGCATGAAGTGCTTTGTTCTAACTCCTAAAGGTAGGGCCCTTTGCTGGAACTGCCAGAAGATGTCTTTTTTTTTATTCGAAACCCATTTTATTCTTTGTCAACTCCATAGTTCTGCATCGCTTCTGTCTTTCCTATTATTTCTCTGTGAAGTGACCAACCTTGTAGATTTTTCATAAAAGAAGTCTACTGCATTTTTTACTGAATATTCTTCTCACCCTATTGATTATTCTTATATTCTCCAGGCTCCCAAGGCCCTTGTTCGGTTCTCCCTAGTACAGTATCTTCTGCCTTTCTCTATGCTTTTAGGTACTGTATCCACTTTTCTGGCCATACCTTTTTCCTGACTAAAGTTATATTCAATGCTTCCTTAACTGTGATTTGTCTCTTATTCTATAATTTTTTTATGATTAACTTATGTTCTGCTTTAGCCCATAAATTCTCACTGGACCAGTGTTGGGCAATATGGACATATGGACATATTAAAAATAATATGGACAAATATAGACATAGTAATTTATGAACATGGATATATAGGTTTGAACATAGTTCAAATTTTTTAAAAAATATGGACATATACCAAGTGCCAACACTGCACTGGACCATAATTTTAACCAAATATGAAGAAGCCTCACATCTAATATATCTTTTAGTACCGGTGCCTTTAAACCTCCATGTTGCATCTCTCACTAGAATATTTCTACTCTGTGAAGCATTTTGGACTTATTCTTTATCTATAAAGACAATAACTCATTTATTTCTGCATATTGCTTGTAGTTAGAGGCATTAGATATATTATATACCAGATCCTTGATATGATTGGTGACTTTGCGATCAAGATTTTTCCCCTAAATGATAAATTTCGTCCTTTTATCCTTTCCATTAGTGCCTTAATTTTTTTCATAGTTTCAGACCAACAGCTACTTTCTAGTTTTCCTTCCTTATTAAGTCTGTACCCCAAATATAGTAATAGATCCATTTCTTTAACAGTTTTAAATTTTCTAGTCTTTTTCCTTACAAAACGTCTTGCATTCATAGTAAATGGAACCAGGACGGACTTGAACTCATTGATATTGGCATTAGAAACTGCTTCATAACTTCTTATTAGACTATTAAGAGTGCTCCATTCTGCCTGTGAGGCTATTTCTATTGTTAAGTCATCTGCATAAGCAGCAATTTTGAATCTTAGATCTTGTATTGGGATCCCTGTTAGTTTCTTGTTCAACATTATTAAAAAGGTCTCAAAGGCTAGAACATATAAAAGAAGAGAAATTGGGTCACCTTGTTGTACCCCTCTGCTAATTCTAAATGGTTCTGATAGCATGTCAGCATCCATAATATAAGCTCTTTGTTCTTTAAAAAGCCTTTGAACAATTCTAATAAAATTACTATCAAAATTCATTGCTTTTAAAACCTTTTGCAGATACTTATGGTTAACACGATTGAATACTTTCTTTTGATCTAGCAGAAGTAGCCAGCGTGAAAAAGTCTGGTCATTCTGGTTTTGCATTGTTGTAACAATATCCAGAACTATATCTATAATTGATCATTCCTTAACAAAGCCTTGTTGATATGATCCTATAATTTTTTTGCAAACTTCATTAGTCTAACTGCTATAATTTTCATAAAAATTTTTGCATCCCCATTGATTAACGATATAGGGTGCCAGTTATTTATATCCTCTAACTCTTCTGATTTTTTTAGAATTAAAAAATGATATTTTTACACCATGAGTTTGGTAGGATTCCTAACATAAGTACTTCATTAAAAATTTCTACTAAAGCTTTGCTACACTCTTTTCTCATTGTCTTGTAGAATTTATAGGTTAGTCCATCTATACCTGGGGCTTTGTCACTTGGTAAGGCCGCTATTACATCCAAAATCTCCTGTTCTGTGAATTTACTAGCAGCTTTTTATTGTCTTCCTTTGTATCTTGTTTCAAGTCACTTGTTAATTCTTCTATTATACTCCAGTCCACACCTTCAGTAGCATACAATTCTGCATATTGCTCTTTGATATGGTTTACAATTTCTTTTGGGTCTGTAATATCTGGTATATCTAGATTCTAACTTTATCTGTAACAGAAATACTATGTCTTACTTGTACCTTGTAAAAAATATTTGGTAGACTTTTCTCCTTCTTCTATCCAACGTGCTTCTGATTTAATCTGCCATTTATTTGCCAAGCTTGTTAGCTCCTCCTGCAATTTACCTTTATATGAGTCTACTATTAGTTCTAAATCTGGATTTCCACCTTCCTCAGCAATTTTACTTTCCAAGTCTGTAATCTTTTTATTCAGCCTGTTGATTTTTCTTTAGAAGCTCTAGGGAGGGCCCAGCTTTTTATTAATAAACTTATTTGACACTTGGCCTGATCCCAGCCTTCAACTATTCTTGCTTCTTTTAGTATCTCAACCACTTCCTTATATAAATTTTTATTTTTTAGGCTTTTAATATTTAGTTTCCAATATGCAAATTTTTTTGGGGACTTAGTAAATTTTATTTCAGATTCCTCCAAAAGGTGGTCTGAGTTTCAATTCTTGTACTTGTTTTTTTTGCAATTTTGAGCATATGTGTCATTTATAAATATGTAGTCTAGCCTTGTTGCTATTCTCTGACCACCTCTAGTAGTTTGAAAAAGGTAAGGAAAGGTTTCTGTGTTGCTGCTATAGCTGTGTCAACCAAATTATTTGTGAGTCTTTAAGTTTCTCTATTGTAGGGTCATTATGTAGTACTGTTTTACTTACTCTGTTAACTGTTGGGTCAATATTTACATTAAAGTTGCCCCCTACAATATTAATCCTGTTCTCATTAATCTGTAGTTTCCAATTATCCAAGAAATTTTCCTCTCTTGTACTAGCAGTGGTGCATACACATCGATGATCTGATAAGCTCTATGTCTAAATGTAAATACAGCTTTTATAACCCTTCCATTAAAAGACTCCCCAATTTTTCCAATTTGATTTCCTTGTTTCCAGCTAAAATAGCCTTTTTTGAACTCCACATAGAGTCATATATCCATTGTGTTTTCATAAACTCCCTTTGTTTCTTTCTTTTCTAAATTCATCTCCTGTAATATAATTATATCAATTTTGTACATATGGGTTGATTTGTTTTTTGAGCCTTTTTTTACATATATATAAAACATTTTTTAGGGTTTATTTTTTGATCAACAAATCACCTAATTGGCTATTACATTTTAAAATCGTAATAAACAAAATTTTTAATATATGAATTATCACGTCTAACCAATCATCCATCCCTAGAACCCATCAAAAAAAAGCAAAGGTAATTGTTAATTGTGAAAAGTATGCTTAGTTTATATATACTTTCTAATATAATAGTTTTTTTACTTGTGTTTTGTTTATATAATGTGTTTAAATAGATTTGGCTTTGTAAAATGTCTGTATGTATATAACAATATTAAAAATTTTATCTTATATATTACATATTATAAAAAACAATAATATATATTATATACTATAATTATAATTAGCTATTAGAAGAAAAACCTTCATATCATTGCTCTGTTTGCAAAAAATACTACATTTCAACCTCCTCATGAATGGGCACCAGGATCAATATAAAAAAAAATCAAACCAAAAATTAAACAAGTCATAGTGCATTGGTATCAGAAAGTTAAAACTGATATGCATGGACATATGATTTGGGCTGGGTATATTAGCTTTAAATTTTTAGCTGCAAGGGGTCATTATTAACAAATTATCACTTCTTAAAGTAATTATTATAATTAGCATCAAATTATCAAACATACGATATATTAAAATTATTATTTTTTAATTAAATAGATTGTATAAATAAACTACTATATACAAGTAAATAGATTATATAGGAATTTTTGTATATAAATTAGCAATATCAAATAAAATAAATTGACACATATATGATTTATATCTCAATTATTAAAATTACACATTGGCTTTTATTTTTAAAAGCATAAACTATTATTTCAATACATTTTGCTGCATTAATAGTATAATATTTTAATACATTCTGATATTCATGTACTGCATTATTTTAGAATTTGTCTTGATAAATTGATTCGCAAATCATGAAATGACATGTGTCATTTTAGAATTAGTATCCATTTACCAATTAAAAAAAATAATAATAAAAATTAAATCAATAAATAAAAGAGAATAAAATGAATTAATATATACTCGTCTAAAGATTAAATGCTAGCTAAATTTTCATATGCTAATAACATTTGAAATTGCAATCCCGCGTAGAGCACATTCACATTTGTTTTTGGCTATGGCAGGAAGCTGGTCAGATGTCTTGTCTAACTCGAATCTAAGACAATTTTTTTTAATAAAAAAAACAAAAAAATAAATTTACCTTTTTCCAGGTTTTTTCATAACCGTCATGCTTAGCCTGGTGGGTAGCACAAATTATTTTGTAAACTTTCCCAATATTGTTTAGGTATATGAAGTTCTTCTGTTAGATGGTTATATTTAAAATTAGACATTAGCACCTCAACAGGTAGGCGAGTTGTAAGATTCTCTAATAATTTAAAAAAATATATATTTGAAAAGGGTTACATCCATTATAATGAATTTTTCAAGTCATGAAGTATCCTTGCGAATCAATTAAGAGTTGAAAAAATATAAAAAAACAAAACTGAATTAATTTGTGAATCATGAAATGTCATGATCATTTTAGAATCGGTATCCATTTACTAATTTAAAAAAAACAAGCAAAAAAAATTTTAGAAATAATAATAATAATAAAATAAAAAATTAAATCAATAAATGAAAGCGAATAAAAATGAATTAATATATACTTGCCTAAAGGTTTTTGCAATCCTTGCATAGAACACATCCATATTTGTTTTCAACTATAGCAAGAATCTGTTTGGATGTCTTGTCTAACCCAAATCTAATAAGAAGATAATTACTGCAATTTTTTCAAATAAAAAAAAAACAAATATAAATTTACCTTTTTTCAGGTTTTTTTTTCATGCCCGTCATGCTTAGCCTGGTGGGTAGCACAGATTATTTTGTAAACTTTCTGACATAACAAACTTATATCCCAAGTTATTCCTATATTGTTTAGGTATATGAAATTCTTTTGTTAGATATTCATTATAATGAATTTCACGAGTCACGAAGTATCCTTGTGAATCAATTAAGTGTTGAAGAAAATATGTAATAGAATAAAAAAAAAATCTTCATAAATTTTTGCAATCCCTGTGTAGAACACATCCACATTTGTTTTTCGGCTATGGCAGGAATCTGGTTAGATGTCTTGTCTAATCCGAATCTAATAAGATAATTACTACAATTTTTTTTTTTAAAAAAAAAAAGAAAAAAAACATAAATTTAACTTTTTTCAGGTTTTTTTTCATGACTATTATGCTTAGTCTGGTGGCAGGTTTGCATTAAATTCATTCGAGTAGTTTTGGTCATACTTGCAGCCCACTGTAACTGTTACTTTGATATTAACTTCTATAAGGTTAATTGATACAAAATCAAAGTTTGTACTCTTAGTAGCAAAATGCTATGTTCTTGAAAATACCTTAAAGTGTGTAAATAAATTACCTGGACGATGATTGATTCAAGAAAACCAATGGACGATTGATTCAAGCAAACTAACTAAAGGAATCTTTAATCATAACTTTTTTGGGGCTATGCCAAAGTATTGTTTGAGTATATACTTTTAAGATTGTTGTTGTGTACGTCTCCCTTTCGAGAAAATCATGGGTTATTGCAAATAGTTCTGTTTAGAATTTAAAATCTAAAAGGATCCAGAAAACTAAGGTCTTGGTGTATATAAATATCAGATATAATATTTTAATAGAAATCCGCTCGTATATATGAAAAGCAAATTGTAAATATTACATAATTCTATTGGTTAATCAGGGCATTAAATGACTAACTGTTGTTTATTTAATACATAATACATCCTATAATTTTTGGGGTACAAACAAAATCAGCCAATATGATGTTTTAAGTAATATAAAAGTCTTAAATTGTTTTCGTCTATCGTTAAGGCCCTTTACATTTAGAGTTGCAACAGTAATCTTATTAATAAACATTGATGGATTTAATTGGTAGGGTTACCTCCCCTTGTTTTATAAATTCTACATACTTTAACCCTTTTATATAGGGCTTGATCAACTACTATGCTTTTTAATTTTTTCTTTTTTTCTTATAAGTTACTGTTTCAAAACCATCTTCATTCATTGGTACCTCAACCTTTCCTATTGTTGCTTCCTGTTCCTGTTCTATTAAAGTGTTTGGCCTAGTTTCTTGTATTGTCTTTCCATTTCTGCTTTCTTTACTAATCTCTTCATTGACTTGATTATCTTCCGTATCTTTCTTTGTAGCAATTATTTCATCGAGATTACTTTCTCCTAACTGAGACAGTAACTCTTCTTCTATGTTATCCTTCTCTTCACTCTGGGTTACTTCATCTTCATTCCTTCCTTCCTTAAGTTCAACATATGAATTTCCTTCACTGAAGCTTTGTTCCACAGTTTCTTTATGTTTTTCTACCTTCTTTTCCTTAAACTGCTTGTATTGTTGTCTGGTAGCAATTGCTTCTTTAAATTGGGAACAGTCTTTTTTAATATGCCCTGTCTGATCACAGTAGAAACATAGCTTAGATGCTGACTACCATTTTGTTGTGACCTTTTGATCCCATATACAAGTGTGTCTAGGTATCCTCTTCTCAAGCCCATGGTCATCAGTAGTTTCAAATAAGACAATCTACTGATTTGAGCACACTGGTGTGTCCTCATATACCAAGGGTTTGATTGACTTTATTGAACCAAAATTCTCGAAAGCCTACTTAATTTCACTTGAGATAAGCTTCCTTCTACCCAATGGTACATTTTTTAGCTTAACTGCTAGATATGTACGCCTCAAATTAACAGGTATATAACCCAATAGTGTCTGCTTAAAGAGTACAATTCCCTCTTCTGCATAGTGTCTTTGCCTTTCCTTATTGTCAAAGACAATTTCAATATAGGTTCTTTTTTCTCTTATAAAATGTGGTTTTGCTACAAGAAGCTCTTCTCCAGTTTTATTATATAAAGCTAGCACCACATTATTTGTTGAAATATTTTCTAATATCTGAATGTCAAGAATTACTGCATTTTCATTTTTAGTATTAAAAGGTCCTCTCTGTCTTTGTTTGAGAAGGTAGCCTTTCCTCTTCTTAACTTTGTAAAAAACCTGTCCATTTAGGTATTGTTGATGTGTCAGTATTGTTTCCCTGTGTACCTTTCTCTTGTAGTTCTTGACCTGCTTGTTCTGTGTAATTAACTTGCAAGTCTTTATTATTCAAGTTATTTATCAAATCTTGAACATTAATCTTATCATGTGGATTATGTGATAATGATTGCGCAATTGTTCCAGCAACTTCAATGATCATTGCTACAGAATTTTCTGAAATCATTTTTTTAGTGTTTGAACTTTCATCCATCCGAGAAGAGGCAGTATTAAGTTCACCATTCATCTCGTTCCTTGAGGAAAATTTCTCCTTGTTCCCTTTGTCTATGTTGACGTCTGTATCATTTATATTTCTTGCTATTGTTGAATATTTATTTAAATTTTGGTTTGTATTATTCATATCCATCTTTATCTTCTTAAACGATTATGGTCTGTATGGTCTTTTCAAACTCTCCAAACCCCGGACCTCTGCTTCTTTCTTTGACCCTATATACTTCCTTTTCCTAATTTTTAGGGCAAAAGCCCCTACGGATATATTGTTTGTATTCAGAAACTTTATTTCTTGCAGTATTTTGTATTTGCGTTAATTACCCGGCTGCTGAAAGCAGATCAAGTTTTTTTTTTTTTGTATTCGAAATTTAAGTAAAATGTTTATCTAAAAACTATAATTTTAAATTTTTATAAAATTCTCATATAAAGAATGAAAGATCATTAACATTTTTACATGTAGAAATTTTATATAAATTATATTTAAAAATTATATATAGCTCTATAAACCCAATGTAGACTTACATTGTTATAATTAGTTGGTTGGGCTATAATCGATTAACCAACCTGAACTGAATAAGTTGGGTAACCAGTTGAGTAGATTCTTAACCGATTGACACATACAACCAGCTGAGAAATAGTAACCAGTTATATAATTATAAGTTCCAAAAAGTTCTGAAAAAAATGAATGAAAATGTTGATACTCTTGCATTTTGGAAGTCCAATTTTTTAAACTTACAATAGTTACGTTACCTCTTGTTAATATCAGATATGGCTTGTAATTACCTCGTCATGCAGGCAACTAGTGTGTCAAGAGAGGAGGCATTTTTGGTCGCTAAACTTACATTAAGTGCAGTACAAAGCTGCTTGGATGATGAAAAAGTATGTGCAAGTATGTGTTTAAAGATGTGGTATGATTCAGAAATAACTAAAAGTGATTTGAAGTATTTTTAAAATAAAAAGTTTAGTATTGTAAACATGTTTTTTTTTTACAATTGTAATAAAAAAAAATTGTGAAAGTAAAATTACTGTTATTAAATATATGTATTGTATTATGTATTGTATATTGAACCACCAGGGCTTGACCAGTTTCGAGCAGGGTTATAACTAGTTTCTAACTAATTCAGGACTGGACTTTTTAAGGACTGACTGGGACTGGATTAGACAGATTTTTAACATCCCTAAAACAAATAATAATTTGTATTTACAGTAATTATTATTTTTTTGTTATTCTGCTCTAAAAATTTATCTGTTAAAAGATTTATCAGAACACAGTTATTTTCTGTACCATGTCTACCAGATGCTTTTTTTCTGTACCATACCAGAAAGGTGAATTGACCTGTCTAAAAAATCTTCACTGGGTCACCTGACAGTGGGCAATGGGCCACCCGTGTGAAACAGGTAGTTCAGCACCACCCAGGTCACCCAACAGGTCACCCAACAGGTCACCTAACAGGTCATCCATTAGGTCATAGGTGATCACGTGCGGGATCCGTGCGGGATTCGCGGGATCGAGTAAAGTTCCTGAATTTTTCACTATTATTTAAAAATATATATATAAAATAATCGTTAGAAATATAATTTCTATT
Organism: Gigaspora rosea; assembly: GCA_003550325.1. Classification (NCBI taxonomy): domain Eukaryota; kingdom Fungi; phylum Glomeromycota; class Glomeromycetes; order Diversisporales; family Gigasporaceae; genus Gigaspora; species Gigaspora rosea. Next base: position 108,452 of record QKWP01000156.1, on the reverse strand, counting down.
TCTCGTTAAAATAATAATTTATTATAAATAAAAATGCTTAGGGCACGCAAAGTTAATTTTTCGTTTTGCATAACCCGCCGACCCAATTTTTCCAAAAAAATTTTTTTTTTAAATTCCTATTATGCCAATTATTCCATTTTTGCCTTAATTTTTCTCTGGTATCACCCGATGATGACCTTGATTTTCCGTAATTACCCGATAGGTCTGATAAGTTATACAAACCGAAGAATTGATTTTGCTTGACCTTAGATGTGAACATGAATTAATTTAGGCCTCACAAAGATAATTATTTTTTTTAAAAAAAAAAAATCTGCCCGCCGACTGGAATTTTGAAACACCAGATTATGCAAAACGAAAAATTAACTTTGCATGGCCTTATATAGATTTTTCCTACTTTTGAATCTTATAATTATTAAATTTATCAATTCAGAGTTGTCTTAATTTTATCAATTTATTTTTATATTATTATTATATAAATATATATTTAAAAATTATAATGGTAGCAAAGTGATCAAATCATATAAGCATATAAAATTTTAAGTAATAAGATGCATACATACAAAAATTTATAAGCAACTGGGTTATATACTTACAAAAATTCATAATGAATTCATAATTGGCTTATAATTTTTGATCAAATAGTCACTTTTATTCTCAATAATGCATGCATAATATTTTTATGTACAATAACGTTAAATGCTAATGTTATATTCAATATTATAGCAATAGTTTTCACAAATACAGAACGTATTAATTTTAACCTGGGTCAACTCACGGATTACCTATGGGTCAACCTATGTATCACTTGTGGGTCAACTCGCGGATTGACCCATGTGTTTTTACCTGGTTTGTGACTACCTGACCCGGGTCACCCAGCCGCTAGTGACCCGGGTGATATCCACCTAATGTTGTTAGTCGAAATACTTAATTTAGTCAACTATTTAGGCAATTAGTGTCTAAATATATTTCGACATGGCATTATTTTTTTTTCGAAATGTCAAAAGTCTAAATTTGCCTAAATGTCTAAATAGTTGACTAAATAAATACTATGTGACTAAATGTCTAAATAGTTGACTAAATATAATACTATATGACTAAATGTAAGATTCTATTTAATTATAGCACTTTGCAAAAAGTGTGACCCTGTGATTTAGATGGTGATGATGGCAGAAAATTTTAATTCCCTATTGATCATCATTTTCATCAAAAACGTCTATGTTTTATCCAAATTCATTAAAATTCTTCAAGAATTGAAAACCGGCTGATTTCTCATGACAACATAATCTGCAGAAATCACACATTTTTGCAAAGCGCAATAAGCTCTGGTATAGCTTTAAACCAACCAAAAAACTTTGTACATTGCTTCATATTATTTGTAAAACCTAAAAACTTACAGTATTAAATAATAAAAAACAGAATCTAATCAGGCACTCAATACAAGAAATAACTATAAATATTTAGAATTCGATCATCGATTCTAAAATGATTTTGAGGTTTTGATTATCGATTTTGATTTTTAGAATCAATTCGCATCTCTACTTCATAATATTTACGATTGGTATGGGTTCAAATAATTAGTCCTAGACTTTAGTCCTAGACTAGAGGTATTGATGTTAAAGTATGAACGCTAGAGCTTGTTTGGATAGCAAACCTATTACTATNATGTAGTTTAGGACCTTGGGGTTTAGAAAATTTTAGAACCGAGAGGTCAGTAGTTTATACGTGAGTTGATTGGTATGAGTTCAAATAATTAGTCCTAGACTAGAGGTATTGATATTAAAGTATGAACGCTAGAGCTTGTTTGGATAGCAAACCTATTACTATATGTTTTTTCATATTATTTCTTAATTTAGACATTTTGACATTATTTAGACATTTCGACATTATTTAGACATTTCGGCATAATTTAGGATTTCGATAATATTTAGACATTTTGGCAGCCTAAATATCAAATGTCGAAATATTTCTACAAGCATAAAACAATTTCGGCTAACAGCATTTTATCCACCCAGGTCAATTCACTAGTATATACTCTATTTTTATTTAGAAAAGTAGTTTAAATATTTAATACATTCTATATAATCATAATGATGCTGTTTGAATTTATAATTTTGTTTAACGTTCCCTTACGAAGCTTAAGTGTGGTGGGGGAGGAGGGTCAAATTAAACAAACATGTTAAATTGCAATAATAATTGCATTATTATTGGTTGACTTATAAACACGTGACTTATTGAAATCCTGAGATACAAGGAACGTTCTGATTGGCCTGTTTAATTTTAGGGGAGCTCTTGGAGCCGGAGGGGGGGGAACGTTAAACAAAATTGTAATTTCAAACAGCCTGACAATGGATAGTATTTATTTATTTTACTTACTGATTTTTTGATTTATTAATTTATTGCTGATAGTGTTAAAAAAAGATAGTATTAAGTTTAGAATGTTCTATGCTTATCTGTGTTATCAGAACATGTATTTATATGCTTATTTCTGTCTTGCAAGGCTTTATATTATTTCAATTTCTAATTATTTTGGTTTTATTTAAGTTTCATCCCTTTTTCTTTGTTTCTTTGTTAAATTATCTATTTTCTTGTTTATTGTCTGGTTTCTTTATTTACTTTTTTTTCATTTTATTGTTTCTTACTTTATTATACTTACTATTTATCTGTTATCACACATATTATTAATTATATGATAAAACCTATCTAGTTTTTCACATTATTAATACATCACATTATTAAGTCTATCATGACTGCTCTATACCATCCATTTTAATTACTGATTCATAAAAACAGAAGGTAACAGACATAGGACATGTTCTTTTGATTGCTATCTATAATAAAAATTATAATAAAAATATATGAATTTACTATAAATATTGATTAGAAATTTTTTTAAACTTAATTTATTAACTTAAAATTAAATTTTACAGTTATATAGAACAAGAAAGAAAAAATTGAGCCTAAAAACCAAGTCAAAATTTTGTTAATTTTTGTACAATTTCAAATAACTTTGTCAAAAACAAATATTTGCTAATTTTAAAACAGAAATTATATATAAAATTATACTCTGAACAGCTTTACTTAGCAGCAAAATATAGGTTATCTAGACAAAAAAATAAGTTGGCTATATACTAAAGTTAAAAATTTCTGGCCTGTAATATAAACCCTTTTTTTATCAAGATAACCTGCTTGGACTTCTAAGTAAACTTGTTAACATGAAATTTTACTTGTACCAAGGTCAAAATGCATTTTCTTGAACTTTTACTAAGTGAAAAATGGGTTAAAGTTAGAAAACAAATTTTTTTTAAAAATAATTTTTAATAAAAAAAATTTTTTCTAACTTTAACCCATTTTTCACTTAGTAAAAGGTTTGAGAAAATGCATTTTGACCTTAATACAAGTAAAATTATATGCTAAACAAGTTTACTTAGAAGCCCAAAGCAGTTATCTTGATAAAAAAAGAAGTTTATATTACAAACCAGAAAATTTTAACTTTAGTATATAGCTAACTTATTTTTTTGTCTAAATAACCTATATTTTGCAACTATGTAAAGTTATTCATAGCATAATTATATACAGTATATAATTTTTGTTTTAAAATTTTTAAAATTAGCAAATATTTGTTTTGACAAAGTTACATTTTGAAATTGTGCAAAATTAACAATATTTTGACTTGGTTTTTTAAGACCAATTTTTTTCCTTTTCTTGTTCTATATTAATTAGTTAAGCTGAAAAAATCTTCAGCTTAAAGCTTATAGTAAATTCATTATAATTTTATTATAGACAACATTTGGACCTACTTTAAGTGAACATGTCCTATTGGGGTGGTTTGTCAACTAATTAAATCAAAATTATGTATGGTATCATATAAAAATTTGATATAAAATAAAATTTTTTAATATAATCATTATTACAGTATAAGATATTATTTATTAATATTTATTGGAAACAATGATTTAGATGCAGGGCCTTTACAACTAAAAGATAGAATCCTAAAATTTAAAGAAATTGATAAAAGGTTTCTACAATCCAAGTTACGGAGCCAAATTTTATATTAAAAACTTTACTAGCAGCTTAAATTTCGTTCGAGTTTTCCAAAGATAAATACAAATAAAGAAATTAGTACACTAATTATATATATAATATATATATATGTTACTCAATAAAAAAATTGCCGTAAGCTTAAATATCAGTGACCACATATATTTTTGATTTACTTAGTTGACAGACCACCCCAATGTCCTATGTCCGGTAAAGTCATTGTTATGCATTAACATTCAAAAAAATCGATCTTATCTCTAAGGAAGCATCCATAATGGCAGCATCCACAATTTACGTTAAACTAGTACTGTATTGTAAAATAAGGATCTTGAAGATAATGCCACATATTATTATGTTTGTATTATCTTTAAGACCTCTATAACAATACTGGTTTAACGTAAATTGTGGATGCCGCCTAATTTATGTTAAATCAGTATTGTTATAGAGATGTCAAATAATGCCACCCTATTTTTAGACAATACAGTGCTGATTTAAAGCAAATTATGGATGCTCAAGTATGATAATGCGGGTTAAATTAGTATTGTTATAAAGATTATACGAAATAATACCACCCTATCTTTATCCAATACAGTACTGGTTTAAAGTAAATTATGGGTGCCCCTAAGATAATGCGGTATTTAAGGTAGCTGGAACTGTCTCGCTGTCTCTAAATGTGTATTTGTCATTCAAAAAATGATTATTCAAGAGATTATTGATTTCTTTGGAATTCCAGATTATTTCCTTATTTTTGTCCTAATCTTATCTTTACCTTTTATTACAGTCATTTCACTCGTCCAAATCCACTTCTTGGTCCGTTACTTATTGGAAATATTCTAGATCATGTTTATGAAATAAACCAGCTTTTTGAACAATGTGTTAAATAATGCTTGATGTGTCGTCATCTCACACCTATATGAAAAATTTTAAATCTCAACATTTTCAATAGGCTCACATATTTAAAGGGTTTTGATAAACTGGGTATTTATGGAAGTGGAATCACCTTTATGAAGATTTTAAAAGTTGGAATTATCATAGGAAATTTTTTACACAAGCATTATTGGCTCCTAAATTTATGGACACTACCATAAATTCTACAAATAAATTGTATGAAGAATTGAGTGGATATTGTGAATCCCTTGGAAAGAAAAATACATTAAATAGTAATGATTACAATGAGATTTGGACTTTAGAAACTGATTTTTCTGCTTGGTTTCATGGATTCGCAAATAATCTTATTTCAGTATTAACCACCAGTGACGTACATATGTAATTATTTCATGCTATAATACACACAGCACTATCAAATATAAACATCCTGATGCGTTGATTGAAGATATTGATTTTATTTGTTAATCAAGTGTAAAGCTCAATAAAGATATCATGTTTTTTTATGCTTGTTGGTCCGTTCATAAGACATTACATTTCAATAATCAGCAATAGCTCAATTTCTACGTTAAAAATCGTGATTACTTGTTCGAAAGAATTGATACGATAATTAAAAAATGAAAAAAGAATATTGATGAAATGTTATTGGATACCGAAATGAAAAGTGACATGTTTAGGGATGGGTTCGGTCAGCTAATAGTCGGCTAGCCGATCAGCTATAGCCGTAGTCGATGTAGTCGACTATAACGGCTTAGCTGACCGGTTAGCNATCCAAGTTACGGAGCCAAATTTTATATTAAAAACTTTACTAGCAGCTTAAATTTCGTTCGAGTTTTCCAAAGATAAATACAAATAAAGAAATTAGTACACTAATTATATATATAATATATATATATGTTACTCAATAAAAAAATTGCCGTAAGCTTAAATATCAGTGACCACATATATTTTTGATTTACTTAGTTGACAGACCACCCCAATGTCCTATGTCCGGTAAAGTCATTGTTATGCATTAACATTCAAAAAAATCGATCTTATCTCTAAGGAAGCATCCATAATGGCAGCATCCACAATTTACGTTAAACTAGTACTGTATTGTAAAATAAGGATCTTGAAGATAATGCCACATATTATTATGTTTGTATTATCTTTAAGACCTCTATAACAATACTGGTTTAACGTAAATTGTGGATGCCGCCTAATTTATGTTAAATCAGTATTGTTATAGAGATGTCAAATAATGCCACCCTATTTTTAGACAATACAGTGCTGATTTAAAGCAAATTATGGATGCTCAAGTATGATAATGCGGGTTAAATTAGTATTGTTATAAAGATTATACGAAATAATACCACCCTATCTTTATCCAATACAGTACTGGTTTAAAGTAAATTATGGGTGCCCCTAAGATAATGCGGTATTTAAGGTAGCTGGAACTGTCTCGCTGTCTCTAAATGTGTATTTGTCATTCAAAAAATGATTATTCAAGAGATTATTGATTTCTTTGGAATTCCAGATTATTTCCTTATTTTTGTCCTAATCTTATCTTTACCTTTTATTACAGTCATTTCACTCGTCCAAATCCACTTCTTGGTCCGTTACTTATTGGAAATATTCTAGATCATGTTTATGAAATAAACCAGCTTTTTGAACAATGTGTTAAATAATGCTTGATGTGTCGTCATCTCACACCTATATGAAAAATTTTAAATCTCAACATTTTCAATAGGCTCACATATTTAAAGGGTTTTGATAAACTGGGTATTTATGGAAGTGGAATCACCTTTATGAAGATTTTAAAAGTTGGAATTATCATAGGAAATTTTTTACACAAGCATTATTGGCTCCTAAATTTATGGACACTACCATAAATTCTACAAATAAATTGTATGAAGAATTGAGTGGATATTGTGAATCCCTTGGAAAGAAAAATACATTAAATAGTAATGATTACAATGAGATTTGGACTTTAGAAACTGATTTTTCTGCTTGGTTTCATGGATTCGCAAATAATCTTATTTCAGTATTAACCACCAGTGACGTACATATGTAATTATTTCATGCTATAATACACACAGCACTATCAAATATAAACATCCTGATGCGTTGATTGAAGATATTGATTTTATTTGTTAATCAAGTGTAAAGCTCAATAAAGATATCATGTTTTTTTATGCTTGTTGGTCCGTTCATAAGACATTACATTTCAATAATCAGCAATAGCTCAATTTCTACGTTAAAAATCGTGATTACTTGTTCGAAAGAATTGATACGATAATTAAAAAATGAAAAAAGAATATTGATGAAATGTTATTGGATACCGAAATGAAAAGTGACATGTTTAGGGATGGGTTCGGTCAGCTAATAGTCGGCTAGCCGATCAGCTATAGCCGTAGTCGATGTAGTCGACTATAACGGCTTAGCTGACCGGTTAGCCGATTCCAAATGTTTTATTTCCTGGCTGATAAATCATAATTATTGCTTAATTCAGCATGAAGTGTACAAATTATATAGAATTATTGAAAGAAATACCCTAGCATCTTCCATATTCCCCAGGATCGCTGTCACTTTTTCACTGTCAAGATCGTTTTAAGTTAGTGCTAGGGTTCCTATAGGACTTGAATTCAGCAAAATATAGTAGAATTGCTCAATGAATTTTTTTGTTAGAGCGCGAAAGGTGATTTCTTATTCAAATTTGAAAAAGCGAACGTTTGTTTTGATCTTCTGCTTGTGTTACGTTACACCTGCTCTCGTTATTTCATTGACCAAAAATCACGTGATAGTGAAATTTTGACGGTCAAAATAATCTAATTCTGGTCAAATTTGCAAATCGTTGGATGAGTTTTAAACTCATCTCCAATAGGACAAATGATCTACATATTTGACCAGAATTAGATTGTTTTGGGATCTTCAATATTTTGATTATTTTGATTGGCTGTTTACAGCATGTGGCCCGAACTTTTTTTTCGCCATGGCTAGGGTACTCTAATATATATAAATGTATAACATATAAAATATAATTATTTGGCATTTGTTTATATGTTTGATTGAAAAATTGATTAAGAAATTGATCAAGTAATTTATCGGCTATAGCCGGCTATAGCCGGCTAGTAGTCGATAGTCGATGATAGCTGACCGATAACTGACCTAGCTGACCGAACCCATCCCTAGACATGTTAACTTCGTTAACTACAGCAAATACTACAAAGAGCACTGTAATTTAAAAGCTTTAGATAGCAAGATGCTTAAACCTATGAATGATGAGGAGGTCAGAATTAATTTGATAGAAGCCATTTTAGTGAATTGCTAATGTGAGTCCATCATAATTAATATTTAATAAAGTATGTATTGTTTATTCATTATCTACTTATTAATATCTGTATATAATATTTGGTTTCTTTTATGACTTATTGTATCCGCATGCAAAACAAAAGAAATTGACTCTATCTTCACTAAATTTTTGGGAAATTCCATTTATCACGAGATGATATTTCAAAGCTTAAATATTGTAAAGCAATAATAAAGAAACTAATCATTTGTTTCCCGTAACAATCCTTATACCTCGTTACTTTACTGATGAGTATGAATTTACTGGATATAAATGGCCAGCTGGTATATATTTTCTTTTATTTTTATAGAAGCAAATAAACATCCTAAAGTTTGGCCAAATCCTGATGTTTTCGCTCCGGATAGGTTTTAAGGTGATGATAAGAAATATGATCAAAATTTTGTCAATAAAAATTTGTACAATTTCTTGTGTAGGTAATAAAAATCAGTAATTAGGTTTTATCTATTAATTACTGATTGATAATAAGTGAATTTAGTGACCTTAAAAAGAAAATTAATCTCAAAAATTTAATGTCAAAATAATGTGACAGAATGATAAAATCACTAATTCATATTAATCTACCTATTACTAAACTTATAAATCAACCCACTTTAAAATTATGAACATGTTCTTTGCCGATACGCAAATTAATGAATATAAAATGTTCTATAAGTTATTCGTAATAGTTGTTTTCTTTGTGTGTAGAATTTGAATTCGAATAGAATCATTAAATAAAACCCACATTATAAACATAATTTGATCATATTAAGATATCATTAAAAAAAATGATTGTAATTCGTCATAAATTAAAGGTTTTCTGTTTAATAAATTTAAAATGCAAGCGCATACCCTATAAGAAAAGTGGTCCGGGATCGCACGGAAAAACAGTGTATAGGCACGTGGTCGAGTGGCACGTGCTATGGGTCGGGTTTGCACGTGCATGGTTCGAGTAGGCACGGGAATCGGCGGACCGTGTTGATCCGTATACACGTGCCAATTTAACGTGAAATCACGTAAATCGTCCGTGCCTTTTGTAGCAGTTTACTAAGCCAATTGACACGTGCGATGGCACGTGAATGGAACGGGTAAGTAAATATAAATCTATGTCCACTTTCCAATAGACATTTTATTAGAAGAGGACCGGATAATAGTTGAAGTATGTACATACCTGGAAGCTAAAGCAACTGCAAATGTGTAAAATCTTGCAAGGAATCTTTTTCATTAAGATACCAGAGCAGGCTTACTTGCGAGTTTTTGAGATATTGCGACTTTTTTAAAAAAAAAATCGGTTGTGATCCTTCGCTCTTATAGTACTCCGTGAAACGAGCCAGCACGTGTCATTTTTAACACGTGCCATTCCGTGTAATTCGACGTGCCATCACGTACAACGTGCATATGCGTGCAACCGAATGCGTGCCATTCCGTGTGACGTAATATAACGTGCCACCCCATTACCGTAGTATCCGTGTCATTTTTAATCGTGCCATTCCGTAAAACGTGCCTATACGTGCCACACGGTCCGTACCATCCCGTGCATATACACTGATTTCCCGTACCATACCCCGAACCACTTTTCTTATAGGGATATAAATTATTGTCACAAATAATAGCAAATCCTTAAACTAATACAGCTTTATTTATCATTTCCTAGTATGTATGCATTAACTATGCGATTTATAGTTTTTATTACGATGCATTTATAAGGATTATAAGGATTTTTTATAAGTTTATTAATCAATTATTGTCACGGCTGATGCTGAAATTTGAATTTATCATGATATGAAATTTTAAAACTTTTCGGGATGTTTTTTTTCAACCTTTTTTCTTAGGGTTGGATTATGATTTTAGACTGGAATTCATAATTAAAGTATATATGTAGATTTTAGCAGAGCTTATATTTTCAAATTGAGGCCCCAAATTTCAGCATCAACCACGACAATTTATTGCGAATTTTATATTATAATGTGATTATAGATAAGGAAGATTGTAGTTGTATATTGTTTGCTTATTAAAATTTGTAAGGATTTGTTTTAATTTTAATCATAAATATATAAAGATAAAATGAATCTATTACGAAAATAAAGAATAATATTCACAAAGTTTAAAGACAAACCTAAAATTTAGGCATAATAATTAAAGTTTTACCTGTAACGTTAAAATGCAACCACTCAAGTGTCACCACCCTCGAAAATTTCGCTATCAGGCCGAATTAACATTTAAGATCAGGTCTAACATAAAATTAAAACAAAAATACCCCAAATCCTAACCTTAACGTTGGTAGCGAAATCTTTTAGGATGGTGATGCCAGAGTCTTAGTAAACTTGTTGATTAGAGTACAACGGTCACAACATTTTATACGTATCGGAGGTCAAATTCGATTTTTTTTTTTTTTTTTTTTTACCATTATACTAAATTCAATAATCCTTCCAAAATGATATAACGTTAGCAAACGAATGCCTTCTCGAAATATTTAAAAATTTTCTAATTTTTAAGCATAAATTATTTAATAATATTCGAATTAATCAAACTGATTATTAAAACCTTATTTTCATGCCTTCTTGTAAATCGTCAATGGTGCAGAATTATTATACAATATTATGGAGTGAACCTTATTTTGTTGATAAAAAGAGTTATAAGAATAAATCTTTTAGCATTAAATGCTGAAGAGTAGGCTCAGTTGATTCCCTTTAAAATTATTCTTCAAATTGTCCAAAGCCATTATTTAAATACGAAAGTTATGTTGAATTTGTATCTTATGATTTGGCCTATGGTGTCAAAAATTGGCTTGAAGATAAAGGATCTTACTTCGAAGGATATAATGATAAACCTGCAGATGCTATTAAATGTTCTTTACTTCACATGTTTTTGCGAACAAGTAAAAATATTAAATATTTAACACTTGACAATACTATTAATAAAACAAATAAAACAATATTAATAGGTGCACTCAACAAGAACACCATGTACTTCGCAAGAATACCACTCTAATTACTTTGTATATCGGTTGTAATCATCTTGGATCAGAAGGAGGAAAAGTATGTTATATAGTATAAACAAGATAAAACATCGCGCTAATGCAGTGAGTTTTGTAAAGTAGATAAAAGTAAGAGAATAACTGATAAGAATGGAGAAATAAATTAAATAAAATAAAAATAGAAAATAAAATGATTATAAATAAATTATTGACATCAACAGACATCGAAACTTGCATCTGCAATTTTTCTACTGTCCCAGAATTATAAAAACAGTCATAATAACATTACAATATAAAAAAGAAAAGGTAGAACCGGTTTTGAAGAGACCAAGTGAGGTAAGGCCAAGAGAAATTTAAAAAATATTGCCAAAGGTCTAAGACTAATTATCTTTATTTATATATTTTATAATATATTTAAACCTAATCTTACGTATTAGTTCTATTTCAAATTTCAAAAAATTATAATTACATAAATAAAAACATTATATTACACTAATTGATAATGGTGCTATTAATTTCTGGTTATATCTAATTACATATTAGTCGAATTTGGGCGACGAAGTCGCCCACATCCCTATAAGAAAAATGGACCGTAAAGGTACGGGTTGGCTGAGTAAAGGCACAGGGTTTGGTGGCACGGATTAAACCCGTATTTGGTACGTAGGAGGCTTGGATTGGCACGGATTTTTGGCCCGTGGTGGACCGTATGCCGTACAAAATGGACCGTTAATGGCTCGGGTTTTGCAACACTTTACTAGTCCAAATGGCACGGGATTTGGCCAGGTAATTAACGTGAATTAACGTGTGATAAAAAAAAAAATATATTCATACAAGTAGATTACATAAATTTATATCAACAATCAATACAATATAAACAAACTAACAACTGCTCAGGTATCAAAATTTTGCAAGGAATTTTTTTTGTTAAGACACCCAGAGTAGTTTCATTAGTGAAATTATGAGATATCGCAATTTTTTTAATTATATTGATCTTTCGCTCTTCGTGAAACGAGCCAACACGTACCACCTTCGACACGTATCATTCCGTGAAATGAAGGTGCCAATATGTATGACGTGTCATAACGTGCCACCTCCCCCGTACCACTTTTTACCGTGATATTCCGTCAACAGCTCTATACGTACCACTCCGACCGTGCCATTCCGTGGATTCCAGACACAACCCGTACCACACCCCGGACCACTTTTTTTATAGGGCATGTGCAAATTCTAGTTGTTAATCTAAATTAATAGACTGAATTTTCATGTAGCCAAAGTTTTTAATTTCTAAGGCTTTCTTGAAAAAGCATTTTGTTTGTTCAGATAATTTCAAGTTCTCTAATTAACTTTCGAATCAGTTAAATCATAAGGCATTATAAAATCCCTCTGCAAAACCCATCTCTGCAGATTTTTTAAAATATTCGAATGCCTTCTTTTCGTCTTTTTCGACACCGATTCCTAATTTGTAACAATTTCCGACATTATATATTCCCTCTGAAAAACCCATCTCTGCAGATTTATTACAATATTCGAATGCTTTCTTTTCGTCTTTTTTGACTCCGATTCCTTCTCTGTAGCAATATCCAACATTATTTATTCCACCACCATTACCCATCTCGGCAGATTTTTTAAAATATTCGAATGCCTTCTTTTCGTCTTTTTTGACCCCGACTCCTTTTCTGTAGCGATTTCCAACACTAAATATTCCACCGGCGTTACCCATCTCAGCAGATTTTTTAAAATATTCAAATGCCTTCTTTTCGTCTTTTTCAACTCCGATTCCATTTTCGTAGCAATATCCAACATTATTTATTCCAACAACATTACCCATCTCGGCAAATTTTTTATAATATTCAAATGCTTTCTTTTCGTCTTTTTCGACTCCAGCTCCATTTCTGTAGCAATTTCCAACGCTATTTATTCCCTCTGAAAAACCCATCTCTGCAGATTTTTTATAATATTCAAATGCTTTCTTTTCGTCTTTTTCGACTCCATCTCCATTACTGTAGCAATTTCCAACATTATATATTCCCCCTACCATACCCATCTCGACAGATTTTTTATAATATTCGAATGCCTTCTTTTCGTCTTTTTCGACCCCGGTTCCTACCATGTAACAACTTCCAACATTATGTATTCCATTAGCATTACCCATCTCAGCAGATTTTTTAAAATATTCGAATGCCTTCTTTTCATCTTTTTCGACTCCGATTCCTTCGTAATAGCAAGATCCAACATAAAATATTCCAACAGCATAACCTATCTCTGCAGATTTTTTTATAATATTCGAATGCCTTCTTTGTGTTTTTTTCGACTCCGATTCCTTCTCTGTAGCAATCTCCAACTTCATATATTCCCTCTGCTGAACCCATCATCGCGGCTTTTTGAAAATGAGCGAACGTTTTCGATTATTTCTCTTGACACCAATTCCATTACAATAACAAAGACCAAGAATATAATTTCCATAAGCATTTAACATTATATCGGATTTTTGATAATGAAATATATTATATTTATGCTTTTCAATATCGAATTTATTTTTCAGCAATAATTGCTTATCGAAAATTTCATTAATATACAATAGTATGAATATGTTATTTGGTTCAAGCTCTAATGCTTTGATAAAATCAAAAAGTGATAAATCATATTTTTCTAGAAAAAAATAAGCTTTTCCACGAAGAATCAACATTTCCATATCATTTGGTTTAATTTTTATTGAAATATCAAGATCTGAAATAGCCTTATTGAATTGTCGAAGTTTGAAATTGTTATCAGTGTTATATAAAATAAATGCATTATTAAATTCAATTTCTAAAATCTTTGATAATTTTTCTGTGTTTAAGTAACTTTCATCGTGTCGTCCTAGTTTAAAATTTGCTTCACATCGATAAAATAGAGCTATATTATTATCTGGCTCAACTTTCAGTACTTCATTTAAATATTTAATAACTTCATTATAATTTGGTAAAATGAAGAAAATTTTCGCACAAAAAATCAAAGCTGTTTTATTACTTGGGCTAATTTCTAATACTTTTTTAAAATATAAAAGAGCGTAATCGAATTTTCCACGTATAAAATATTCTTCTCCACAAAGCATAATTGCTGTTATATTAGTTATGTCAAATTTTTTGGAATTTTTTACTGCGGAAGTAAAGTCAAACTCATTAAAGGTGTCTATTAAATATTTTGCCGTCGTTTCATTATTTGGATCAATTTCAAATGCTTTGCTAAAATCTTCATGAGCTTCTTCATATTTTCTTAGATTGAAATAAGCTGTTCCACGAAGAATTAACGCAGGCACCAAATCCGACTCAATTTTTAATACATTACTTAAATCATTAAGAATATTATCGTATTGCTTTAGTTTAAAATGAATTTCACTACGGTATAATATTGCAGGCGAATTATTTGGTTCAATATCTAGTGTTTTATTCAAACAAGTAAGTGCGTCTTCTTGTAGTCCTAGCGTTAAAAAAATTTTACATTGAAAAATTAATGCCGTTACATTGGTTGGCAAAATCCCTATTGCTATATCGAAGTCTGAATACGCATTATAATAATGTTCTAAATTCAAATAAGCTTCTCCACGAAGAATTAACATATCTGCATTATTCGGTTCGATTTTTAATGCTTCATTAAAATCGACGAATGCTTCATGATAACGACCAAGACAGTAGAAAGCTTCTCCACGCAAAAAAATTACAATAGCATTACTTTGTTCTATTTCCAAAACTTTATTCAAATCATTAATGGCGTCGTTATGCAAATTCAAATAAAAATAAGTACTTCCACGAAGTGTTAATACAGTTTTATTGGTGGGATTGATTTCTAAGGCCTTACTTAAAAATTTGATTGTATCTTCGTACCGCTCTAGATTAAAACAAATTTTTGCTTGAAGAATCAATGCATTGACATAATTTAATTTGGATTCTAATGATGTTCCAGGACTATATAAAGCATCATCATATAGCTCTAATACTTTTTCAAGATCATAAAAAGCCTTATAATAATGATCAAGTTTAAAATAAGCATCCCCACGATAAAGTAATGTAGCCATATCAAGTGGATTAATATCCAATGCTTCATTTAAATCCAAGAATGCCTTATAATATTGTCCTAATGAATAATAAACTTTTCCACAAAAAGATAAAGCAGTCAAATTATAAGGATCAATTTCTAATACTTTGTTATAGTATAAAAGGGCTTTATCATATTGTTCTAATGAATAATGTGATTCTCCATGAAACAATAATGTATTTATAAGTTTTTGTAGAGTATTATTGGTGTTAAATTCAGGTAAAATCTTAAAGTCTAAAAATGGCTTGTGATATGGTTGAAATTTCGGGTAAATTTCTTTGCGAAGCGCTAATACATATTCATTACTCGAATTATTACTCGAATTAAGCTCCAATGCTTTATTGAAATTTATAAGTGCTTCATTAAAGTTTCCTAACATAAAGTACGTTTCTCCACGTAAAATAAATGAACATGCGTTAGTTGGTTCGATTTCTAATATTTTATTTGCATCCGAAAGAGCTTTTTCATATTTTTCTAGTTTAGAATAAGTTATTCCACGGAGAATTAATGCGGTCAAATTGTTAGAATTGCCTTCTAAAATACAATTAAATTGATCAAGTGAGTCAACATAATATCCCAATTTCAAATATGAAATCCCAAGATTAATTTCATTTTCATGCTCATTATTAATAAAAATATCATATTTATTAATGGAAAAAGTCATTTACGTTTTAAATGATTTTTATGTTAAAGTGTTATTGTTTATGTGTGGTGTGAAAACTTTGTGCTTTATATAAAAAACGGTAAAATTATGTACTACTTGAAGATTCCTATTTATTAAATACACCAAAGCATTACCTATGACGTCGTACGTTGTAAAAGGCAGAATCGCCCTTCCCTGATAAGTAAAAATATACCGTATTTACGCGAAATATACGCGAAATAACGCACATGGGCGTTATTTTGAAAATCGCATTTCCTTAAAATAGCATAGTTGGTTTCAAAATAACTCCCACGTGCGTCCCGAAATAACGCACACCCCATATACTAATGTTAATAAATCACCTTGATATTTATCATCAGCGATTGTGGTGTATCCTTTGCCTCGAAATAACGCCCATGCGAGTACTCGAAATAACACGCATCTCCTCGAAATAACGCGCAGATGTGCGTTATTTCGCGTGAATACGATATATACGATATGAATAGTAACCAAATCCCGTATCCATATAAAGATCCATGACATAATCTAGAGCTCTAATTGACCCTAGTTACTCGGACCAAGTCTTTCCACGCCTCGATCGTAGTCTTACACTATTAGGGTTTACTTAGAGTAGTTTAGTTGGTATTAGTATAGTGTTGTAGCGTGTTTGTGTAATACAGAGCATTTTACACTACCGCAACGTACACGTACGTACGTACATTACGGAATTTAAACACCCTCTTTGCATATAATAAGAATAAATTTATCAGTCTATTTCTAAATACGGTGAATTATTCAAAAATACAATCTATTTCTAAATACAGTGAATTATTCAAAAATATTTCTAAATACGGTGAATTATTCAAAAATACACTTTTAAGTTCCTGTATGCAATGTACACGCCAATCAACAATATCAGCCACGTAAATCGGCCTGCATTAAGCTGATTTTGAGATTAGAATTAAGACTGAATTAAGTTGGAATTAGTAGGTTAGACGAGGGTTTAAGGTAGTGTTTCGGGCGAAATCCATTTTCAAAATCCGAAAGGCGAAACCGAAATGCTCCCAAAGGTGAAATAAATCCGAAATTTCCGAAATTTCCGAAATGGGCGAAACTTCCGAAACCTGGCGAAACCTCCGAAACCCGGCGAAACCGAAATGGCGAAATCTCCGAAACTTTTTCGATTTTTTTATTTTTTACTTTTTCGGAATTCTACTGTTCTATTATTTTTCTCATATGCAGAATTATAAATTCATAATGTAATTTGTAATTACAACATTTTTGCATGGCAAATTTGCTTGCAAACACATAGTAATATATGAAGTATACATACAGTACGAAGAGATAGTACTAGGTAAAATAACAATTTATATACTTTAAAAATTTATTTAAAATTTACAGTATTTTAACCCTTTAACTCAGTTTATTTCAACATTAAAGAACCAAATTGTGAGATATGTCTTTATAAAAATTTATATAAGAAAATTTAGGCCACGTGAAGTTAATTTTTCGTTTTGCATAACCCGCCGACTCAATTTTTCAAAAAATTTTTTTTTTTTTTAAATTCCTATCGTGACAATTATTCCATTTTTGCCATTTAATTTTTTCTCCGGTGTTACCCGATGATGACTTTACTTTCCGGAATTACCCGATAGGTCCAATAAAACAAAAATCAAAATTTTCTGATTCCATGTTATGCAAACCGAAGAATTAACTTTGCATTCCCTTAGATGTGAACATGAATGAATTTAGACCACGCAAAGTTTTTTTTTTTAAAAAAAAAAATCCGACTCGCAAAACGAAAATTTAACTTT